>CM053787.1:109869462-110344462 GCA_028749045.1 Cupressus sempervirens
TACAGAGTCTCAGAGGACACAATCTTGGACAATTGATATCCAGAGTCAGAATAGTAGAAAGGATGGTTATTTAGACATTCAAGATAAACTTAGAAAAATAAGTCATGACATGTCTGAACAGTTGGTTGAGCACCACCGTATAATGAATGACATTTTGTCTGACCTAGCTAAGGTGGATAAGTTGACTAGATTTCTATTTGGAAAATTTTCTCACAGGGCAGATGACACGATTACCAAGAATTTGCATGAGGAGTCTGAGGAACTAGCTTATAGCCAGGCAGAGGTCTTGGATTCTACTCCACCACAGGAGGTAGTGAGAAAAGATATTACACAGATTGATAGTAATGGTCAACTTGATACTCAAATTGAGACAATTGTATACAGGTCATTAAAGGGTGATATCATAGGTATTCAGGATGGTATAGTTAAAACAGGTAGTGACTATAGTGTAGTGGGTTCAGATGATGATTATGAGGATATTGTTGTGCATGATGGTGAGATACCTGGTAGAGATGAGCAGACATTGAGCATTCATGACTTTGCTAAGAAAGAGTACCAGGCACAGTTAGATGCTTCGTCACATAAGGTTGAGGCTGGTAGTACTTCACATGATTTGTCTAGCTAGTTGAAAGTGAACAAAGACAGTATTGTGACTTCATTATCTCATCATGACAGGTATGTGGAGTTAGTTGGTATTGGTCATATTACTCAAGTGAGGATTTTGCTTGAGTTACTAGCTGATTCTAGTTTACAGATATGGACTCGAGATTGTTATATTGGCATTTGGGATTTAGTTGACTAGAGATCTTTAACACTTTTTGATAGCAGTATTTGTTTGGGTGCTATCATGGATTTGATTAGCAGATTGCATGGTGTTGTCTTTTCTTGTGCTAGCAGCTTGTCCGATGTTGGTATTAGTTTTTATACATTGGTGTTGGGCTTTGTTCATATATCCAGTCGACCATACTTGCTAGAATGTGTTGATGATCTTTCACATTTGGCAGTGTGTCCAGATGAGTCCTAGGATCATATTGGCATTGATGACATCTAAGAGGATGCAATGGGCAATTTTGAAGACTTAGTTTACTTGGGTACAAAGGAGTTGGACAGCAGTGCTACAGTTTTTGATACTTCGTTTGTTGATATGAGCTTTAGAGTTGATTCATAGGATATGGATGGTAATACTCTAGAGACTAGTAACTTTGAGGATACTCCTTTAGACAGTGCATCAAAGGAGGTTTGTAGGAGATAGTCAAGCCAGTGCCATCATGTGTCTAATCAGTTGAGAGTTAGTGAGCGAGACATTGCTATCGCTTGCCAACATTTTGATGCTACTCATTAATTGTTAGCAGTTTATGGATGGGGTTCTCCTACTAGTGATGAGCAGGGAGGCAGTTATCTTTTCTTGACAGAGTTCCACTCTTTATGGGAGGCTATCCAAATTCTGAGATAGGATTATATGTAGTTGGTAGTTGACAGAGATTATTTTATGGAGTGGGGCAGTACAGCATATGATGCATTGTTGGCCAAGGAAGATGAGGTGAGTGAGCTTACTGAGTAGCTTGAGGTGACTTCTGAGATTCTTGAGAGTACACAGTTGGCTTTCAAGGAGTCACAATTTCATTTGGCTAAGGTGACCATGGAGTTAGCACAACTATAGTCTTTACTAGATTCTGTACAGTCACAAGCTGTGGTGTCTGATGATCCGAGGATGTCCATGGTCGATATTGTCAAAGATAGTGGAGATGGGGATGCATCCATCCTTGATACTAACATTGGCATATCGAGTTCATCCCCACTAGAGTCAGGTTCAGTTGAGTTGGGTGCTGCAACAGATTGTTGTGGTATGCCTGACATGGTGGTGACCTCTAGCACTAATGGCATGAAGACTAGAGATGCTGTATCAAAGACCATGTGTGATGTTGGTGAGCCAATAGTTGGCATGGTTCCTGCTAGTAATACTACTCCCTTGGCAATGTATTTAGAGGTAGTAGTCAATTCCAACTTGGTTAGTGATCGATTGCAGTTAGTTTCATCTAAATTGTAGTCTGAGCCACCGACTAAGATTGGCGCATTCTATCAGCACTACACTATGAGGTATGCTCATCAAATTACCTTTGATGACCATGTTGATGAGAGGATGATACAGAGATGTACTTTGGTTCCTAGTGCTTATCATCAGTTATGGGATAGTTTAACACCTCGGGATGAGAGTTGTGATGGGCACGACATGGCGATAGGTTCTGCAGTTCACAGCTTGATAATACATGACTTAGAGCAGAAGTTTTGGAGTGATGCTTCAGTGGGTGTTGTTATTGATTCTACTCCTTTGGCTATGACATCTCCTGACTTAGCTGGTGATCATTTACAATGGGTTGTATCACTTGTTCATGGTGAGTTGTTGACTGAGGTTGGTTTTTTTTATCAACATTATATTGCAAGGTATGAACAAAAATTAGCATTTGATCCTTGTGTTGAGGAGTTGATGGCAGGAAAATTTGGTTTGGGTTCCAATTCTTGCTGTTTATCTTGTAATGTCTCTTCACCATCAACAGTGCATGGGAGTTATGGTTATGAAACAGTGGCCAATGATTTGCAGAGATGTGTTGATTGCATGAGTTGTACAGTGTGTTGATTCTCCATACTTGGTATAGTTTCATTCGAGAGCGTTCACCATTGTTGCAGAGTTGGATTGTACATTCCATATAGGCTAGTGGGATGCGTTGATGGTATTTACTATGTTGGCAATTTGATTTGTCCACTTTCCTTGGGTTCTGATGTTATAAGAGTTTGTGTCTCATGGGTTTATGACTGTGGCAATGGTGATTTTGGAGTTTGGTTGAGCTATAATTTTCAGTTTGATTATGGATTCCTCTTGGTCATATTGTAGAGGATATTGTAGGAGCTTGTGTTAATTGGCAGTAGTATAGTTCATGACTACATTTGGGATCCAAGTGGATTGATTGATTGATTGTTCAGCCATTACTTGCGGACAAACAATATTTGGGAGGGGAGGACTTGTCATGTGCCCTTTTCAAATAATTAAAAAATAATAATCTTTGCTAAGGCAAGCAGCCCCAAAAAGGCGAAGTTTCAACAAAAGGGGATAATCTTTGGAAGCTAATGGACTAATAAATGAAGATTATTATTAAAATATGTTTTATTAACCCCTCTTGGATGTGAGTTAGGGTTATGCCCTCTTTTAAGGGGTTTGGAGGCATTTTGGACTGATTTCAGAACTTGATTTTTGGCTCATTTCTTTGTTATTCTTCAAAGGCTACCAAACATGTGGAGAAGGAGACCCAAGAACAGGAGTTTGCAGGTTTCCAGGGAGACCCAAGAACGGGAGTTTTTAGGTTTCCAAAAAGGCTAAGGATGGGAGTTTGAAGCCATTCCATGTGCATGCTCATACAGAGTTTGCCTTTGTGCTGAACAATGCAGATTTGTGGATTTTCGGGTGTATTTTTTGGTATGAGTTTGGTGTTTTCAGTTGAGTATTTCATATCAGTTTGGGTTGCTGCTATATTTTAGACTTTAAGATGTTAAAATAGAGCTGAATATATGTATTGGGATGTGATTAAACTTCTGAGATAGATTATTAGTGTTTTTGTGGTGTTTTCAAGCATTTTTGTGTTAATTTCGGGAGCCCGATGAGCATAGTTTTTGTCCTACGTTTGTGAGCTGTTGTGTAAGGGCTATACAGATCTAGAAATGTCATTTTGTAGGCTGTTATGATGCTAAAATTTTTGTAAAATTTCTATTTTCAGATTTATTAATAATTTGTGAAGTTGTGAAGTTTTTTGGCACTATTTCGGACATACCCGATTTGGGTTTATTTGAGAAATTGGTGGATCTTTGTAATATTGGTTGTTTGGTTTTAAAAATCTGATTTTAGGCTTGAAATATCATGTAAAATTAGAAAAGGGACATTTCAGTTATTCAAACCCCTAATAAAATGTTGTATCAACTGAGCTGAATTTTCACCAAACCCTAAAAAAGGCATAAGCTCATAAAACTTACGCTCATACTCAGTCACTGACAAAGTGTACTGTCTGAGATTATGAAATTCATCAGCCCTTTGTTGTTTCCATTCCTCTGGTAGGAATTTTTCATGAAAACTCTCTAGGAATAACTCCCATGTGACACTGCTCATATCAATTCCCAACTTCTTCTCCTCTATCATCCACACAGTGGCCCCAAAATTCTCTAGATTAGTGATCGCAAACCTTGCCTTAACATTGTTGTCGAACTCCTGCATAGCAAAAATCCTGTCGAGAGAAATAAGCCACTGTTTGGCCACATAACCAGAACTTTGCCCATTGAAAGGCTTAACCTTGGATCTTGAAAGATCCTTCATTTGAGTGGACACAATGGACCTCTGACGTTCTTTCCGAGGACTTCTAGATTTGGGTTTTTGCTCTTGTTCTGTCTGATGCACTTTAGGCTATTGTTGAATAGGAGGTAGACATTCTAGAATAGTCTGCATCATCTGCCTCAAACTGACCTCTTCAGACTCAGCTTGGTCCTCTCTACGGCTCTCTTCCTACTACCTACTAGAGTGCTCTTCCCTGCTCTCTACATGAGTCGATCCCTCATGGGCAGACCCATGGACACTGATAGTTCTGCCATGTCCACGGCCTCTACCATGGCCTCTAATAGAAGACCTAGTCCCAGATACCATCCTACAACAGTACAAGGTACTAATTTAGTTCTATGTCTAGGTTTAACTAAAATTTCCAGTTTTGAAACTAAGTGTTGAAGTATGAAAAATATTCAAGTAACAGTTTGAGTCCTGTTTCAATTCACCTAGATCAAGTTTAGAAAATTACACTTAATAGTTCATAGTCCTAGTTGTTCCAAAATACCTAGAGCTCCCAATGTAGGAACCTGTGTCTGATACCAAATGTAATGCCCCGCCAAGGGATCCAAAGAATTAACCTAGAATTTCACTAAGATTAGTAGCATTTTTTTTATGCAAGTAAACACCACATATAACTTATGCACAATAACGGAAGCAATAGCAATGTCCATCTGAAAATTAAACATAACATAAATAACAGATTACATTTTTTAAGATCCCTTAACATTGAATTACATACATGAATCCATCTAGTACAACATCCACATGAAATAATAATGATAAGTACAATGTTTATACATTACATTTCAAATACTTAATCATCCACTGTACATGTCATAGGGTATGACAAGCTCAAAAGAATATACATACATAGAATAAGGTACATCATCCTATTCTAATCCATGATACATCAAAGTAGAGATAATCCAATGATACACGTGATACAATATCATAGAAAATTTATACATCCATCATAAAGATCAAACATAATAAACTAAGTGCAAGGTTCCTCCCAATCGTCAATAGCATCATTCGACCATCATGGATCCTAGCCATCCCTCCGTGCGTAACATTCCAAATTACTGAAGAGATAATCGGTATTACATAGTAGGAATGTCACTCCTAATAAATAAAACATCATATATAAAAGTAATCTAACATGCAAATAAAAGCATAAGATAACATCATCTAACATATGCCAATCATCAATGAAAAAGGATACATATCCACTATTATGAAGGATGCATTAGCCACAATGTCTCAATGAATCTCAAAATGATAAAAGTGGAAAATACACTACCACCCGACCAAGTGGTACCTAACTGGTCCACTCCCACCGTGCTAAGGAGGTAATCTCAAGTCCCAAACAGGCTATCAAAATAACATAGCACATATCTCTATAAGTCAAAGAATTTTAAAAGTATACTAACTCAAAGGTTCCAAACACAAAATCTGACATCTAATCCCATAGGCAAACAATGACATGTAGGAACCTACTATGCAAGCGGGAAAGTGTCATCGGAATTATCACGTAAAAGTTACCCTGGTAGTTAGCTAAACTCCATGGGTCCATACTGATTTCATGCGGCCACTAATATCCACTCATACTGACGAGACATACTACGGAATGCAAGTTTGCAACCATGCGTCTAACTACTCCCATCCTAGTCTGTACAAGCACTCAAAGCATGGGCGAGAACAAAACACTTATCTTTTTAGGTTCATTCAATTAGTATTAGGTGTGAGTGTTATTGCTTATTAATCCAACTTACAATGAGTTACCCTGGCAGCCTCTTAGGGCCCCGACCCCCATTGCAAGCCACTTTACGTCACTACATGCAGATATCCTACCCTCATGCTCATGGAATCATAAATCTCAAAATCACAAAAGATAATCCATAAAATTATCAAATATGCATAAAAGAATCAAATCTCCATGAGCTAACATCCATAGAAAATCATGAACACAACAGCTCTCTATTGGCAACTTAAGTTCACCTTTAATCCTGACCGTTGATTAAAATCGATCTCAACTGTTGATGAATTCCATGAAAGTCTATTTAATAGACCCTCATCTCTTCATTTTGAACGGTTGAATGAGAATTTGCATCGAATTGTTGCTGGAATTCATACTCACATTTGCTCATATTCACATACACAATAATCAAGTTTGACCAAAAGTTGACCAGATTTAACCACGGTTGACCTGAGTTGACTAGTTTCAAATTTTTTTTGAAATAATTAAACAAAATTATTTAATTAAATGGAGTACTTACTTCTAATTAATTAAACAAAGTTATTTAATTAAATGAGAAGCCATTACTAATTAATTAAATGAAGTTATTTAATTAAATAAGAAAAGTGTCTAATTAATTAAAGATTATTTTATTAAATAGAAAAAGTAATTATCAGAGCATATCTCATTTTATTAAATTAAATATCTCAACAAAATCTCTCTTCAGTTGAAAAAGACAAATTTTCAGTTCACTATTGATAAAAAATGAGTTAAATAAGTTAACTACTTTTTCTACTCAAATTGAATCAGTTAACTCCTTATTTTACTCAAATTAAATATGTTAACTCCTTTTAATTTGAAAATCTCCCTTTATGACTGAACTTCACCTTTAATCCTGACTGTTGATTGAAATCAATCTCAACCATTGACGAATTCTAGGAAAGTCTATATAAGAGACCCTCATCTCTTCATTTTGAAAGGTTGAACAAGAATTTGAATCAAATTGTTGTTGGAATTCATACTCACATGTGCTCATATTCACATACGCAAAGATCAAGTTTGACCAAAAGTTGACCATATTTAACCAAGGTTGACTGGAGTTGACTAGTTTCAAAAAAAAATTTGAACTAATTAAACGAAATTATTTAATTAAATGGAGTACTTACTTCTAATTAATTAAACAAAGTTATTTAATTAAATGAGAAGCCATTCCTAATTAATTAAATGAAGTTATTTAATTAAATAAAAAAAGTGTCTCTAATTAATTAAAGATTATTTAATTAAATAGAAAAAGTAATTATGATAGCATATCTCATCTTATTAAATTAAATATTTCAGCAAAATCTCTCTTCAGTTCAAAAAGGGAAATTTCCAGTTCACTATTGATAAAAAATGAGTTAAATCTATTAACTCCCTTTAATTTGGAAATCTCCCTTTGTGACTGAACTTCACCTTTAATCCTGACCGTTTATTGAAATCGATCTCAACCGTTGATGAATTCCAGGAAAGTCTATTTAAGAGACGCTCATCTCTTCATTTTGAAAGGTTGAATGAGAATTTGCATCGAATTGTTCATGGAATTCATGCTCACATTTGCTCATATTCACATACGCAAACATCAAATTTGAAAAAAAGTTGACCAGGTTTAACCACGGTTGACTTGAGTTGACTAGTTTCGAAAAGAATTTAGATATAATTAAACAAAATTATTTAATTAAATGGAGTACTTACTTCTAATTAATTAAACAAAGTTATTTAATTAAATGAGAAGCCATTCCTAATTAATTAAATGAAGTTATTTAATTAAATAAGAAAAGTGTCTCCAATTAATTAAAGATTATTTAATTAAATAGAAAAAGTAATTATGAGAGCATATCTCATTTTATTAAATTAAATATCTCAACAAAATCTCTCTTCAATTCAAAAATGGAAATTTCCAGTTCATTATTGATCAAAAATGAGTTAAATAAGTTAACTTCTTTTTCTACTCAAATTGAATCAGTTAACTCTTTATTTTACTCAAATTAAATCTGTTAACTCATTTTAATTTTCAAATCTCCATTTATGACAGAACTTCACCTTTAATCCTGACCATTGATTGAAATCGATCTCAACCGTTGATGAATTCCAGGAAAGTCTATTTAAGAGACCCTCATCTCTTCATTTTGAAAGGTTGAATGAGAATTTGCATCGAATTGTTGCTAGAATTCATACTCAGATTTGCTCATATTCACTTACGCAGAGATCAAGTTTGACCAAAAGTTGACCAGATTAAACCACAGTTGAATTGAGTTGACTAGTTTCAAAAAGAATTTTGAAATAATTAAAAAAAATTATTTAATTAAATGGAATAATTACTTCTAATTAATTAAACAAAGTTATTTAATTAAATGAGAAGCCATTCCTAATTAATTAAATGAAGTTATTTAATTAAATAAGAAAATTGTCTCTAATTAATTAAAGATTATTTAATTAAATAGAAAAAGTAATTATGAGAGCATATCTCATTTTATTAAATTAAATATCTCAACATAATGTCTCTTCATTTCAAAAGGGAAATTTCCAGTTCACTATTGATCAAAAATGAGTTAAATTAGTTAACTCCTTTTTCTACTCAAATTGAATCAGTTAACTCCTTATTTTACTCAAATTAAATTTGTTAACTCCCTTTAATTTGAAAATCTTCTTTTATGACTGAACTTCACCTTTAATCCTGACCGTTGATTGAAATTGATCTCAACTGTTGATGAATTCCAGGAAAGTCTATTTAAGAGACCCTCATCAGTTCATTTGTAAAGGTTGAATGAGAATTTGCATCGAATTGTTGCTAGAATTCATACTCATATATTCTCATATTCACATACGCAAAGATCAAGTTTGACCAAAAGTTGACCAGATTTAACCACGATTGACTTGAGTTGACTAATTTCAAAAAAAATTTGAAATAATTAAATAAAATTATTTAATTAAATGGAGTACTTATTTCTAATTAATTAAACAAAATTATTTAATTAAATGAGAAGCCATTCCTAATTAATTAAATGAAGTTATTTAATTAAATAAGAAAAGTGTCTCTAGTTAATTAATGATTATTTAATTAAATAGAAAAAATAATTATGAGAGCATATCTCATTTTACTAAATTTAATATCTCAACAAAATCTCTCTTCAGTTTAAAAAGGGAAATTTCTAGTTCACTATTGATCAAAAATAAGTTAAATGAGTTAACTCCTTTTTCTACTCAAATTGAATTAGTTAACTCCTTATTTTACTCAAATTAAATCTGTTAACTACCTTTAATTTGGAAATCTCCCTTTATGACAGAACTTCACCTTTAATCCTGACCGTCGATTGAAATCGATCTCAATCGTTGATGAAATTCAGGAAAGTCTATTTAAGAGACCCTCATCTCTTCATTTTGAAAGGTTGAATGAGAATTTGCATCAAATTGTTGCTGGAATTCATACTAACATTTTCTCATATTCACATATGCAAAGATCAAGTTTTACAGAAAGTTGATTAGATTTAACCACGGTTGACTTGAGTTGACTATTTTCGAAAAGAATTTTGAAATAATTAAACAAAACTATTTAATTAAATGGAGTACTTATTTCTAATTAATTAAACAAAGTTATTTAATTAAATTAGAAGCCATTCCTAATTAATTAAATGAAGTTATTTAATTAAATAAGAAAAGTGTCTCTAATTAATTAAAGATTATTTAATTAAATAAAAAAAGCAATTATGAGAGCATATCTCATTTTATTAAATTAAATATCTCAACATAATGTCTCTTCATTTCAAAAGGGAAATTTCCAGTTCACTATTGATAAAAAATGAGTTAAATTAGTTAACTCCTTTTTCTACTCAAATTGAATAAATTAACTCCTTATTTTACTCAAATTAAATATGTTAACTCCCTTTAATTAGGAAATCACCCTTTATGACTGAACTTCACCTTTAGTCCTGACCGTTGATTGAAATTGATCTCAACTATTGATGAATTCCAGGAAAGTCTATTTAACATACCCTCATCTCTTCATTTTGAAAGGTTGAATGAGAATTTGCATCGAATTGTTGCCGGAATTCATACTCAAATTTTCTCATATTCACATACGCAAAGATAAAGTTTGACTAAGAGTTGACCACATTTAACCAAGGTTGACTTGAGTTGACTAGTTTTGAAAAGAATTTTGAAATAATTAAACGAAATTATTTAATTAAATGGAGTACTTACTTCTAATTAATTAAACAAAGTTATTTAATTAAATGAGAAGCCATTCCTAATTAATTAAATAAAGTTATTTAATTAAATAAGAAAAGTGTCTCTAATTAATTAAATATTATTTAATTAAATAGAATAAGTAATTATGAGAGCATATCTCATTTTATAAAATTAAATATCTCAATCAAATCTCTCTTTAGTTCAAAAAGGGAAATTTCCAGTTCACTATTGATCAAAAATGAGTTAAATCAGTTAACTCCTTTTTCTACTCAAATTGAATCAGTTAACTCCTTATTTTACTCAAATTAAATCTGTTAACTCATTTTAATTTGGAAATCTCCCTTTATGACTGAAATTCACCTTTAATCCTGACCGTTGATTGAAATCGATCTCAACCATTCATGAATTCCAAGAAAGTCTATTTAAGAGATCCTCATCTCTTCGTTTTGAAAGGTTGAGTGAAAATTTGCATTGAATTGTTGCTGGAATTCATACTCACATTTGCTCATATTCACATATGCAAAGATCAAGTTTGACCAAAAGTTGACCAGATTTAACCACGATTGACTTGAGTTGACTAGTTTTGAAAAAAAATTTAAAATAATTAAACGAAATTATTTAATTAAATGGAGTACTTACTTCTAATTATTTAAACAAAGTTATTTAATTAAATGAGAAGTCATTCCTAATTAATTAAATGAAGTTATTTAATTAAATAAGAAAAGTGTCTCTAATTAATTAAAGATTATTTAATGAAATAAAAAAAGTAATTATGAGAGCATATCTCATCTGATTAAATTAAATATCTCAAGAAAATCTCTCTTTAGTTCAAAAAGGGAAATTTCCAGTTCTCTATTGATCAAAAATGATTTAAATTAATTAACTCCTTTTTCTACTCAAATTGAATCAGTTAACTCCTTATTTTACTCAAATTAAATAGGTTAAATCCCTTTAATTTGGAAATCTCCCTTTATCACTGAACTTCACATTTAATCCTGACCATTGATTGAAATTGATCTCAACCGTTGATGAATTCCAAGAAAGTCTATTTAAGAGACCCTCATCTCTTCATTTTGAAAGGTTGAATGAAAATTTGCATCGAATTGTTGCTGGAATTCATACTCTCATTTGCTCATATGCACATATGCAAAGATCAAGTTTGACCAAAAGTTGACCAGATTTAACCACGGTTGACTTGAGTTGACTAGTTTCGAAAAGAAATTTGAAATAATTAAACGAAATTATTTAATTTAATGGAGTACTTACATCTAATTAATTAAACAAATATATTTAATTAAATGAGAAGCGATTCCTAATTAATTAAATGAAGTTATTTAATTAAATAAGAAAAGTTTATCTAATTAATTAAACATTATTTAATTAAATAGAAAAAGTAATTATGAGAGCATATCTCATTTTATTAAATTAAATATCTCAACAAAATCTCTCTTTAGTTCAAAAAGGGAAATTTCCAGTTCACTATTAATAAAAAATGAGTTAAATCAGTTACCTCCTTTTTCTAGTCAAATTGAATCAGTTAACTTCTTATTTTACTTAAATTAAATCTGTTAACTCAATTTAAATTGGAAATCTCCCTTTATGACTGAACTTCACATTTAATCTTGACCGTTGATTGAAATCGATCTCAACCATTGATGAATTCTCAGAAAGTCTATTTAAGAGATCCTCATCTCTTCATTTTGAAAGGTTGAATGAGAATTTGCATTGAATTATTGCTGGAATTCATACTCACATTTGCTCATATTCACATACGCAAAGATCAAGTTTGACCAAAAGCTGAACAGATTTAACTACGATTGACTTGAGTTGACTAGTTTCAAAAAATATTTTTAAATAATTAAATGAAATTATTTAATTAAATGGAGTACATACTTCTAATTAATTAAACAAAGTTATTTAATTAAATGAGAAGCCATTCCCTAATTAATCAAATGAAGTTATTTAATTAAATAAGAAAAGTGTTATTAATTAATTAGGAATGGCTTCTCATTTAATTAAATAGCTTTGTTTAAGTAATAAGAAATAAGTACTCCATTTAATTAAATAATTTCGTTTAATTATTTTAAAATTCTTTTCGAAACTAGTCAACTGGAGGCAACTGTGGTTAAATCTGGTCAACTTTAATTAGAGACAGTTTTCTTATTTAATTAAATAACTTCATTTAATTAATTAGGAATGGCTTCTCATTTAATTAAATAGCTTTGTTTAATTAATTAGAAGTAAGTACTCCATTTAATTAAATAATTTTGTTTAATTATTTCAAAATTCTATTCGAAACTAGTCAACTCAAGTCAACTGTGGTTAAATCTGGTCAACTTTTGGTCAAACTTAATCTTTGCATATGTGAATATGAGAAAATGTGAATATGAATTCCAGCAACAATTCAATTCAAATTCTCATTCAACCTTTCAAAATGAAGAGATGAGTGTCTCTTAAATAGACTTTTCTAGAATTCATCAATGGTTGAGATCAATTTCAATCAACGGTCAGGCTTAAAGGTGAAGTTCAGTCATAAAGGGAGATTTCCAAATTAAAGGGAGTCAATAGATTTAATTTGAGTAGAAAAAGGAGTTAACTGATTCAATTTGAGTAGAAAAAGGAGTTAACTGATTTAAGTCATTTTTGATCAATAGTAGACTGCAAATTTCCCTTTTTGAATTGAAGAGAGATTTCTTTGAGATATTTAATTTAATAGAATTAGATATGCTCTCATAATTACTTTTTCTGTTTAACTAAATAAACTTTAATTAATTAGAGACACTTTTCTTATTTAATTAAATAACTTCATTTAATTAATTAGGAATGATTTCTCATTTACTTAAATAACATTTTTTAATTAATTAGAAGTAAGTACTCCATTTAATTAAATAATTTTGTTTAATTATTTCAAAATTCTATTCGAAACTAGTCAACTCAAGTCAACTGTGGTTAAATCTGGTCAACTTTTGGTCAAACTTAATCTTTGCATATGTGAATATGAGAAAATGTGAATATGAATTCCAGCAACAATTCAATTCAAATTCTCATTCAACCTTTCAAAATGAAGAGATGAGTGTCTCTTAAATAGACTTTCCTAGAATTCATCAATGGTTGAGATCAATTTCAATCAACGGTCAGGCTTAAAGGTGAAGTTCAGTCATAAAGGGAGATTTCCAAATTAAAGGGAGTCAATAGATTTAATTTGAGTAGAAAAAGGAGTTAACTGATTCAATTTGAGTAGAAAAAGGAGTTAACTGATTTAAGTCATTTTTGATCAATAGTAGACTGCAAATTTCCCTTTTTGAATTGAAGAGAGATTTCTTTGAGATATTTAATTTAATAGAATTAGATATGCTCTCATAATTACTTTTTCTGTTTAACTAAATAAACTTTAATTAATTAGAGACACTTTTCTTATTTAATTAAATAACTTCATTTAATTAATTAGGAATGATTTCTCATTTACTTAAACAACATTTTTTAATTAATTAGAAGTAAGTACTCCATTTAATTAAATAATTTCGTTTAATTATTTCAAAATTCTTTTCGAAACTAGTCAACTCAAGTCAACCGTGGTTAAATCTGGTCAACTTTTGGTCAAACTTGATCTTTGCGTATGTGAATTTGAGCAAATGTGAGTATGAATTTCAGCAACAATTCGATGCAAATTCTCATTCAACCTTTCAAAATGAAGAGATGAGGGTCTCTTAAATAGACTTTCCTAGAATTCATCAACGGTTGAGATCAATTTCAATCAACGGTAAGGATTAAAGGTGAAGTTAAATCATAAAGGGAGATTTCCAAATTAAAGGGAGTTAACAGATTTAATTTGAGTAAAATAAGGAGTTAACTGATTCAATTTGAGTAGAAAAATGAGTTAACTGATTTAACTCATTTTTGATCAATAGTGAACTGGAAATTTCCCTTCTTCTACTGAAGAGAGATTTTGTTGAGATATTGAATTTAATAGAATGAGATATGCTCTCATAATTACTTTTTTTATTTAATTAAATAATCTTTAATTAATTAGAGACACGTTTCTTATTTAATTAAATAACTTGATTTATTTAATTAGGAATGGCTTCTCATTTAATTGAATAACTTTGTTTAATTAATTAGAAGTACTCGATTTAATTAAATAATTTCATTTAATTATTTTTAAAAAAAATTTGAAACTAGTCAACTCAAGTCAACCGTGGTTAAATCTGGTCAACTTTTGGTCAAACTTGATCTTTGCGTATGTGAATTTGAGAAAATGTGAGTATGAATTCCAGCAACAATTCGATGTAAATTCTCGTTCAAGCTTTCAAAATGAAGAGATGAGGGTCTCTTAAATAGACTTTCTTAGAATTCATCAACGGTTGAGATCGATTTCAATCAACGGTCAGGATTAAAGGTGAAGTTCAGTCACAAAAGGAGATTTCCAAATTAAAGGGAGTTAACAGATTTAATTTGAGTAAAATAAGGAGTTAACTGATTCAATTTGAGTAGAAAAAAGAGTTAACTCATTTAACTCATTTTTGATCAATAGTGAATTGGAAATTTTCCTTTTTGAACTGAAGAGAGATTTTGTTGAGATATTTAATTTAATAAAATGAGATATGCTCTAATAATTACTTTTTCTATTTAATTAAATAATCTTTAATTAATTAGAGACACTTTTCTTATTTAATTAAATAACTTCATTTAATTAATTAGGAATGGCTTCTCATTTAATTAAATAACTTTGTTTAATTAATTAGAAGTAAGTACTCCATTTAATTAAATAATTTAATTTAATTATTCCAAAATTATTTTCGAAACTACTCAACTCAAGTCAACTATGGTTAAATCTGGTCAACTTTTGGTCAAACTTGATCTTTGCCTATGTGAATATGAGAAAATGTGAGTATGAATTCTAGCGACAATTCGACACAAATTCTCATTTAACCTTTCAAAATGAAGAGATGAGGGTCTCTTAAATAGACTTTCCTGAAATTCATCAACGATTGAGATCGATTTCAATCAACAGTCAGGATTAAAGGTGAAGTTCAGTCATAAAGGGAGAGTTACAAATTAAAGGGAGTTAACAGATTTAATTTGAGTAAAATAAGAATTTAACTGATTCAATTTGATTAGAAAAAGGAGTTAACTGATTTAACTCATTTTTGATCAATAGTGAATTGGAAATTTTCCTTTTTGAACTGAAGAGAGATTTTGTTGAGATATTTAATTTAATAAAATGAGATATGCTCTCATAATTACTTTTTCGATTTAATTAAATAACTTCATTTAATCAACTAGCTTTGTTTAATTAATTAGAATTAAGTACTCCATTTAATTAAATAATTTCGTTTAATTATTTCAAAATTCTTTTCGAAACTAGTCAACTCAAGTCAACCATGGTTAAATCTGTTCAACTTTTGGTCAAGCTTGATCTTTGCGTATGTGAATATGAGCAATTGTGAGTATGAATTCCAGCAGCAATTCGATGCAAATTCTCATTCAACCTTTCAAAATGAAGAGATGAGGGTCTCTTAAATAGTGTTTCCTGAAATTTATCAACAGTTGAGATCGATTTCAATCAACGATCAAGATTAATGGTGAAGTTTAGTCATAAAGGGAGATTTCCAAATTAAAGGGAGTTAACAGATTTAATTTGAGTAAAATAAGGAGTTAACTAATTCAATTTGAGTAGAAAAATGAGTTAACTGATTTAACTCATTTTTGATCAATACTGAACTAGAAATTTCCCTTTTTGAACTGAAGAGAGATTTTCTTGAGATATTTAATTTCATAAAATGAGATATGCTCTCATAATTACTTTTTCTATTTAATTAAATAATCTTTAATTAATTAGAGACACTTTTCTTATTTAATTAAATAACCTCATTTAATTAATTAGGAATAGCTTCTTATTTAATTAAATAGCTTTGTTTAATTAATTAGAAGTAAGTACTCCATTTAATTAAATAATTTCGTTTAATTATTTGAAAATTTTCTTCGAAACTAGTCAACTCAAGTCAACCATGGTTAAATTTGGTCAACTTTTTGTCAAACTTGATCTTTATGTATGTGAATATGAGCAAATGTGAGTATGAATTCTAGCAACAATTCGATGCAAATTCTCATTCAACCTTTGAAAATGAAGAGATGAGGGTCTCTTAAATAGACTTTCCTGGAATTCATCAACGGTTGATCGATTTCAATCCACAGTCAGGATTAAAGGTGAAGTTCAGTCATAAAGGGAGATTTTCAAATTAAAGGGAGTTAACAGATTTAATTTGAGTAAAATAAGGAATTAACTGATTCAATTTGAGTAGAAAAAGGAGTTAACTGATTTAACTCATTTTTGATCAATAGTGAACTAGAAATTTCTCTTTTTGAACGGAAGAGAGATTTTGTTGAGATATTTAATTTAATAAAATGAGATATGCTGTCATAATTACTTTTTCTATTTAATTAAATAACTTCATTTAATTAATTAGGAATGGCTTCTCATTTAATTAAATAGCTTTGTTTATTTAATTAGAATTAAGTACTCCATTTAATTAAATAATTTCATTTAATTATTTCAAAATTCTTTTCGAAATTAGTCAACTCAAGTCAACCGTGGTTAAATCTGGTCAACTTTTGGTCAAACTTGATCTTTGCGTATGTGAATATGAGCAATTGTGAGTATGAATTCCAGCAACAATTCGATGCAAATTCTCATTCAACCTTTCAAAATGAAGAGATGAGGGTCTCTTAAATAGACTTTCCTAGAATTCATCAATAGTTGAGATCGATTTCAATCAACGGTCGGGATTAAAGGTGAAGTTCAGTCATAAAGGGAGATTTTCAAATTAAAGGGAGTTAACATATTTAATTTGAGTAAAATAAGGAGTTAACTGATTCAATTTGAGTAGAAAAAGGAGTTAACTCATTTAACTCATTTTTTATCAATAGTGAACTAAAAATTTCACTTTTTGAACTGAAGAGAGATTTTGTTGAGATATTTAATTTAATAAAATGAGATATGCTCTCATAATTACTTTTTCTATTTAATCAAATAATCTTTAATTAATTAGAGACACTTTTCTTATTTAATTAAATAACTTCATTTAATTAATTAGGAATGGCTTCTCATTTAATTAAATAACTTTGTTTAATTAATTAGAAGTAAGTACTCCATTTAATTAAATAATTTCGTTTAATTATATCAAAATTCTTTTCGAAACTAGTCAACTCAAGTCAACCGTGGCTAAATCTGGTCAACTTTTGGTGAAACTTGATCTTTGCGTATGTGAATTTGAGCAAATGTGAGTATGAATTCTAGCAACAATTCGATTCAAATTCTCATTCAACCTTTCAAAATGAAGAGATGAGGGTCTCTTAAATAGACTTTCCTAGAATTCATCAATGGTTGAGATCGATTTCAATCAACGGTCAGGATTAAAGGTGAAGTTCACTCATAAAGGGAGATTTCCAAATTAAAGGGTGTTAACAGATTTAATTTGAGTAAAATAAGGAGTTAACTGATTCAATTTGAGTAGAAAAAGGAGTTAACTGATTTAACTCATTTTTGATCAATAGTGAACTGGAAATTTCCCTTTTTGAACTAAAGAGAGATTTTGTTGAGATATTTAATTTAATAAAATGAGATATGCTCTGATAATTACTTTTTCTATTTAATTAAATAATCTTTAATTAAATAGAGACACTTTTCTTATTTACTTAAATAACTTCATTTAATTAATTAGGAATGGCTTCTCATTTAATTAAATAACTTTGTTTAATTAATGAGAAGTATGTACTCCATTTAATTAAATAATTTCATTTAATTATTTCAAAATTCTTTTCGAAACTACTCAACTCAAGTCAACTGTGGTTAAATTTGGTCAACTTTTGGTCAAATTTGATCTTTGCATATATGAATATGAGGAAATATGAGTATGAATTCTAGCAATAATTCGATGCAAATTCTCATTCAACCTTTCAAAATGAAGAGATGAGGGTCTCTTAAATAGACTTTCCTTGAATTCATCAACGGTTGAAATCGATTTCAATCAATGGTCAGGATTAAAGGTGAAGTTCAGTCATAAAGGGAGAGTTTCAAATTAAAGGGAGTTAACAGATTTAGTTTGAGTAAAATAAGGAGTTAAATGATTCAATTTGAGTAGAAAAAGGAGTGAACTGATTTAACTCATTTTTGATCAATAGTGAACTAGAAATTTCCCTTTTTGAACTGAAGAGAGATTTTGTTGAGATATTTAATTTAATAAAAAGAGATATGCTTTCATAATTACTTTTTTTGTTTAGTTAAATAATCTTTAATTAATTAGAGACTCTATTCTTGTTTAATTATGGCATGCCCTAAATTTACCCTAAATGGACATTAAGCGCAATTTTTGTTTTTAAAAAAATTATTATTATTATTATTATTATTCTTAAGTAATTAATTTCATAAGCCTAAATAACCTCCAAAAGACATATGTGTGTTACAGCTATATCATCATTGAGTTGGACATCCCTCTGACATCTACTGACCCAGGGTTTGGAAACAGAATACTCATACCTACTACTTCAATCTGTACTCCACATTTCAATGTCATCTTTACTAGTTTGTCATATGAGTTAACATTTCTTCAATGCATGTAACCCTCGATTAACCATCCATTAGAACTATCATCAACTTTGATGCCAACTATGCTACTCTAGGCAATCGATTCAAATAACAATATATACATAATTAACACTTTTCTAGAGTATTTAAAATGTTCCCAAAATCAATGGGTGTATATTTTTATGTTTTTCATAGCCCAACTTACATCTTTCATTAACATAGTTATTAAGATTGAATTATCTATTTATTATTCATATTATATCTCTAATGCAAGTGACATCACATTTTAATATTAGGGTCAATACCTACTACAATTGAAATTGTAGTGAAAAGAATGATCAATTCATTTATATAAACATATATCATAAAAGAATGATTTTAAAAGATGATCTATCCTTACTAATACTAAGCTAACAAAATGAATGCATATGAACATATTAACTATCCATCTATCTAAAATACCCTATTAGTCATATTTCATTAACTTTACCCCACTCACATTTCTTTTAAGAAGATGAAATGCTTTTTCTCTAGGAAAGTTCCAAATCACCCTACTACCCACGTGCTACTACCCCATAATCTTCTTCACTTACCCATAGACCAAGCGAATTCCTTGGGTTTCTCTCCATGGTGGACTCACTTACCAAAGTTTTTGCCAAGACAAGCATAGGCGCCTTTTCCATGAGTCAAATCCTATTAATTTTGAGCTAGAAGATATGCATTTCGAATTCCCATGTTAAATCGACTTGCTACTTGGTCCCATATTGTTGGCAGGATGGAGTTTATCCTAGTCTTAATTAGGTGGGTGAAGAAAGACATATAAAATGGCATAACTTCTTCCAAGGCAAATCAAGGCGTCGAGGACAAAATGGAAGCCATTCCCTCTTGTCAGAATTATGTCATAAACTTGCACGGTATTCCAATATAATATTTGAAGGCACAAAGCACCTAGAGAATAGGTGGATGAAATAAGTATTGGTCATGTCAGAGAAATTAAATACCTTGGTCTCCATAGCATATTAAATTGTTTTCTCATTCACCAACCCATGCTAGCCTAGGGTAGATAATATAGTAGGTTGTTTGTCACGCTATGTCTTGTTTAAAATATTACTTGGTGCTAGTTTAGGTTTGTTTAACATGAGCATTGTATACATATTTTTTAAAAAGTTTCTTTTGATTTGATAGGGTGTTGACTCGAGTTATGTGTCTCATATGAGGTCCCTTCTAATGCAATTAATATGATGGTTAGTTTATTATGTTAAAATATGCTTTATAGGTTATAGGGTCCTAGGAGTCTAAGGAATACTCTTGAATATTTTAATGTCTATATTAAGAGAAGAGATTTATTTTACTTTCTCATACATTTTCCAAAGGATAAAATGTGCACCTACAGCAAGCTTATTTCTTAAGTCTTGTATATTTTATATCATCACTTGATTTTCTTCTTCTGTAATCTAGGATAGTCAAGGTAAGTTATTGCAAGGATAATTAGGAGATAATTATAAACTAAGTATAGTTTTAAAATTGTGATTCATTTAGCATTCAAAACATTAACTTAATCAAATAATTCAACATTTCATGACAAGACTTTATATGAAGTTATCTGGATTATCCCTATCTATGAACTATGAAATTTAGAAACCATTTTCTCAACATTATCTTCTTATGCAAATCTAGATTTGAATGTACATTCACAATTGCTAAACAATGGAACTAAAATGATAATAGCAATCCACCAGGATAATCCTTCCTATGAATATTATCTCTTCTATGATATCAAATTTCTTTTGCATTCCACTGAAGAGCATCAAGTAATTTGGATCTCTGATTGGTGTTACCATCTAATAAAACAAAAATATTATTAAAATGAATTATCTTCAGTGATAGCCTCATGATACACAAAAAGGTGGTGAAGTCAACATCTCATAATATACACAATGGAAAATAATTTTAATACACATGAGCACTCACAACCTTTCCATTGAAAATCAAACCAAGATAGTAGCTTTCTCTTACAATACATTTAGGCTCACATAACAAAATGGAGTTTTTCTCTCTATCTCATCTCAATGCAATATTGTCTTCTCTTCCTATGCACATGGAAGATAACAAGGACTCCAAGTTTCCAAGACTTGTTTTACAATAATACATGAACTAGGCTACTACGCACACATACAATTCACATATACGAAATAAAACACATTACAATTAGGTTTGAATCTTTTCCACTGATTAAACCTTGGTTATGTCATGTTTGTAGTAGTTTGATCCTTAATTCCCCTTTAACCCATGGTCAAATTCTTGCACACTAAACTCGAGTGTCACTAGTCCAAGAAAATCATATAAGCATATGTAAAATAAATCATTATCTCATTCAACATTAGACTTGCATATATTTCATCATCTCAAATTAACTTTCCCTTTCTTAATCATTTCAAATATAACCTTCAAAATATTAAAATATCAAAACTTACATATTACATTCGACATTTGAGTTCCATACTTCATTCCTTATAATTACATTACTTCTTCTAACAATTTCCATGTAAAATGTTCAAAATACTATAAACCTAAACTTTACTTATCGACATAACATGGTCAATTTAATATTCTGAAGAACTTCATATTCTACAACAAGATGCTAAATCCATAACTATTGAATCCCTAGGTATGCGGGCTAGGTCTCAATGCATAACAAAATTTATCTTTTAAGTCTAATTTCCACTTCAACATTACCTTCTTATATTACAAGCATTTCTACCATTCAATTTCTATTAAAGCAATGTCAATAGCTTACAACATGAAATAGAATCATTAAATGCATCAATTAGGTCATAATATGCAGAGGTAATTGTGGATCATCAAAATGCAGATATTAAAATGACAAAACCCTACAGTCTTAAAAGTGTATCAAACATAGGATTAAAATTGCCGTAATGCAATTATCTCATTGGTACTATGACGAATTGGGTGAGGCCTCACAAATTAAATAACTTCATTTAATTAATTAGGAATGGCTTTTCATTTAATTAAATAACTTTGTTTAATTAATTAGAAGGAAGTATTCCATTTAATTAAATAATTTCGTTTAATTACTTCAAATTTTTTTTCGAAACTAGTCAACTCAAGTCAACCGTGGTTAAATTTGGTCAACTTTTGGTCAAACTTGATCTTTGCGTATGTGAATATGAGCAAATGTGAGTATGAATTTCAGCAACAATTCGATGCACATTCTCATTCAATCTTTCAAAATGAAGAGATGAGGGTCTCTTAAATAGACTTTCCTGAAATTCATCAACGGTTGAGATCGATTTCAATCAACGGTCAGGATTAAAGGTGAAGTTCAGTAATAAAGGGAGATTTCCAAATTAAAGGGAGTTAACAGATTTAATTTGAGTAAAATAAGGAGTTAATTGATTCAATTTGAGTAGAAAAAGGAGTTAACTGATTTAACTCATTTTTGATCAATGCTGAACTGAAAATTTCCCTTTTTGAACTGAAGAGAGATTTTGTTGAAATATTTAATTTAATAAAGTGAGATATGATCTCATAATTACTTTTTTTATTTAATTAAATAATCTTTAATTAATTAGAGACACTTTTCTTATTTAATTAAATAACGTAATTTAATTAATTAGGAATGGCTTCTCATTTAATTAAATAACTTTGTTTAATTAATTAGAAGTAAGTACTCCATTTAATTAAATAATTTCGTTTAATTATTCTAAAATTCTTTTCGAAACTAGTCAACTCAAGTCAACCGTGGTTTAATTTGGTCAACTTTTGGTCAAACTTGATCTTTGCGTATGTGAATATGAGCAAATGTGAGTATGAATTCCAACAACAATTCGATGCAAATTTTCATTCAACCTTTCAAAATGAAGAGATGAGGGTCTCTTAAATAGCCTTTCCAGGAATTCATCAACGGTTGAGATTGATTTCAATCAACGGTTAGGATGAAAGGTGAAGTTCAGTCATAAAGGGAGATTTCCAAATTAAAGGGAGTTAAGAGATTTAATTTGAGTAAAATAAGGAGTTAACTGATTCAGTTTGAGTATAAAATGAAGTTAACTGATTTAACTCATTTTTGATCAATAGTGAACTAGAAATTTCCCTTTTTGAACTAAAGAGAGATTTTGTTGAGATATTTAATTTAATAGAATGAGATATGCTCTCATAATTACTTTTTCTATTTAATTAAATAATCTTTAATTAATTAGAAACATTTTTCTTATTTAATTAAATAACTTCATTTAATTAATTAGGAATGGCTTCTCATTTAATTAAATAACTTTGTTTAATTAATTAGAAGTAAGTACTCCATTTAATTAAATAATTTTGTTTAATTACTTCAAAATTCTTTTCGAAACTAGTCAACTCAAGTCAACCATGGTTAAATATGGTCAACTTTTGGTCAAACTTGATCTTTGCATATGTGAATATGAGCAAATGTGAGTATGAATTCCAGCAACAATTCGATGCAAATTCTCATTCAACCTTTCAAAATGAAGAGATGAGAGTCTCTTAAATAGGCTTTCTTGGGAATTCATCAACAGTTGAGATCGATTTCAATCAACGGTCAAGATTAAAGGTGAAGTTCAGTCATAAAGGGAGATTTCCAAATTAAAGGGAGTTAATAGATTTAAATTGAGTAAAATAAGGAGTTAACTGATTCAATTTGAGTAGAAAAAGGAGTTAACTGATTTAACTCATTTTTGATCAATAGTGAACTGGAAATTTCCCTTTTTGAACTGAAGAGAGATTTTGTTGAGATATTTAATTTAATAAAATGAGATATGCTCTCATAATTACTTTTTCTATTTAATTAAATAATCTTTACTTAATTAGAGACACTTTTCTTATTTAATTAAATAACTTCACTTAATTAATTAGGAATGGCTTCTCATTTAATTAATTAGAAATAAGTACTCCATTTAATTAAATAATTCCGTTTAATTATTTCAAAATTCTTTTCGAAACTAGTCAACTCAAGTCAACTGTGGTTAAATTTGGTCAACTCTTGGTCAAACTTGATCTTTGCGTATGTGAATGTGAGCAAATGTGAGTATAAATTCTAGCAATAATTCGATGCAAATTCTCATTCAACCTTTCAAAATGAAGAGATGAGGGTCTCTTAAATAGACTTTCCTGGAATTCATCAACGGTTGAGATCGATTTCAATCAACGGTCAGGATTAAAGGTGAAGTTTAGTCATAAAGGGAGATTTCCAAATTAAAGGGAGTTAACAGATTTAATTTGAGTAAAATAAGGAGTTAACTGATTCAATTTGAGTAGAAAAAGGAGTTAACTGATTTAACTCATTTTTGATCAATAGTGAACTAGAAATTTCCCTTTTTGAACTGAAGAGAGATTTTGTTGAGATATTTATTTTAATAAAATGAGATATGCTCTCATAATTACTTTTTCTATTTAATTAAATAACTTCATTTAATTAATTAGGAATGGCTTCTCATTTAATTAAATAACTTTGTTTAATTAAATAGAAGTAAGTACTTCATTTAATTAAATAATTTCATTTAATTATTTCAAAATTGTTTTCGAAACTAGTCAACTCAAGTCAATCATGGTTAAATCTGGTCAACTTTTGGTCAAGCTTGATCTTTGCATATGTAAATATGAGCAAATGTGACTATGAATTCTGTATATGTGAAAATGCGGCCTATGCTAGCACACACACTTCAACATGGTCATTGCATGCGAATTCATCTCAGAATGAACATTGGATTGTTCATCCGAAATTTGCCCTACAAAGCGACCTGTTGCCTTCTATCTAAAGGGATTTTGCTTGTTAATATCCTCAGAATGAAGGTGCAGGCAACCAGACCCTTTAAGAATGAAGGATTTGACAATGAAATTAAGCTAAGAATGAGAATGCAAATTAATCTAAAATGAAAGATGCAATGTAATCTAAGAACAAATAAAGCAAACTAGATTAAGCATATGCATGATTAAACTAAAATAAGATTAAACTAAGAATGAGAATGTATGCAGGAAATGTAAGCAAACGTGAGCATGAATTTCAGCAGCAATTCGATGCAGATTCTCCAAATTCATCCTTCAAAATGAGGAGATGAGGGTCTCTTAAATAGACTCTCCTAGAATCGATCAACGGTTGAGATCTATTCAGATCAATGGTCAGGATTGAAGATGAGGTTTAGTCATAAAGGGAGATTCCCAAATTAAAGGGAGTTAACAAACTTAATTTGAGTAAAATAAGGAGTTAACTATTTTAATTTGGGTAGAAAAAGGAGTTAACTGATTTAACTCATTTTTTATCAATAGTGAACTGGAAATTTCCCTTTTTGAATTGAAGAGAGATTTTGTTGAGATATTTAATTTAATAAAATGAGATATGCTCTCATAATCACTTTTTCTATTTAATTAAATAATCTTTAATTAATTAGAGACACTTTTGTTTAATTAAATAACTTCATTTAATTAATTAGGAATGGCTTCCCATTTAATTAAATAATTATTTAATTAATTAAAATAGGCATATTTATTAAATTAAATAATTTAAATTCCAGATTACATTAGCCTTAAGATATAATTTAATTTAATTAAACTATAAATACTTAATAATTAAATTAAATATTAATCAATAGGTTTAATGTGACTAATATGAGTAAATACTATAGGAATTAAATAATAAGCATGATGAATGTAGATTTAGGTTTTCTACATCTGACAATTAAGTCAAGTAGCGAATAGCAGAATGAGAATTGCCTATTAGAATAGGACTTTAAGATTGATTAGAAATAGACCAGAATTGGTTGAGATGGCATTGAGCCAATTTTGGGGTATTACATTTTGTCCCTCTTTGAATGAATGTGCGAGCAACACGTTCAATTCAAAGAAAATCAGAAAGTATGATGCAAAGATGAGATTGGTTCCAAAGGTGATGATACGGAGACCAATTGATAAGCTTTTTAAGGACCATCTCTAGAACAGAGCTTAATCCTAAGGGATCCAAGTAGAACACTTAGATACCTAATAGTGATAGCATTTAAAAGACTACTTCCAGAATGAAGCATAATCTTTAAGGATCTAGACAGAACATCTAGATACTTGAAATTGATAGCATTTAGAAGATTATCTCCAGAATAGAGTGTAATCTTCAAGGATCCAGATAGAACACCTAGATACCCGAGAATGATAGCATTTAGAAGATTATCTCCAGAATAGAGCGTAATCTTCAAGGATCTAGATAGAACACCTAGATACCTGAAATTGATAAAATTTAGAAGATTATCTCCAGAATAGAGCGTAATCTTCAAGGATCCAGATAGAACACCTAGATACCCGAGAATGATAGCATTTAGAAGATTATCTCCAAAATAGAGTGTAATCTTCAAGGATCTAGATAGAACACCTAGATACCTGAAATTGATAGCATTTAGAAGATTATCTCCAGAATAGAGCGTAATCTTCAAGGATCCAAATAGAACACCTAGATACTCAAGATTGATAAAAGATAACAAGGTCCAATCATGAGTCATAAAATCATCCCCAGAATGAGGCTTGATCCTTAGGAGTCAGGGTTTAGACTGTCCCAATACCTTTCTATCGAACTCTGAGAAGAGTTGTTATAAGGTTGATCAATTGATGAAAAGATAAGATAGATGGCAAAGATGCCAGATAGAAGGGAACAAAATGCCCCGAGTGATGAGATGCCCTAAGTGACTAGGACATAAGATGGGAACTAGATGCCCCGAGCAATAAGTATTTAATGATGTAATCATCCTACCTCCTCGGGAGCGAAATCGAAAGATGACACACCAAAAATATGATTGAAGCAGTACATCATGAGATATAGAAGAAATTTGAGATTCAGCAGAAGCTAGAAGAGATCAAAATGATGTAAAGAAAATTCAAGGTTGATTTGAAATGATTGCGAATTCGCAAAAACCAAGTTTGACCAAAAGTTGACCAGATTCAGCCACAGTTGACTTAAGTTTGACTATTTTCAAAATGAATTTTGAAAATATGGAGAATGTAAAGTTGAAAGGATTCTAAGAATCATAAAGTATTAGAAAGATTTGGGCTGTACAAGCGGTCAATCACGTCGATCCCCAAAATTTTAAAATGCATTTTTAAGGCTCTTAGGTGTGTTATATTTCAAATTTGATTCCGAAAATGGATTCATAACGGTCCAATTAGCCAGGGGTGCAATTTTTGCGCAAATCCGAGCACTTTGAAAAATTTGGTCAACACCTATATAAGGGCTCGAAGGGTCATTTTCAATTCATTTTTGCTTTTTGTCTTGTAGTGATTTTGAGCTCTAATAGAGACATGGTAGTGAACATGAGATATCATTTTTTTGAGCGCTCCAGACAACACAGCCGACCAGCAGACTACAGACCACCGGTGAGTCATCGATTTCCCATCATCGTACTTTAATTTTCATGCATTTCGAGTTCATTTATGCACATTTTTAGCATGTTTTAGGATGTTCAATTCTTTCTTCACACGAGACCGATCTCTTCTCACCCGAAGATATTCTTTCTTCACATAAAGACGTAGGGTGCACTATTTCTTCACGCGCAGGGCGATTTTGGTTTAGCACAAAGGCGGAGATTCTTCGCGCGAGCCAATTCGTGTTTTGTGCGAGAACTTCTTTTTTTTTGCAGGAAGATCCATTATCGCGCGAGAATATCTTTTTTCGCGCAAAGAAAAATTAGTTTTGCCTGAAACTGAACATCTTTGCGCAAGATTTCACCAATTTCACGCAAAATTCCACGACAGTTTTGTGTTTTCGCATTTAAAAATCGCATTTTATTTCGTTTTGATGCTTCGGTTTGACTTGATACTGATCATTTGATTGTCATTTTTTTGTTGTGCGTGCAGGAGGTCTTCAGAGACGTGTCATTCAGATCTCATTATCCATCATATGGAGAGTTATTGCGGAGTTTGGATGACACAGATCGGGCACACATTGCTCGATTGGGTTTGTCTTTACTATGCTAGATTCCAGCCATGATGGTGAATCATGGTTTACTGACTGCATTGGTAGAGCGTTTCCATTTAGAGATGAACACATTTCATTTGCCGATGGGTGAGATGATGATTACCCTAGAGGACATTTGGAGGATACTGAGGATCCCATTTCACGGTGCTCGAGTCATCTACGATACAGTGCCTCGATTAGGGACAGAGGCACTTTCCATTGTATATGAGCAATGTTAGTATGCTAATA
This sequence comes from Cupressus sempervirens, assembly GCA_028749045.1. Lineage (NCBI taxonomy): Eukaryota > Viridiplantae > Streptophyta > Pinopsida > Cupressales > Cupressaceae > Cupressus > Cupressus sempervirens. The sequence continues at coordinate 109,897,583 of CM053787.1, forward strand.
GAAACCAAATTTAAATAAAGCTTCTACAAACTAAACAAAATTCATAAACTTCAAGATAGACTAAGATGAGCTCTCAATTGAGAATATGAGCCATTAATGGACTTTCTCAATAAGAAGCTCTCTTGTTGAGTAGCTTTATCTAAATAGATAGGATGTATGATCAATATGCTTCCAAAGGCTTCAATGGATGATTGTGGATTTTTAGTGTGGATAGATGGCTTTAGTATGGATTTGGCTCTCAAAATAGCATTATAACTTTACTTCATGGATTGTGTTATTTTGCAAAGGGGAAGGATCCAATTTATAGGCGAGAGGCTTGAGGGATTGAGGGCTAAGATGCAAGGATGGGAAAAAGCTCATGGAGGGCTTAGATTGCATGAGAGGAGAGCACATGGATTGTGCTTCCTTACAACCAATCAAGGAGTGAAACATGTCACATGGTGAGAGGATGGAGAAAAGGGGAAGGATGAGTCAACAAAGGAGGCTCAAGGGATAAAATCTTCATAAAGACCCTCATAATGACTTGTAAGAGCAATAAAAGGGCTTGTAAGAGTCATTTATGACCTAGTGGACTTCATAAAGTTTTATGGTTGAGATATTTTGAGGGTGATGAGAGCAAATTCGACTTGGACTTGATTAGGAAGGTTTTAAGATTGCTTAGGCTTGTGCAAATGATTAGAGGATGGATTAGGATGGTTTAGGATTAGCTTAGGGATAGGCAAGTGGATGGCATTTAATGAGGGTGGGTGAAGGAGGAGATATTTGTTAACTTTGGCTTGGGTTAGTAATTCTTAACCCATGTTTAGGGAATGTGACAAGGTTAGGAAGGGATTAGGATTAGGTTTAAAGACATCTTCTAGAAGAGTCTAGACTTTGGATGAGGATAAAGACTTTCTAGAATAGTCTAGAATTTCCTAGGATAAGGATGAAGACTTTCTAGAAGACTCTAGAACTTCTTAGGATGAGGATAAATTAGATTTTTAGGAAATAAATAAAGTTCTATTTATTTCAAGGGTTTGGGTTGAGGAGATATTTATTAAAACTTTTTTAATAAACACGAGGATTAATATTTAATCTTAATTAAATATTTTGAGTTGGGATTAGGGGTAGGAAATGATGGGATTAGCCTTTAATCGAATTTAAAGAAGGATTAGAAGATTTTGGAAGAGGTTATTGGTCATAAGGAAATTGGCCAAGTTTTGGGCAAAAAATAAATTTTTTATTTATTTTAGGATTTTTGGTCAATTTATTAATTAAATAATTAATAAATAAGGAAATAATGTTTAAATAAGATTTAAACATTTTTGGGAGGGATTCCTTAATTAAATATTTTAAATTAAGATAAAAGGATTTAATGGCATAAAAATTAATTAATTACTTAATTAAATAATTAATTAATTAATAAATGATGATGTCATCAGAAATTTTTCAGAAAATAAAAAATACTTTATTTTCTAAAGGATTTTTAGGTGTCTACATCCATTGTATTTGGAAGAGAGCTACCGAGAGGTAGAGCCATCAGCTGGGATGAACTGATGCATACCTATGGACCTACACATAGGTTGGCATTCGTGCTGGGTATTTTCTTGAGCTGCTTCCTATGTCCTGATAGGGGACAACATGGATTGGAGTGTGGATGGGGTGTCATGCTCCATAGGATGGTTGAGGCACCTGAGATCTTTGGGTGGGGTCAGTGCATGTTGGCCCATCTTTTTCATGAGATGCATGAGGTCATCTTCCATGAGAAGAAGACCATGGTAGCGGGTGTGTATGTGCTACAAATCTGAGCTTGGGAGCATCTCCCTGTATGTAGGCCAATTTTTGAGGACTCTTGGGAGCCCATGGAGCCCTACATCTACAGATATCGAGGGCATATTACCTAGGCCCACCTAGGTAAGACTGAGCATTGGCAGAGTCATCTCAATGACCTGGTGTCTGTTATATGGCGACCCTAGAGAGAGACAGAGGACTGGTATGATGCCTCGAGAGAGCTACCCTGGATGTTTAGTTCTCAACCGCAGGCAGGCAAGACGACATCTGTCATAGAGACATTCGTGATCTCATTAGTGTGGCGGCAGTATGGATGACCACAGGACATTTCAGCTGAGTACTGTGCCTATGCCAGGGTGCAGAAGGATATTGAGCGGGGATGGCCTCCATGGATGGATCCAGGATGATCCATGATAGATATCTGCAGTTTGGCTACTGTTCAGTGGGACTACCTGCAAGAGGTAGTAGATGCAGGGATGATGCCTGCATATCAGGAATTTTTGATGAGCCATCCATTCCCACGCTTCACAGATCCATTAGGGGTGGTAGGGCAGGTACAGGGGCAGGGACAGGTGCCCCAGTAGCAGCAGGCATAGCCACAGGTGCCACCATAGGTCCAACACTAGGTACAGCACATACCTATTCCTCCATGTGAGATGAGATTAGACCCAAATGTTGGGGGTAGTGGGGAAGGACATAGTCAACAGAGGAGGCAAAGGATAGAGGAGCAAGCCCCTCAGTAGGAGGTCCCACAGCAGCAGGTGCCTCCATAGCCATAGGTACCTCCACCAGAGATGGTTGATGAGGATATGCCGGATTAGCCAGCAAGTGGGGTATAGGATGTGGTATGGCAGTACCGAGAGCAAGTTCGTGTGGCCTCCTGGCAGTTGGGAGAGTTATAGATTGCATTGGTAGTCAGGGATGCGCAACTGGTAGAGCGACAGAGAGAGACAGATCGTCAGAGAGAGTGCACGAAGGTTGCAGAGTGGAGGCTAGAGCTGGCACAGGATGAGATTCACTTTCAGTCTGCTCGGGCTACATATTATTATGCAGCATATACTAGTGCAGTACCTGATGAGACATTGCAGGTGCAGCGATTCTCTCAGTACGCACGAGATTTCGGAGGTGCATGACCTCCTATCAGGCCGAATATGCCACCACCGCCTCTGCCACCTACTGCCTCTGTTCCTCCTACTCCTCCTAGAGGTGAGAGTTTAGGATAGATTTAGATGCTCTGTGCTTGATTTTTTATTATGATCCCTGGCTATGTATCGATTGGTGTGCCAGCACCAGATGTATCATTTTTGATCGATTGCGCTCGAGTAGCGCCCATTTTTTTACTGACCCATTCTTTGATATATATATACGAGATTTTGAGCCGAGTATTCTTGTGTACATGTCATTGTCTATTTTTGTTTTACTTTGATGTATATGAGATGTATGTTGTATTTAGATAGAACGTATATGTATGAACTGACATCTGACATAGTGTTGTGTATTTTTTTTGTTTGACAGTCACAGGTATTCCATTGAGGAGCGAGAATCGATGAACCAAATGCTTGTGCAGCCATGGAGGAATCTGATGCATGTGGAGTATGAATAGGATTACCATTGAATCGCGTCCTAATGCAAATGAAGTATGCAAGACTATGTTAAATGCAACCCTAGGTCTGGTTACCAAGCCTCGATGATTTATCATCATTGGATATAAAATAAAGCTCATATGTTATACAATTTCCACTGACATTGCAATCATGAAAATATGAATATAACATACGTTATTAGGATGTTGGGATTAAATATAAGCATTCGAGGCACAAGAAGCCAGAATGACCAAAACATTTGTCCCTTTTAATGTAGCAAGTTAACATAAGCATCAAAGCATAAATGCTAGGATGACCTGAATGTTGCTTGTATAACAGGCACACCAAACACACAGGAGATCCCTTTTATGCTAAGTATTCAGTATTCATTCTGTCCGCAATGACCCTTGTGTTTGTAACCTAAGATAGAAGTGTGCTAGATATACTCGCAGTGACCTGTACGTTCACTTAGCAGGACGAGTATCAATATTTATTGTAGCATGAAGAGTTCACTCCAACAAACAAGGAGAAGAACCAATGTCATTGACGTATCTGTATAAAAGGAGTCGAGGTACACAACCATCCAATACGAGATGGAGGCTCTTATAGTGGACACCTCTCTTATAGGAATAGATCAACTTATTAGAACTAAACCACAAATAGAAAGCAAAAAAAAAGATCATGCCCCCAGTCATTACTTCTCTAGTCGAAGATGACATCATCGAGTTGCTCAAGGAGATATGATAAAGAAAAACAAAGCAAACAAAGAAAATGCTCAGCATATCCAAACAAGTATATCATTATTATTATTTTGAGTTCAATTTTTTTGGGATTGATGCTAAGTGTCAATGTCCAAAACATGTAAGAAAGAAATCCCTTCAATACGGTGACAATAGTAGGCAGACGCAGTTAGAACGACTGGTGACTGAGGTCAAAGAGGAATCTTCACGATGAAGAACCTAAGAAGAACTAAGCGACAATAGACAGACACAGCCAGGACGACTGGTGACTAACGCAAAAGAGATCTTCCATAAAGGAGTCTTGAGACATGACCTGAGCAATGGTAGGAAGACACAGCTGTAACAACTGGTGACCATTGCAAAAGAGATTCTATGAGGAGAATCTCGAAAAGAGTGACACTAGCGATAGTAGGCAGACGTAGTCAAAATGACTGGTGACTGTCACGAGGAGATTCTATGAGGAGAATCTTGAAAAGAGTGACATTGGCGATAGTAGGTAGACACAGTCAGAATGACTGGTGACTATCACGAAGGAGATTCTATGAGGAGAATCTCGAAAAGAGTGACACTAGAAACAATAGGCAGACGCAGTCAAAATGACTGGTGACTATCATGAAGGAGATTCTATGAGGAGAATCTTGAAAAGAGTGACACTGGCGACAATAAGCAGATGCAGTCAAAACGACTAGTGACTGTCACGAAGGAGATTCTATGAGGAGAATCTCGAAAAGAGTGACACTGGTGACAGTAGGCCGATGTAGTCAGAATGACTGGTGACTGTCACGAAGGAGATTCTATGAGGAGAATCTTGAAAAGAGTGACACTGGCGACAGTAGGCAGATGCAGTTAGAACAACTGGTGACTGTCACGAAGGAGATTCTATGAGGAGAATCTTGAAAAGAGTGACATTGGCGATAGTAGGCAGATGCAGTCAGAACGACTAGTGACTGTCATGAAGGAGATTCTATGAGGAGAATCTTGAAAAGAGTGACACTAGAGGGGAATGCCCCTGAGCTAAAAGAAGACTCAATCCATGGATACATGAGTAGGAAAAGCAAGAAAGCGAAAGCATGAAAGCGACTATACAGAGTAGCCAAAAAATGCGCTGCAAGATGAAGCATTGGGAATAAGAGGCGTCTGTTTACTAGGTTTTCACCTTCTTCGCAAGATTTTCTTTTTTTTGCTACCATGATGCCTATGTCTAGGTTTTCATCAATGGCACTTTTTTTGTTTTTTAATTTTTTTTAATTTTTCTCTTTTTTGATTTTTTTTTTTTTTTTTTCAAATTTTTTTTTTTGGGTGTAACGAAAGCGCCTATTGCTAGGTTTTCACCATGGTAACAATTTTTTTTCAGGACTTTTTTTGATTTTTAGGATTTTTTTCAAGACATTTAGATATGTACAGAGAGCTTGCTGAGATTGAATCAACTGTAAAACCGCTTCAGGTGGAGAGTGTTCATAGGCTCTTTCAGAACTTCTCCTTCGGTTGTGGAAAGCTGATAGGCACTAGATCCATATACTATAGTAATGATGTAAGGACCTAGCCACTTTGGTTCAAACTTTCCCTTTTGCATTCATTGTTGTTGATTCTTAGGATTCTCTCTTAGGAAAAGATCACCCAGCTGGAAGTCACATGGCCTAATTCTCCTATTGTAGCTTCGTGCCATTCTTTGTTTATATGCTCGTAGATGATCATAGGCCACTTGTCTTCGTTCATCCAACAACACAAGCTCTTGAAGCCAGGCTATCCTATAGTCATCATCTGTGATAAGACCTTTCATAGAGATTCTCAAGGTAGGAATCTCAACCTCTATCAGAAGCACAACATCCACCCCATATACCAATGCAAAAGGAGTCGTGCCTGTTGGAGTTCTAATGCTTGTTCTATATGCCCACAGGGCTGGATTGATCTGGAGATGCCAGTCTCTCCCTGACTTACTGATTGTGCGATGAAGAATTTTGAGGATCGCCTTATTGGATGCCTCAGCTTGGCCATTACCCTGGGGGTAATAAATGGAAGACCAATGTTGTGTAATTTTGAATTTCTTGCATAGTTCCTTAAGGTCTTTATTTTTGAACTGTCCTCCATTGTCAATAATGATTGAGGACAGTATACCATATCTACAGATGATGTAGTTTGTAATAAAAATTGCTACAACTTTGCCATTAGCAATTGTGAGAGGGACTGCCTCTACCCATTTCATGAAATAATCTGTAGCAGTGATAATGAACTTATGTCCATTAGAAGAGGTTGGGTGAATCTGTCCCACCAAGTCAAAGGCCCATTGTTGAAATGACCATGTTGTAGTAGAGGGAATTAGCTCTCTGGCTGGAGCGTGAATGAGATTCCCATGTAGCTGACACTGTTTGCAGGACCTAGCATATTTAATAGCTTCTTGCTCCATTTTAGGCTAGTAGTAACCAGCACGAAGGAGTTTACGAGCTAGTGTTAGGCCATTGGAATGAGATCCGCAAATTCCTTCATGAATGTCAATTAGTACACATTTCGACTCATTGGGTTCTAAACACCTAAGGAGTGTTTTGTCGAGACCTCTCCTATACAGATCGTCAGCAATAATGACATAATGTGAAGCGTTACGGATTAGGTAACATTTCTCATTCTGGGTCAGACCTTCCGGAATGGTTTGATTATGAAGGTAGGAATAGATGTGATGGTAGCAAGATGATTCTTGTCCTATAATAGAGCATATCATCTTGGAATCAGGTGTGTCATAGGCTTGGTAGTGCAATGCTTCCACCAAGAACTCATGTCGTAGATTATTTTCTAGCATTTGTAGAAGGGAGGCCAGAGTGGCCATGGCATCAGCTGCGTTATTATCTGCACGTGGAACTTGTTGGAAGGTGATGTGTGCAAAATATTTTGTCAAGTCATCAACCATGCTTTTGTAAGGAATTAGTTTTTCATCCCTTGTTTGATACACATCATTTACTTGGTTGATGACAAGCTGAGAGTCACCAAAGATATCCAACTGATCTACTCTCCATTCAGCTGTGATTTTCATAACATTGATCAAAGCTTCATATTCAACAATGTTATTTGTATAAGGAAACAAAATCTTGTATGCTTTGGGCAATGAGTATTTATGTGGTGTGATGAAAAGTAAAACAGCACCTGATCCTTGTTGTGTGAAGGATCCATCGAAGAACATAACCCATGTATGGTGAGTGAGTGTTAGAATTGACTCATCTAGAAAATCAATGTTTATTGGTAGAAGAATCTGTATGGGTGCCTCAGCCAACTGGTCTGCAATTGCCTATCCCTTTATAGCTTTGCATTCAACATATTGGATGTCAAACTCACTTAGTATCATGACCCATTTAGCCAATCTTCCCGTGAGAGCTGCCTTACTGAGCAAATACTTTAATGGATCTATTTTAGCCACAAGCTGTGTAGTTTGGGCAAGCATGTAGTGTCTCAACTTTTGGGAAGCAAAGACAACTGCCAAGCAAGCTTTCTCAATAATGCTATAATTTTTCTAATAAGAGACCAATGTTCAGATCAAGTAATAAATAGCTTTTTCTTTGTTATCATTATCTTCTTGAGCCAATAGGATCCCCAAAGATGTTTCAGTGACTAAAATGTATAAAAGAAAAGGCTTCCCATGCATAGGAGGCATCAAGATTGGTGGATTGACAAGATATTGTTTAATCTGTGTTAAGCTTTGCTCACAATCCTAGCTCCAATTGAATTTCACACCCTTATGTAAGGTCTTTGTGAAGGGTTGTGATTTATCCGCCAATTGTGAAATAAACCTGTGAATAGATTGAAGCCTTCCCTGTAGTCCTCTCAACTGACTGATGTTTCGAGGTGGTGGCATGTTCATTATGGCTTTTACTTTTTCTGGATCTACTTCAATTCCCTTTGCAGAAACAATATATCCTAATAGTTTTCCTAATGTGACACCAAATGCACACTTCTTAGGATTGAGCCGAAGACTAAACTTTTCCATATGATCTAGGATTGGTCCCAAATCGTGCAAATGAGTATTACGTTTAGCACTTTTGACCAAAGTATCATCAACATAGTCCTCCATAGTTCTATGCATCATGTCATGGAAAATTGTAGTAACAACCCGCTGATATGTAGCTCCAGCATTCTTTAAACCAAATGGCATCACATTCCAACAAAAGGTTACCCATGCACATGTGAAAGTTGTTTTCTCTTGATCTTCTGGCACAATTTTTATCTGATTATATCCAGAAAAACCATCCATAAGTGAGTACATCTCATAGCCAATCGTCATGTCCACAATCATATCAATATTAGGGAGTGGAAAGTCATCTTTAGGACATGCCAAGTTAAGATCACGAAAATCTGTACAAAATGTGATAGACTTATCATGTTTGGACACAAGGAAAATATTGGATATCCATTCAACATAATCAATTGCACGAATGAAACTAGCTTTCAGAAGTTTCTCCAATTCGGCTTTGACTAGCAAGGCAACATGAGGATGCATTTTTTGAAGCTTCTGTTTAACTGGTTTTATGCCTGGTGTTATGGACAAGTGATGCATAATAAGATCAGGATCCAATCCTGACATGTCAAAATATGTCCAGGCAAAAATTTTTTTCTTTCCCTTGAAAAAAGCAATGCATTGTTCTTTCTCTTCAGGCGACAATGACTGTGCTAGATGTATCACATGAGGATGTTCTTCTGTGCCCAGGTTAATTGGCTGTGTCAGCTCTATTAACACTGATGATCTCTCCTAAAAGTGACTTGGAAGGACATCAAATATCTCATCCGTAGGTGCCTCAAAGAGGTTTTCACCCCTGGATACATCTTTTGTTTTTACTTTTTTTGGATCCGACACTGCTACAATGTGGTTTTCACCATCGGACCTCTTGCATTTTTTCTTTTTAATCTTGTGACTGAGATATTTGATGTCATCCTCAGTCATGTTGATGCTTTGTTCATTGGTGGAAGACGTTACAGGTTCGATAGCGTTTAAGTAACAGGCAAGAGCATAGTCATTTTGGAATGTGGGGACTTCGTTAGGTGCATTGGGGTTCCAGTCTATAAGCTCGAGATGTGCGAGTGAGAGAGTAGTGGCTGGTTTAATTGCATTCACAATATAGTCATTAAATGCATGGACCAGCAATTTGAGACCTACGGCGACCTCACCCACAAGTGTATTCAAATGCCTCAGAGTACGAACGTTAGTAATTGACGACTCTTGGACACTAATTGGATCAGACCCCTGTGACCTATCCCTAGAAGTTTCACTCACTTTGATTTGATTTTTATAGACATGCACTTGGTCAATGTCTTTATCAGTAGTTTCTTCTGAAAGATTGTCAAATTCATATTCATGGGAATCGGTGTTACATGGTGAGAGACTATAGAACTCCCCAACAGTGATAGGGACATACTCTCCTTCAGCCTCTGGATTCTTATACAAATACTCAATATGGCATGACTGACTAGATTCTCCCTTTTCTAAATGATATTTGAGTTGCTCAGCATTGTCCTCAGAAGAATCACTAGTATCATCCACAGTGCTAACACGTGGCACAAAGTCATCTGGCTCAGCAAAGAATTTAGCAAGATCATAAGGAATAGGATGAGGGTAAGAATCCTCATCATTAGATTCTTCCTCTTGAGTACCTAACTCAAATTGTGACTCATTTTCAAATGAACTCTTAGGTACGGGTATGAATTTATTTGATCCCAAATGGAAAGGGACCTTCTTGAACCCTAGGCTAGTTGTGTCACTATTGCTTCGAGCTGTTGCTTTGATAGGATCTATTAAACCATTGCTATTGCACCCAATAGGGCTGGTTCCCTTGTAGCCAAAATGCTTCATAAGCTTAAGACCAGGTCCATACTTCTTAGGAGTGATTTCTCGATCTTGTTCTGTTAGGTCTACTGGAGACTCTTCTTTGTAAAGCCACGTAGCAATGGCTCTGTTTTCGCTTTCATATTCTAAGGAAACTGTAGCTTTGAAAAAAGAGCCATTAAAATTGGTCTGAGGTGTCAACACAAATGGCTTCTTTTCTACTGAGGGTCTCCCAAAATATCGAGGGGACTCTGGAATAGATGTTAATGACAATACTGGTTCCATGTGGTACTCTCCCATACTAGTTTCTTTCAATTTAAATAATTGATCAATTTGTTTCAGCTTATTGTTGTGACAATCAGTAGACTCACGGTTAGCAGGGATGAAAGAACCAACAACTTTGAGCATATTGCAAGTGTAGCTAGTAGTGGCAGGAATAGTAACTTCAGAGCCATGAAATGAGAATTTAATGCATTGGTGGTATGTGGATAGCACTTTCGACAAGACCGACGCGAATTGGTAAAGTCACAAGACCTAGTGACTTTCGTTCTACTTCATCGTACGCTTTAATAGCGATCTTTCATCGAGGATCAACAGAGTCCTCAGAATAATCCAATTGTCTAAGCAGAGCAACAGAAACAATGTTTAGGCTAGCGCCATTGTCAATGAGTACTCGAAGAACACGTGTCTAGTGGATCATAACCTCAATGTGTAGAGGCTAATTGTGTGGGTGATTCAGTGAGTTTTCATCCTCCTCAGAGAAGGTCATAAAATGAGGTGAGGTCAAGTGACCTACCATGGATTGAAATCGCTCAAGATCAAGATCTTGAGGAACATTTGCCTCAGTGAGGGCTTTGTCCAGAATTTTCCTATGAGTAGGCGAGATTTTAAGCAGCTCAAATATGGAAATGTGAGCATTGGTTCATTTCAATTGATCTAGAACACTATAACTGGTTGCAGTCAAGTTCTTCATGTGTTTTGCACCTTTACTGGATGGACCAGCAAGGGCTTTGTCCTTGTGTTGTTCAAGATTTGAAGTAGGAGGTGTAGGACCTTTGAGCACCAATTTCGCATGAGAGCGAGTAATAGCGTTAGCACAGTGTTGCGAAGACGCATTATCCATGTTATTGGAGGTAGGGCCTTTCAAGAAAAATGGTGTCTTGGGTTTATCGTTATGTTGCTTCCTCTTTATAGTAATAACATCGCAATATTCAGAATCTATAGGTTCAACCATGTGAATGACATTGACATCATTGGAATACGTATAGTTGACCTTATTGTACGGTTCTAGTTTCTAAGTCTCTCCTTTTTCATAAGCTGGGAAAGGCTCTTTGAATGCCTTGTGGGTCAAGTTTTTGTTATGTCCATCTACCACAAGTTCACCAGCATCAATCATGTCTTGGGCTTTATGATGTAAGTTTATACAATTGTTGGTTTTGTGTCCCTTATTTTGCTGATAGTCACAGAATGAGGGCTCATTCCACCATGGTGGACATGGTTGTGGATCATAGGGACGAGGGTTATCCATTGGTGAGATAAGCTTGTGTTGTAGCAATGTTTTGTAAACCACATCCAAAGGTTCTCCTAAAGGCGTATACTCTCATTTGGGTCATACTTCCCATGAGTTCCTCGGTTTGTTCCTAGACGCCATATTGTCAAGAGGAGACTTCTCAGCACTTTTGGCCGCTTTGAAGCAATCTGTGAGATTAAATGCTGCTTTAGCAGGTTTTGGTGTGACATTATCAACAACCACATCATGTACAATTTCTCGGTTCTTGTTGACATGTTTGGTTTTATCCCTTTTGGAAGTGGAACCTTGTTTTGTGTCTCTCTGAAGAGTGAGCTCACCTTTCTTGACCATAAATTCTTCGATACAAATAGCCTGTGTAATCATGTCTTTGAAGGTACGTATTTTGGAAAGTGAAGATGGGGTAACTGAGAGGGGAGGGGTGAATCAGTTACCACAAAAACATTTTCAAAAGTCCCAAAGATGCCTTAAACTTAGTTGTTGCTGCTACTCAATAAACACAAAAATTACTGCTTAAAACTTGATAGATGTTTAGTTAATTTATGAAGCATTTACTGAAATAATCGACTATGCAAAAGAAAGTAATCATTAACACAGTAGACACCAGATTTACGTGGAAACCCAATATGGGAAAAACCACCAGCAACTAGTCACCAATTTTCACTCTTCTGAAGTGAGCCTTGTTAGGAGCCAACCCTGTTAAAGGTTACAAAACACACTATTAGGTGTGACCCTGTTAGAGGATTTAATCACCCTGTTAGGAGTGGCCTTGTAAGAGGTCTTTTGAACAATTCAACTGAATTGCCACCCTGTTAAAGGATTTATGAAATGGCTGTTAAACCAACTCTTTTAGGAGATTTTGGAATCACTGTTACAATGGTTAGAAGGCAACAATGAATGATCTGAAAATACATGCAACTTATCTTGCTGAATATAGATCTCAGTTTAGCTCCACAAGATCCTTACTGATCAAATATATCTCTGCAGCTCCAAGATTTCCCTCTGCTCAATTCTGCTTAGGCACACACAAGTCTCTTCCTTGCACTTCCTTGCTTTATTCGTATATACTTTCTATCCTCTCTTTTTTTCGCATCTTGAGCACCCCTTTATATATTATTCATAATACCAAGTTGGCCCAACCAACTTGTCAAAACAATTCCAAATTCGGCTTGCCCAACCAACTTGACGAAACATATTCCAAAGTTGGCTTGAACAAAAAAACAAAATTCTTCACTGGCCGACGCTGCTCGATCAATACAGAACAAAAACTTCCTTCCTGTGTTAACTGGCAGAACTCGGTAAGAACTACAATTATCGGAGAATTCGGTAAACCTGTCACTTCCTTTGGAAATCGACTGGACTCGGTAAAAGCTATCTTCGACTACCGAGTGAGCTTGGTGAAAACTCAGCTTTCCTTAGCTTACCGTGCGAACTCGGTTAACACTAACCGTTCGCTACAAAATCCTTTGATACCCGAGTGATCTCGGTAAGAACTAAAACTTTCCTTAGCTTACTGAGTGAACTCGGTTAACACTAACTCATCGTGTGACATATAGGAATGCTCGGTATACACTGCAAAAGGCTTTTACTGACCGACTGAGCTCGGCAGACTCTGTAAACTGTTTTCCTGGTTGATAGAACTCGGTAGACTCTGTTTGATAACTGATATGACATTTGTGTAACATCAAAGACAATACACAATTACTTAATTGTATCCAACAATCTCCCTCTTTGGCATTGATGGCAACACAACATGTCATAGCAGAAATGAAATTTGAAAGCAAGTCTACTGCAACACAACACAATTAACAATTCTCCCTCTAAGATAGAGAACTCTTCCTCTTACAATAATCTCCCTCTGTGAAGAAATTACTTAATCAAATTTTGGATTTCGGAAAAGATATGACAGTAAAACTCTCCCTCTTTGACAACACATGCCAAAGACCATCTAATTTCAAATGACTTTCATTGTACCTTTAGTACTGATTCATATGCAATATTTCCTTGATTTGCTGCATCAACTGATGATTGTTCAATTTTGTAAGAGCTGATGCATCACTAAAACTTATTTTAGTGAACTTCAGATAGGGGAATAACCCCTAACTTACCTCTGAGATAAAAAAATGCATCCTTAGGTAAAGGCTTTGTGAATATGTCAGTAATCTGTTCCTTTGTATGTACATATTCCAATCTAATTTCCTTGTCCTGCACCAATTCTCTGACAAAGTGATACTTGATTGCAATGTGCTTAGTCTTAGAATGCATTACTGGGTTTTTAGATATATTGATTGCACTTGTGTTATCACAAAACATGATGACTGGTTCCTTGATTTCCATCTTCATGCCTTGTAGCAATTGCTTGAACCAAACAATATTAGAACAGTTTACTGCTGTAGCAACATACTCTGCCTCTGCTGTTGATTGAGCTGTACAGTTTTGCTTTTTGCTTATCCAAGAAACCAACCTCTTTCCAAGAAAGAATGCACCTCCACTTGTACTTTTTCTATCGTCAAGATTTCCTGCCCAATTAGCATCAGTAAACACTTTTAAGTCTAGGTTTCCTCCAAGTTTATACCATAATCCATAATCTTCAGTTCCTTTCAGATATCTCATTATTGTCTTGATTGCCATCATGTGATTTTCTCTTGGTTTGGCTGAAAATCTTGCCACAATTCCAACTGCAAGAGCAATATCTGGCCTAGTATGAACTACATATTGCAACTTTCCAATCATAGATCTGTACAATGTCTGATCTGTTTCCTTTGAATCATCTTCTTTGGTAAGTTTTAGTCCAGTACACATGGGAGTTCCAACTGGTTTACAGTCTTCCATACCAAACTTTTTCAATATCTCTTTGATATATTTTTCTTGAGTGATGTAGATGCCATTCTTGTTCTACTAAATTTGAAGTCCCACAAAGAATTTGATTTCACTGAACATTGACATTTCAAATTCCTTGCTCATTTGTTCTAAAAATTCTTTGCAAAGATCATCATTCCCTATAAAAATAGTATCATCTACAAATATTTCTACCAGGACAATCTTATTTTCTGGTCCTTCCTTGATATGCAAACTACTGTTATCATTATTTCTTTGAAATCCAATTTGAATAAGATAGCTATGCAATCTTTCATACCATGCTCTAGGGGCTTGTTTCAGACCATACAATGCCTTGTGCAATTTGCAAACCATGTTCTTTTTATCTGGATCAATAAAACCTTCAGGTTGTTCAATGTAGACCTCTTCATCTAGTATACCATTTAGAAATGCTGACTTGACATCCATCTGATAAAATTTAAATCCTTTGTAAGCAGCGTATGCTAATAAGGTTCTAACACCTTCCAATCTAGCAACGGGAGCAAAAGTTTCTCCATAATCTATGTCTTCTTCTTGAGAATATCCTTTGCACACTAATCTAGCTTTGTTTCTTGATACTTTACCATTTTCATCCAACTTATTTATGAAAACCCACTTTGTACCGATTACATTTTTGTCTTTAGGCCTGGGTATAAGAGTCCATGTTTTATTTTTCTCTATCTGCTCTATTTATTCATTCATTGCTTCAATCCAATTATCATTTTCTAATGCATCCTTGACAATTCTAGGTTCAAAATCAGCAAGTAAACAAGTACCTTTCAATTTACTTCTTGTGATGGTTCCATCAGATTTATTTCCAATGATCTGATCTGCTGAATGATGTCTCCTGACATATTTGGCTAGAACAGGTTCTTTTTCTTTTGGATGAATTTTGTCGTTATCTTCTTGCATTTCTCCTCCTTGCTCGGTTTGGTCTGGCTCAGTATCAACTGGCACGGTATGTACTTGCTCGGTTACCTCAGGCTCGGTAATCTCTAACTCGGTATTTTCAGACTCGGTAGACATTGGCTCGGTAGATGTTTCCTGCAACTCGGTTAGTGATGACTCGGTAGAAGAAGATTTCTGATTCTTAGATGTAGTTGATATTATATCCGAATCACTGAAGACGAATCTTTTGTAATCTTCTGGTTCTTTTCTGCTTTCTTCTTCAGTCTTTTCTATAAATTCATCAACTTTCACATGTATACTTTCTATGACTTTGTGAGTAGATAAGTTCAAGCATCTATATGCTTTACTCTTGCATGAGTATCCAAGAAATATACCTTCATCACCTTTTACATCAAATTTACCTTTTCTAGATTCTTTCAAGATATAACATTTGCTTCCAAATACTTTCAGATAACTTACATTGGGTTTATAGCCATACCATATTCTGTAGGGAGTTTTGAATGAGTCCTTTTTTAACTATACTCGGTTTAAGGTATGAACTGCTGTACTGATAGCCTCCTTCCAGTATTTGATAGCAACATTCTTTTCTATCATCAAGGTTCTTGCACAATCCATGATGGATCTGTTCCTTCTTTCAGCTATGCCATTTTGTTCAGGTGTACCTGGTGCTGAAACCTGTCTTTTGATTCCTCTTTCAATACAAAAGTTATTAAATTCATGTGAAATAAATTCACCACCTCTGTCTGACCTTAGGCATTTCAATCTTTTTCCTGTTTCTTTTTCTACTCTTGCCAAATACCATTTGAACTTTTCAAATGCTTCTGATTTGTTCCTTAAGTACATGATGGTCATCATTCTTGAATAATCATCAACAAAAAGAATAAAATATTTTTCACCAGTATAGCTTTCAGTTTCAATAGGTCCACATAAGTCAGTATGCACAATTTCTAATAAATCTTCAGACTGATAATTTTTTCTTTTGAAACTAGACTTACCCATCTTTCCAATTTGACAATTCTTGCATAAATCAACCTCTGGTTTTTTTAAATCAGGAATGCCTCTCACTTTCTTGAATTTTCTTATCTTTACCATATTGTCAAAATTCACATGACATAATCTTTTATGCCATAACCAACTCTCTTCTATTTTAACAATAAAACATGAATGTTCATCAAGTTCAAGATAGAACAAGTTACCTTTAGTTTGAATACCAGATCCAATCAGCTTTCCTTTACTGTTCATCAGTCTTGCTTTGCCTTGGATGAATTCTACTTTGAGTCCATTGTTGAGTAACTGTGCCACACTCAATAAATTGTGGTTTAGTCCTTCTACCCAATAAGCATTATCACATATAAGTTCCTGGGTTAGAGTGATTCTTCCTTTTCCTTTGATGCAACAAGGTTCATTGTTTCCAAATCTTACACTGCCACCATCATACTCTTCAAATTGATCAAACTTTGTTTTATCTCCAGTCATATGATGTGAGCAGCCACTATCAATGATCCATGTATCATTCTTACTTATGTGAGAGATGAGTGCCATTTCTTCATTGTCAGATTCATCTTTTATAGCAATGTAAACAATCTCATCCTCTTCTTCATCATTAGAATCATTAGAATCTTTAGCCATAAAACATGATTTCTTACTTTTATCCTTAAATGATTTGAAATCTTTCTTACTGTTCCATTTATTATCTTTCTTTTCATCTTTATCTTTCTTATTTGGATACCTTGTAGCAATATGACTGACTTCTTCACATGAAAAGCAGATTAGGGGTACTTTACCTCTGTATTTACCTCTTCTTCTTGAATATTTCTTTGCAAGTAGGGCTTCAATTACTTCAAGGTCACTGTCAGAGCTCTGATCTGATTGATCTTCACTCTCTGACTAAGATTCCTTCTCCTTTTTGCCTTTGTCCTTGAGTGAAAGCTTGGCTTCAAATGCAGACTTAATGTTCTTTGCAGCTGGAACATAATTATCAAAATTATCTAATTCAAATGTTGTCAATCTTCCAACTATGGCCTCTAGGTTTATCTTGTGATTGGCCTCACACCTTCTTTCTTGAATGGATGATACCCTGATGACATAAACTGGAAGTAGAGTTCTAAGAACTTTACTTATGACTGTCTCTTCATTGATACTTCCTCCAAAAGCTTTGATAGCACTGACACATGCTTTAATTCTTTCAACATATTTGGCAATATTTTCATCTTCTTTCATTTTCATCTGATCGAACTGTCCTCTCAGACTTTCAGCTTTGGCTCTTCTGACATTGTCATCTCCACCATAGATCTCTTTTAGTCTTTCCCACATTTCATAGGCAGTAGTGCAGTCCTTGACATCATCAAACTCTTCATAACTCAAGGCAGATGCAATATCAATCATCATAATGTTATGAGTCTTCTTTATAGCAATGTCATTGACTGATAATGTACTTGATGGTTCTACATATTTCTCATCAAGATATTTCAGACCAGTGTCACCAATGGAAGCTAGATGAAGTCTCATTAATCCCTGCCATGCTGAGAAGTTGTTTCGGTTATGCCTTGGGATTTCCCTCTTATAAGACATCTTGATCTTTGGCATAGATTTTGAAATCTTCTCTTGCAAGCACCAAAAGCTCTGATACCAATTGTTGGAAAGTGAAGATGGGGTAACTGAGAGGGGAGGGGTGAATCAGTTACCACAAAAACATTTTCAAAAGTCCCAAAGATGCCTTAAACTTAGTTGCTGCTGCTACTCAATAAACACAAAAATTACTGCTTAAAACTTGATAGATGTTTAGTTAATTTATGAAGCATTTACTGAAATAAGTGACTATGCAAAAAAAAGTAATCATTAACATAGTAGACACTAGATTTACGTGGAAACCCAATATGGGAAAAACCACCAGCAACTAGTCACCAATTTTCACTCTTCTGAAGTGAGCCCTGTTAGGAGCCAACCCTGTTAAAGGTTACAAAACACACTATTAGTTGTGACCCTGTTAGAGGATTTAATCACCCTGTTAGGAGTGGCCTTGTAAGAGGTCTTTTGAACAATTCAACTGAATTTCCACCCTGTTAAAGGATTTATGAAATGGCTGTTAAACCAACTCTGTTAGGAGATTTTGGAATCACTGTTACAATGGTTAGAAGGCAACAATGAATGATCTGAAAATACATGCAACTTATCTTGCTAAATACAGATCTCAGTTTAGCTCCACAAGATCCTTACTGATCAAATATATCTCTGCAGCTCCAAGATTTCCCTCTGCTCAATTCTGCTTAGGCATACGCAAGTCTCTTCCTTGCACTTCCTTGCTTTATTCGTATATACTTTCTATCCTCTCTTTTTTTCGCATCTTGAGCACCCCTTTATATATTATTCATAATACCAGGTCGGCCCAACCAACTTGTCAAAACAATTCCAAAGTCGGCTTGCCCAACCAACTTGACAAAACATATTCCAAAGTCGGCTTGAACAAAAAAAACAAAATTCTTCACTGGCCGACGCTGCTTGGTCAATACAGAACAAAAACTTCCTTCCTGTGTTAACCGGCAGAACTCGGTAAGAACTACAATTATCGGAGAATTCGGTAAAACTGCCACTTCCTTTGGAAACCGACTGGACTCGGTAAAAGCTGTCTTCGACTACCGAGCGAGCTTGGTGAAAACTCAGCTTTCCTTAGTTTACCGTGCGAACTCGGTTAACACTAACCGTTTGCTACAAAATCCTTTGATACCCGAGTGATCTCGGTAAGAACTAAAACTTTCCTTAGCTTACCAAGTGAACTTGGTTAACACTAACTCACCGTGTGACATACAGGAATGTTCGGTATACACTACAAAAGGCTTTTACTGACCGACTGAGCTCGGTAGACTCTGTAAACTATTTTCCTGGTTGATAGAACTCGGTAGACTCTGTCTGATAACTGATATGACATTTGTGTAACATCAAAGACAATACACAATTACTTAATTGTATCCAACAACGTAGACCTTGTAGTTGAACTCAATACCCGAAATCAGGTAAGAGGTTATCAGTGAAAATGTCAAGCTTTTCCATTTCTGAGATTTTATGAGAGTACTTAGAATAAAGTTGTCTCCACCATTGGAGGAAAGTGAGAAAAGGCTCACCAACCTTCTGTTTAAGGTTGCATAGATCTCGAATATTTACAGGATGTTGAATGTTATGAGAATATTGCTGAACAAATGAATTAGCAATTTCGTCAAACGTCTTGATACCAGGAGGTAAATGTGAGAACCACTCCAAAGCTTGACCACCTAGGCTTCTAGGGAATAAACGCATGAGGTACGTTTGATTGTGTATAAACTCCATAGACAAAGCACCAAATTCTCACAAGTGATCTTGGGGATCAATAGTACCAAAGTACCATTCATATTTGGGTAGTTCTACGCCTCTTGGGAAAGGCGGCATGTTTATACTTTTGTCAAATGAAAATGAACAAAGAGTGTCCAATGTGTATGTCTTTTTGGGTTTCTCTTTCTCATGCATCATCTGATCCAATTGGTCTTGCATAATTTTTAGTTGTTTTTGGAGTTTAGTGGTCCTAGTTTCTTCTTCACGTGTGATAATGGTCTCGACATTGAAATGTGTGGGCAGTTTAGCTCCCTCTTGGGCGAGTTTGAGAAAGTACTTTTCTTTCTCTTCGTTGAGTAAGATTCCCATGACCTTCTGAAAGTTTTTGTCTCTTCGACATCTTGCTATGTGTTCAGGAAGGATTTCCACCTCTTCTTGTTCTTTATCAGTGTCATTTTCTTTCTCTTTCTCCTTGTCATCCCTAGGTTGTACTTAATATCGACTATGACTACCCTATTGAGGTTCATGATTAGTCAGTATAGGGACTTGTTTAGTTTCCGTATGTTGTGTTTCAAAAGGGTCCGTGGAGAAAGGATCATACATTGTGTTTGAGGATGCAGGACTCCTACCTGTCTCGGTATCCTTTTGGTAAAAAGGATTCCTAATTTGTTACAAATTGAAAAATGTTCGTTGAACTTGAGATGACCTTGTAGGTGAGGAAGACCGTGAAGATGCCTCACTAGCCAAACTGGATATAGATTGCGTAGCGAAAGGTAAGCTACCTTTTTCGCGATTATGACCCCTAGCATGACCACGTCTAATGTTATTAGGATAAAACATGTTGCCGCTTTTGGTTTTGACAGTCATAGGTAAGGACAAGAAGCTAGAATTTGAACAAGGACTATACGAAGACTGAATCTCAAAAAGGACAAGATAGTAGCAAGAATGTTGTTCACTAAGGCACAAATGGTCTGATTTAAAGGCTAGAACAGCTAGAGATTATGACCACTGTAGCACAAAGTATGACAAGCATTAAGACGAGGACCAAGATTACGTATGAGACGAGACTAGTCAAGGTATAAGACACAAGTTTCAGTTAAGTGAAGTGTCCCTGTTCTAGGACTGTTTGCAAATAGAGAACAATAAACAGATGTAGAAAAGGACAACGTGTAGGCCACAGATAGCTAGAGCAAACCCAGATTGTAAATGCTGATACAAAATCTCACGTGAAAAACCTTTATGGGCTGCGCGAAGATGTTTCTGTCTTGCACAAAAATCAGTAATAGTTTTTACTTTTGCGCAAGGATGTTTTTTGGATCGTGCAAAGATGCACAACAGAACTTTAATTTCGTGCAAGGACAAAATGGCTTCGCGCGAGAGCCAAATGATTTTGCGCGAGAGCCAAATGATTTCGCGCGAGACCAAAATAATTTTGTGCAAAAGGACAGAACAGTTTCACAACAGTGACTGATTTTGACAAAATTTTTGATTGATCCAATAACCAGGTAGATAAACAAGCCTGTAGAATAGTAAGCAAGTGATTTTAAGCACGTCTGAAAATAATGAGCAAGGGCAAAGGCAACCTTGCGCATGAACAATCAAGTAATTTAGTTTGTGCTAATCCCTAAGAGAGCTATTTGTGTATATTTTCAAAAGGTTTTACAATCATTGCACACATTCCTAGAAAATAAAAGTTGGCTTCTCTAAGGTATTTAGTAATGGTTTGACTTTGCAACTTTTATGACTCACAGGGGTGACCTCCAATCCCAGCGCACCGAGGTTTTGACACAGTCTGAGAACTTAATCTTCAAGAGCTGCTAGGGAGATGTGACAACCCACAATGAACCACACCCATGGAGATTTCTTCCACAAGGACATTTATATAGCAGTTGTCACTACCATGGCAAAAATGGCTATTACCGCTTGAGGTTCCGTCATCATAGTTTTCCCTTTAGAGGGATTGTCTGCTATGGTTAACTCTCTCTAAAGGTGACCAACTCACAATAGTATACCACAAGGGGACTTAGCTTCCAGATTCAAGGTTTTGACACATTTTCACCTTTAGCCCAATCAAAACAAACAGATTAATCTGACATGCTAGACTAAGATTATCTCTTAAAGATCTATGATATCATCTTCTTGTGATCTATCAACCTCTCCGGAGAAAAGATGCCTTAATCAACAAGTCGGAGATTCATCTATCTACGAGATGCTCAAAGTATCCTCCCCAACCATAAGAAATCCGTCTTAGAGAGGAGTTTCACTAGGAACCCACTCCCTCAAAATCCACGAATAGTGTTCATGGGGGCTTAATTACTATGTGTGTACAGATGTTAATTTTTGAAAAAAAATCTATCTAAAAGCAATCAAAAAGCACAAGGTGGTACACTTAACGCTTTAACTAATGTGAGGTGAGTCCAAAGATGTGGAACATTTAACCCCTCACACAAGCCAAAATGAGTCCACAACTCATAAATTAGTGAGTTCTAGAAAGAACAAAAGGGTTGCCTTGTGGAACATTTAACGCTTATGTCCTGTAGACCCCTCCCTTATTTAACGTGGTGCTGAGCTTGCAACCACAGGGTGGAACGAGGGGCCGGCGGATTAGCGAGTCCAATAACCCAAGATAGCTAATTAGATCTGTCACTAAAGACTAAGCTTGCTAAATGAATACTAATAGAGATCACATCCTAGTATCAAATTATCCATGTGTTGTAAAATGAAAATATAGAAGGAAACACACAAGCTCAACATGAAAGATGTTCGTTTTAGATCCAAATGAAGTGTTATCAGCTAAGGAAGACTACCTGGTGATCCTTGCAATGCGCTTAGTAGATTTTTACCTGTTTCTGGCAACTTTAGCATGCTTTTCCCATTGTTCCACAAATTGCTGCTATGCTGTTCAAAAAAATAGAATTTCGCTTGTGCAAAATTAAATTCAACTTGCACGAAGAAACAGGTCTCGTGCAAAGTTTTGGCGCCAAAGAATTTTCTCATGTGATGCTAAAAGAATCTTCATGTGAAGATTCTAGATCCTCATGCGAAAATGAACAGTTTCACGTGAAGATTCTAAATCTATATGGAACAGTATGGACGAAGAACCAAAAAAAGATTTAAAAAATACAGAAAGAGGCCAGAAAAATTGATTTTTGAGCCCCACAGTGGGCACAAAAAATGTATATGTGAAAATGCAGCCTATGCTAACACACACACTTCAACACGGTCATTGCATGCGAATTTATCTCGAAATGAAGATTGGATTGTTCATCCAAAATTTGCCCTGCAAAGCGACCTGTTGCCTTCTATCTAAAGAGATTTTACTTGTTAATATCCTCAGAATCAAGGTGCAGGCAACAAGACCCACTAAGAATGAAAGATTTGACAATGAAATTAAGCTAAGAACGAGAATGCAAATTAATCTAAAATGAAAGATGCAATGTAATCTAAGAACAAATAAAGCAAACTAGATTAAGCATATGCATGATTAAACTAAAATGAGATTAAACTAAGAATGAGAATGTATGCAAGAAATGTAAGAAAACATGTGCATGAATTTCAGCAGTGATTCGATGCAAATTCTCCAAATTCATCCTCCAAAATGAGGAGATGAGGGTCTCTTAAATAGACTCTCTTAAAATCCATCAATGGTTGAGATCGATTCAGATCAACGGTTAGGATTGAAGATGACGTTCAGTCATAAAGGGAGATTCCCAAATTAAAGGGAGTTAACAGACCTAATTTGAGTAAAATAAGGAGTTAACTGTTTTAATTTGAGTAGAAAAAGGAGTTAATTGATTTAACTCATTCTTGATCAATAGTGAACTGAAAACTTCCCTTTTTGAACTGAAGAGAGATTTTTTTGAGATATTTAATTTAATAAAATGAGATATACTCTCATAATTACTTTTTCTATTTAATTAAATAATCTTTAATTAATTAGAGACACTTTTGTTTAATTAAATAACTTCATTTAATTAATTAGGAATGGCTTCCCATTTAATTAAATAACTTTGTTTAATTATTTAGAAGTAAGTACTCCATTTAATTAAATAATTTCTTGTAATTAATTATAAATACCTTTCTCATTTAATTAAATAATTTATTTAATTAATTAAAATAGGCGTATTTATTAAATTAAATAAATTTAATTCTATAGTACATTAGCCTTAGGATATAATTTAATTTAATTAAAGTATAAATACTTAATAATTAAATTAAATATTAATCAATAGATTTAATGTGACTAATATGAGTAAATACTAAAGGAATTAAATAATAAGCATGAAGAATGTAGATTTAGGTTTTCTGCATCTGACAATTAAGTCAAGTGGCGAAAAGCAGAATGAGAATTGCCTATTAGAATAGGACTTTAAGATTGATCAGAAATAGACAAGAATTGGTTGAGATGGCAATGAGCCAATTTTGGGGTATTACAAATTCTAGCAACAATTCGATGCAAATTCTCATTCAACCTTTCAAAATGAAGAGATGAGGGTCTCTTAAATAGACTTTCTTGAAATTCATCAACGGTTGGGATCGATTTAATTCAACGGTCATTAAAGGTGAAGTTCAGTCATAAAGGGAGATTTCCAAATTAAAAGGAGTTAACAGATTTAATTTGAGTAAAATAAGGAGTTAACTGATTCAATTTGAGTAGAAAAAAGAGTTAACTCATTTAACTCATTTTTGATCAATAGTGAACTAGAAATTTTCCTTTTTGAACTGAAGAGAGATTTTGTTGAGATATTTAATTAAATAAAATGAGATATGCTCTCATAATTAATTTTTCTATTTAATTAAATAATCTTTAATTAATTAGAGACACTTTTATTATTTAATTAAATAACTTCATTTAATTAATTAGGAATAGCTTCTCATTTAATTAATTAGAAGTAAGTACTCCATTTAATTAAATAATTTCGTTTAATTATTTCAAAATTCTTTTTGAAAATAATCAACTTAAGTCAACCTTTGTTAAATATAGTCAACTTTTGGTCAAACTTGATCTTTGCGTATGTGAATATGAGCAAATGTGAGTATGAATTCTAGCAACAATTCGATGCAAATTCTCATTCAACCTTTCAAAATGAAGAGATGAGGGTCTCTTAAATAGACTTTCCTGGAATTCATCAATGGTTGATATCGATTTTAATCAATGCTCAAGATTAAAGGTGAAGTTCAGTCATAAAGAGAGATTTTCAAATTAAAGGGAGTTAATAGATTTAATTTGAGTAAAATAAGGAGTTAATTGATTCAATTTGGGTAGAAAAAGGAGTTAACCAATTTAACTCATTTTTGATCAACAGTGAATTGAAAATTTTCCTTTTTGAACTGAAGAGAGATTTTGTTGAGATATTTAATTTACTAAATTGAGATATGCTCTCATAATTAATTTTTCTATTTAATTAAATAATCTTTAATAAATTAGAGACACTTTTCTTATTTAATTAAATAACTTCATTTAATTAATTTTGAATGGCTTTTCATATAATTAAATAACTTTGTTTAGATAATTAGAAGTAAGTACTCCATTTAATTAAATAATTTCGTTTCATTATTTCAAAATTCTTTTCAAAACTAGTCAACTCAAGTCAACTGTGGTTAAATTTGGTCAACTTTTGGTCAAACTTGATCTTTGCATATGTGAATATGAGCAAATGTGAGTATGAATTCCAGCAATAATTCGATGCAAATTCTCATTCAACCTTTCAAAATGAAGAGATGAGGGTCTCTTAAATAAACTTTCCTCGAATTCATCAACGGTTGGGATCGATTTCAATCAACGGTCAGGATTAAAGGTGAAGTTCAGTTATAAAGGGAGATTTCCAAATTAAAGGGAGTTAACAGATTTAATTTGAGTAAAATAAGGAGTTAACTGATTTAACTCATTTTTTATCAATAGTGAACTAAAAATTTCCCTTTTTGAACTAAAGAGAGATTTTGTTGAGATATTTAATTTACTAGAATGAGATATGCTCTCATAATTACTTTTTCTATTTAATTAAATAATCTTTAATAAATTAGAGACACTTTTCTTATTTAATTAAATAACTTCATTTAATTAATTTGGAATGGCTTTTCATATAATTAAATAATTTTGTTTAGATAATTAGAAGTAAGCACTCCATTTAATTAAATAATTTCATTTTATTATTTCAAAATTCTTTTCGAAACTAGTCAACTGAATTCAACTGTGGTTTAATCTGGTCAACTTTTGGTCAAACTTGATCTTTGCGTATGTGAATATGAGTAAATGTGAGTATGAATTCCAGCAACAATTCGATGCAAATTCTCATTCAACCTTTAAAAATGAAGAGATGAGGGTCTCTTAAATAGACTTTCCTAAAATTCATCAATGGTTAAGATCGATTTCAATGAACGATCAGGATTAAAGGTGAAGTTCAGTCATAAAGGAAGATTTTCAAATTAAAAGGAGTTAACAGATTTAATTAGAGTAAAATAAAGAGTTAAGTGATTCAATTTGAGTAAAAAAAGGAGTTAACTGATTTAACTCATTTTTGATCAATAGTGAACTAGAAATTTCCCTTTTTCAACTGAAGAGAGATTTTATTTAGATATTTAATTTAATAAAATGAGATATGCTCTCATAATTACTTTTTCTATTTAATTAAATAATCTTTAATTAATTAGAGACACTTTTCTCATTTAATTAAATAACTTCATTTAATTAATTAGGAATGGCTTCTCATTTAATTAAATAACTTTGTTTAATTAATTAGAAGTAAGTACTCCATTTAATTAAAAAAATTTGTTTAATTATTTCAAAATTCTTTTGGAAACTAGTCAACTCAAGTCAACCGTGGTTAAATCTGGTCAGGTTTTGGTCAAATTTGATCTTTGCATATGTAAATATGAGCAAATGTGAGTATGAATTCCAGCAACAATTCGATGCAAATTCTCATTCAACTTTTCAAAATGAAGAGATGAGGGTCTCTTAAATAGATTTTCTTGGAATTCATCAACGGTTGAGATCAATTTAAATCAACAGTAAGGATTAAAGGTGAAGTTCAGTCATAAAGGGAGATTTTCAAATTAAAGGGTGTTAACAGATTAAATTTGAGTAAAATAAGGAGTTATCTGATTCAATTTGAGTAGAAAAAGGTGTTAACTTATTTAACTCATTTTTTATCAATAGTGAACTAGAAATTTCCCTTTTTGAACTGAAGAGAGATTTTGTTGAGATATTTAATTTAATAAAATGATATATGCTCTCATAATTACTTTTTCTATTTAATTATATAATCTTTAATTAATTAGAGACACTTTTCTTATTTAATTAAATAGGTTCATTTAATTAATTAGGAATGCTTTCCCATTTAATTAAATAACTTTGTTTAATTAATTGGAAGTAAGTACTCCATTTAATTAAATAATTTTATTTAATTATTTTAAAATTTCTTTCGAAACTAGTCAACTCAAGTCAATCGCGGTTAAATCTGGTCAACTTTTGGTCGAACTTGATCTTTGCGTATGTGAATATGAGCAAATATGAGTATGAATTTCAACAATAATTCATTGCAAATTCTCATTCAACCTTTCAAAATGAAGAGATGAGGGTCTCTTAAATAGACTTTTCTAAGATTCATCAACGGTTGAGATCGATTTCAATCAACGGTCAGGATTAAAGGTGAAGTTAAGTCATAAAGGGAGATTTTTAAATTAAAGGGCGTTAACAGATTTAATTTGAGTAAAATAAGGAGTTAACTAATTCAATTTGAGTAGAAAAAGAAGTTAACTGATTTAACTCATTTTTGATCAATAATGAACTGAAAATTTCCCTTTTTGAACTTAAGAGAGATTTTGTTCAGATATTTAATTTAATAAAATGAGATATGCTCTCATAATTACTTTTTTTATTTAATTAATTAGAGACACTTTTCTTATTTAATTAAATAACTTCATTTAATTAATTAGGACTGGCTTCTTATTTAATTAAATGACTTTGTTCAATTAATTAGAAGTAAGTACTCTATTTAATTAAATAATTTTGTTTAATTATTTCAAAATTCTTTTCGAAACTAGTCAACTCAAGTCAATCTTGGTTAAATCTGGTCAACTTTTGGTCAAACTTGATCTTTGCATATGTGAATATGAGCAAATGTGAGTATAAATTCCAGCAACAATTCGATGCAAATTTTTATTCAACCTTTCAAAATTAAGATATGAGGGTCTCTTAAATAGACTTTCTAAGAATTCATTGATGGTTTAGATCGATTTCAATCAACGGTCAGGATTAAAGGTGAAGTTCAGTCATAAATGGAGATTTCCAAATTAAAAGGAGTTAACAGATTTAATTTGAGTAAAATAAGGAGTTAACTCATTCAATTTGAGTAGAAAAAGGAGTTAACCGATTTAACTCAATTTTTATCAATAGTGAACTGCAAATTTCTCTTTTTGAACTGAAAAAAGATTTTGTTGAGATATTTAATTTAATAAAATGAGATATGCTATCATAATTACTTTTTCTATTTAATTAAATAGTCTATAATTAATTAGAGAAACTTTTCTTATTTAATTAAATAAGTTCATTTATTTAATTAGGAATGGCTTCTCATTTAATTAAATAACTTTGTTTAATTAATTAGAAGTAAGTACTCCATTTAATTAAATAACTTTGTTTAATTATTTCAAAATTCTTTTCGAAACTAGTCAATTCAAGTCAATTGTGGTTAAATCTGGTCTACTTTTGGTCAAACTTGATCTTTGCGTATGTGAATATGAGCAAATGTGAGTATGAATTCCAGCAACAATTCAATGCAAATTCTCATTCAACATTTCAAAATGAAGAGATGAGGGTCTCTTAAATAGACTTTTCTAAAATTTATCAACGGTTGAGATCGATTTCAATCAACGGTCAGGATTAAAGATGAAGTTCAGTCATAAAGGGAGCTTTCCAAACTAAAGAGAGTTAACAAATTTAATTTGAGTAAAATAAGGAGTTAACTGATTCAATTTGTGTAGAAAAAGGAGTTAACTGATTTAACTAATTTTTAATCAATAGTGAACTGGAAATTTCCCTTTTTGAACTAAAGAGAGATTTTGTTGAGATATTTAATTTAATAAAATGAGATATCCTCTCATAATTACTTTTTCTGTTTAATTAAATAATTTTTAATTAATTAGATACACTTTTCTTATTCTAATTAAATAACTTCATTTAATTAATTAGGAATGACTTCTCATTTAATTAAATAACTTTTTTTAATTAATTAAAAGTAAGTACTCCATTTAATTAAATAATTTTGTTTATTTATTTCAAAATTCTTTTCGAAACTACTCAACTCAAGTCAACTGTGGTTAAATCTGGTCAACTTTTGGCCAAGCTTGATCTTTGTGTATGTGAATATGAGCAAATGTGAGTATGAATTCCAACAACAATTCGATGCAAATTCTCATTCAACCTTTCAAAATGAAGAGATGAGGGTCTCTTAAATAGACTTTCCTCGAATTTATCAACGGTTGAGATCGATTTAAATCAACAGTCAGGATTAAAGGTGAAGTTCAATCATAAAGGGAGATTTCTAAATGAAAAGGAGTTAATAGATTTAATTTGAGTAAAATAAAGAGTTAACTGATTCAATTTGAGTAGAAAAAGGAGTTAACTGATTTAACTCATTTTTCATGAATAGTGAACTGTAAATTTTGCTTTTTGAACTCAAGAGAGATTTTGTTGAGATATTTAATTTAATAAAATGAGATATGCTCTGATAATTACTTTTTCTATTTAATTAAATAATCTTTACTTAATTAGAGACACTTTTCTTATTTAATTAAATAACTTCATTTAATTAATTAGGAATGGTTTCTCATTTAATTAAATAACATTGTTTAATTAATTAGAAGTAATTACTCCATTTAATTAAATAATTTCGTTTAATTATTTTAAATTTTTTTTTGAAACTAGTTAACTCAAGTCAACCGTGGTTAAATCTAGTCAACTTTTGATGAAACTTAATCTTTTCGTATGGGAATATGAGCAAATGTGAGTATGAATTTCAGCAACAATTCGATGGAAATTCTCTTTCAACCTTTCAAAATGAAGAGATGAGGGTCTATTAAATAGTCTTTCTTAGAATTCATCAACGGTTGAGATCGATTTCAATCAATGGTCAGGATTAAACGTGAAGTTCAGTCATAAAGGGAGATTTCCAAATTAAAGGGAGTTAACAAATTTAATTTGAGTAAAATTAGGAGTTAACTGATTCAATTTGAGTAGAAAAAAGAGTGAACTGATTTAACTCATTTTTGATCAATAGTGAACTTGAAATTTCCCTTTTTGAACTGAAGAGAGATTTTGTTGAGATATTTAATTTAATAAAATGAGATATGCTCTAATAAATACTTTTTCTATTTAATTAAATAATCTTTAATTAATTACAAATACTTTTCTTATTTAATTAAATAACTTCATTTAATTAATTAGGAATGGCTTCTCATTTAATTAAATAACTTTTTTTAATTAATTAGAAGCAAGTGGTCCATTTAATTAAATAATTTCATTTAAACTAGTCAACTCAAGTCAACCATGGTTAAATCTAGTCAACTTTTGGTCAAACTTGATAATTGCATATGTGAATATAAGCAAATGTGAGTATGAATTCCACCAACAATTCGATACAAATTCTCAGTCAACCTTTCAAAATGAAGAGATGGGGGTCTCTTAAATAGACTTTCCTCGAATTCATCAACGATTGAGATTGATTTCAATCAACGGTCAGGATGAAAGGTGAAGTTCAGTCATAAAGGGAGATTTCCAAATTAAATGGAGTTAACACATTTAATTTGAGTAAAATAAAGAGTTAACTGATTCAATTTGAATATAAAAAAGAGTTAACTGATTTAACTCATTTTTGATTAATAGTGAACTGGAAATATTTCTTTTTGAATTGAAGAGAGATTTTTTTATATATTTAATTTAATAAAATGAGAGATGCTCTCATAATTAAGTTTTCTATTTAATTAAATAATCTTTAATTAATTAGAGACACTTTTCTTATTTAATTAAATAACTTCATTTAATTAATTAGGAATGGCTTCTCATTTAATTAAATAACTTTGTTTAATTAATTAGAAGTAAGTACTCCATTTAATTAAATAATTTCGTTTAATTATTTCAAAAGTATTTTCAAAATTAGTCAACTCAAGTCAACCGTGGCTAAATATGGTCAACTTTTGGTCAAACTTGATCTTAGCGTATGTGAATATGAGCAAATGTGAGTATGAATTTCAGCAACAATTCGATGCAAATTCTCATTCAACCTTTCAAAATGAAGAGATGAGGATCTTTTAAATAGACTTTCCTAGAATTCATCAACGGTTGAGATCGATTTCAATCAATGGTCAGGATTAAAGGAGATTTTCAAATTAAAGAGATTTAACAGATTTAATTTGAGTAAACTAAAGAGTTAACTGATTCAATTTGAGTAGAAAAAGGAGATAACTGATTTAATTCATTTTTCATCAATAGTGAACTGGAAATTTTCTTTTTTAAACTGAAGAGAGATTTTGTTGAGATATTTAATTTAATAAAATGAGATATGCTCTCATAATTACTTTTTCTATTTAATTAAAAAATAATAATTAATTAGAGACATTTTTCTTATTTAATTAAATAACTTCATTTAATTAATTCGGAATGGCTTCTCATTTAATTAAATAACTTTTTTTAATTAATTAGAAGTAAGTACTCCATTTAATTAAATAATTTTATTTAATTATTTCAAAAAAAAATTCGAAACTAGTCAACTCAAGTCAACTGTGGTTAAAGCTAGTGAACTTTTGGTCAAACTTAATCTTTGCGTATGTGAATATGAGCAAATGTGACTATGAATTCCAGCAACAATTCGATGCAAATTCTCATTCAACCTTTCAAATGAAGAGATGAGTGTCTTTTAAATAGACTTTCTTGGAATTCATCAACGGTTGAGATCGATTTCAATCAATGGTCAAGATTAAAGGTAAAGTTCTGTCATAAAGGAAGATTTTCAAATTAAATAGAGTTAACAGATTTAATTTGAGTAAAATAAAGAGTTAACTAATTCAATTTTAGTAGAAAAAAGAGTCAACTGAGTTAACTCATTTTTGATCAATAGTGAACTTGAAATTTACCATTTTGAACTGAAGAGAGATTTTGTTGAGATATTTAATTTAATAAAATGAGATATGCTCTAATAATTACATTTTCTATTTAATTAAATAATCTTTAATTAATTAGAAAGAATTTTCTTATTTAATTAAATAACTTCATTTACATAATTAGGAATGGCTGCTCATTTAATTAAATAACTTTGTTTAATTAATTAGAAGTAAGTACTCTATTTAATTAAATAATTTCATTTAATTATTTCAAAATTATTTTCGAAACTAGTCAACTCATGTCAACCATGGTTAAATTTGGTCAACTTTTGGTCAAACTTGATCTTTGCGTATGTGAATATGAGTAAATTTAAATATGAATTCTAGCAACAATTCGATGCAAATTCTCATTCAACCTTTCAAAATAAAGAGATGAGGGTCTCTTAAATAGACTTTCCTGAAATTCATCAACAGTTGAGATTGATTTCAATCAATGGTTAGAATTAAAGGTGAAGTTCAATAATAAAGGGAGATTTCTAAATTAAAGGGAGTTAACAGATTTAATTTTAGTAAAATAAGGAGTTAACTGATTCAATTTGAGTAGAAATAACAGATTTAATTTGAGTAAAATAAGGAGTTAACTGATTCAATTTGAGTAGAAAAAAGAGTTAACTGATTTAACTCATTTTTTATCAATAGTGAACTGGAAATATTTCTTTTTGAATTGAAGAGAGATTTTTTTAGATATTTAATTTAATAAAATGAGAGATGCTCTCATAATTACTTTTTCTATTTAATTAAATAATTTTTAATTAATTAGAGACACTTTTCTTATTTAATTAAATAACTTCATTTAATTAATTAGGAATGACTTCTCATTTAATTAAATAACTTTGTTTAATTAATTAGAAGTAAGTACTCCATTTAATTAAATAATTTTATTTAAATATTTTAAAATTATTTTCAAAACTAGTCAACTCAAGTCAAACGTTGTTAAATCTGGTCAACTTTTGGTCAAACTTGCTCTTTGTGTATGTGAATATGAGCAAATGTGAGTATAAATTCCAGCAACAATTCGATACAAATTCTCATTCAACCTTTCGAAATGAAGAGATGAGGGACTCTTAAATAGACTTTCTTGGAATTCATCAACGGTTGAGATCGATTTCAATCAACGGTCAGGATTAAAGGTGAAGTTCGGTTATAAAGGGAGATTTCTAAATTAGAAGGAGTTAACAGATTTAATTTGATTAAAATAAAGAGTTAACTAATTCAATTTGAGTAGAAAAAAGAAACAACTGATTTAACTCATTTTTTATTAATAGTGAACTGGAAATTTCACTTTTTTAACTCAAGAGAGATTTTGTTGAGATATTTAATTTAATAAAATGAGATATGCTCTCATAATTACTTTTTCTATTTAATTAAATAAATTTTAATTAATTAGAGACACTTTTCTTATTTAATTAAATAACTTTTTTTAATTAATAAGAAGTAAGTACCCCATTTAATTAAATAAGTTCGTTTAATTATTTCAAAATTCTTTTCGAAGCTAGTCAACTGAAGTCAACAATGGTTAAATCTTGTCAACTATTGGTCAAACTTGATCTTGGCGTATGTGAATATGATCAAATATGAGTATGAATTCCAACAATAATTTGATGCAAATTTTCATTCAACCTTTCAAAATGAAGAGATAAGGGTCTCTTAAATATACTTTCCTAGAATTCATTAATGGTTGAGATCGATTTAAATCAACGGTCAGGATTAAAGGTGAAGTTCAGTCATAAAGGGAGATTTTTAAATTAAAATATGTTAACAGATTTAATTTGAGTAAAATAAGGAGTCAACTGATTCAATTTGAGTAGAAAAAGGAGTTAACTAATTTAACTCATTTTTGATCAATAGTGAACTAAAAATTTCCCTTTTTCAAGTGAAGAGAGATTTTGTTGAGATATTTAATTTAATAAAATGAGATATGCTCTCATAATTAATTTTTCTATTTAATTAAATAATCTTTAATTAATTAGAGGCACTTTTCTTATTTAATTAAATAACTTCATTTAATTAATTCGGAACGACTTCTCATTTAATTAATTAACTTTGTTGAATTAATTAGAAGTAAGAACTAAATTTAATTAAATAATTTCTTTTAATTATTTCAAAATTCTTTTTGAAACTAGTCAACTCAAGTCAACCGTGGTTAAATCTGGTTAAGTTTTGGTCTAACTTGATCTTTGCATTTGTGAATATGAGCAAATGTGAGTATGAATTCCAACAACAATTCGATACAAATTCTTATCCAACCTTTCAAAATGAAGAGATGAGGGTCTCTTAAATAGACTTTGTGTGAATTCATCAACGGTTGAGATCGATTTCAATCAACGGTCAGGACTAAAGGTGACGTTCAGTCATAAAGGGAGATTTCCAAATTAAAGGGAATTAACAGATTTAATTAAAAGTAATATAAGGAGTTAAATGATTCAATTTGAGTAGAGAAAGGAGTCAACTGATTTAACTCATTTTTTATCAATAGTGAACTAAAAATTTCTCTTTTTGAACTGAGGAGAGATTTTGTTGAGATATTTAATTTAATAAAATAAGATATGCTCTCATAATTACTTTTTCTATTTAATTAAATAATCTTTAGTTAATTAGAGACACTTTTCTTATTTAATTAAATAACTTTGTTTAATTAATTAGAAGTAACTACTCCATTTAATTAAATAAATTCGTTTAATTATTTCAAAATTCTTTTTGAAACTAGTCAACTCAAGTCAACCGTGGTTGAATCTGGTCAACTTTTGGTCAAACTTGATCTTTGCTTATGTGAATATGAGAAAATGTGAGTATGAATTCCAGCAACAATTCGATGCAAATTCTCATTCGACTTTTCAAAATGAAGAGATGAGAGTCTCTTAAATAGTCTTTTTTGGAATTCATCAACGATTGAGATCGATTTCAATCAACGGTCAGGATTAAAGGTGAAGTTCAGTCATAAAGAGAGATTTTCAAATTAAAGGGAGTTAACAGATTTAATTTGAGTAAAATAAAGAGTTAACTGATTCAATTTGAGTAGAAAAAAGAGTCAATTGATTTAACTCATTTTTTATCAATAGTGAACTCGAAATTGACCTTTTTGAATTGAAGAGAGATTTTGTTGAGATATTTAATTTAATAAAATGAGATATGCTCTCATAATTACTTTTTCTGTTTAATTAAATAATCTTTAATTAATTAGAGACACTTTTCCTATTTAATTAAATAACTACATTTAATTAATTAGGAATGGCTTCTCGTTTAAATAAATAACTTTTTTTAATTAATTAGAAGTAAGTACTCTATTTAATTAAATAATTTTGTTTAATTATTTCAAAATCCTTTTCGAAACTAGTCAACTCAAGTCAACCATGGTTAAATCTGGTCAACTTTTGGTCAAATTTGATCTTTGCGTATGTGAATATGAGCAAATGTGAGTCTGAATTCCAGCATGAATTCGATGGAAATTCTCATTCAACCTTTCAAAATGAAGAGATGAGGGTCTCTTAAATAAACTTTCTTGAAATTCATCAACGGTTGAAATCGATTTCAATCAACGGTCAGGATTAAAAATGTAGTTCAGTCATAAAGGGAGATTTCAAAATTAAAGGGAGTTAACAGATTTAATTTGAGTAAAATAAGGAGTTAACTGATTCAATTTAATTAATTAGGAATGGCTTCCCATTTAATTAAATAACTTTTTTTAATTAATTAGAGGTAAGTACTCTATTTAATTAAATAATTTCATTTAATTATTTCAATTTTTTTTTGAAACGAGTCAACTCAAGTAAACCGTGGTTAGATCTGGTCAACTTTTGGTCAAACTTGATCTTTGCGTATATGCATATGAGCAAATGTGAGTATGAATTCCACCAACAATTGGATGCAAATTCTCATTCAACGTTTAAAAATGAAGAGATGAGGGTCTCCTAAATAGACTTTATTGGAATTCATCAACGACTGAGATCGATTTCAATCAACGAGCAAGATTAAAGGTGAAGTTCAGTCATAAAGGGAGATTTCCAAATTAATGGGAGTTAACAGATTTAATTTGAGTAAAATAAGGAGTTAACTGATTCAATTTGAGTAGAAAAAGGAGTCAACTGATTTAACTCATTTTTTATCAACAGTGAACTGAAGAGAGATTTTGTTGAGATATTTAATTTAATAAAATGAGATATGCTCTCATAATTACTTTTTTTATTTAATTAAATAATCTTTATTTAATTAGAGGCGCTTTTCTTATTTAATTAAATAATTTCATTTAATTAATTAGGAATGGCTTTTCATTTAATTAAAAAACTTTGTTTAATTAATTAGAAGTAAGTACTCCATTTAATTAAATAATTTTGTTTAATTATTTCAAAATTCTTTTCGGAACTAGTCAACTCAAGTCAACCGTGGTTAAATCTGATCAACTTTGTCTCAAACTTTATCTTTGCGTATGTGAATGTGAGCAAATGTGAGTATGAATTCTAGCAACAATTCGATGCAAATTCTCATTCAACCTGTCAAAATGAAGAGATGAGGGTCTCTTAAATAGACTTTCCTGAAATTCATTAACAGTTGCAGTCGATTTCAATCAACGGTCAGGATTAGAGGTGAATTTTAATCATAAAGGGAGATTTCCAAATTAAAGGGAGTTAACAGATTTAATTTGAGTAAAATAAGGAGTTAACTGATTCAATTTGAGTAGAAAAAGGAGTTAACTGATTTAACTCATTTTTGATTAATAGTGAACTGAAATTTTCCCTTTTTGAACTGAAGAGAGATTTTTTTGAGATATTTAATTTAATAAAATGGGATATGCTCTCAAAATTACTTTTTCTATTTAATTAAATAATCTTTAATTAATTAGAGATACTTTTCTTGTTTAATTAAATAACTTTATTTAATTAATTAGGAATGGCTTCTCATTTAATTAAATAACTTTGTTTAATTAATTAGAAGTAAGTACTCCATTTAATTAAATAATTTCATTTAATTATTTCAAAATTGTTTTCAAAACTAGTCAACTCAAGTCAACCGTGGTTAAATATGGTCAACTTTTCGTCAAAGTTGATATTTGCGTATATGAATATGAGTAAATGTGAGTATGAATTCCAGCAACAATTCGATACAAATTCTCATTCAACCTTTCAAAATGAAGAGATGAGGGTCTCTTAAATAGACTTTCCTGGAATTCATCAACGGTTTAGATCGATTTCAATCAACGGTCTGGATTATAGGTGAAGTTCAGTCACAAAGGGAGATTTCCAAATTAAAAGGAGTTAACAGATTTAATTTGAGTAAAATAAAGAGGATTTAATTTGAGTAAAATAAGGAGTTAACTGATTCAATTTGAGTAGAAAAAGGAGTTAACTGATTTAACTCATTTTTTATCAATAGTGAACTGAAAATTTCCCTTTTTGAACTAGAGAGAGATTTTGTTGAGATTTTTAATTTAATAAAATGAGATATGCTCTTATAATTACTTTTTCAATTTAATTAAATAATCTTTAATTAATTAGAGACACTTTTCTTATTTAATTAAATAACTTCATTTAATTAATTAGGAATGGCTTCAAATTTAATTAAATAACTTTGTTTAATTAATTAGAAGTAACTACTCCATTTAATTTGTAATGCCCCAGCAAGGGATCCAAATAATTACACTAAGTTTACCTAACAAATTTTTTTTTTAAACATGAAAGTAAAACCATTTACAACACTTGCAGAAGCAATCGAAACAATTCGAATAAAAGTACACATAACATAACATAAAAAATTACATTCTTTAAAGATCCCTTAACGTTGTATCACATCTAAATTAACTATTCATCTAACATGCCATCGTTATAAAATAACAATGATACATCCAACATTCTTAAACCATATACAAGTGTCCTTTTTAGTAATTACATTTCAGATTGCTCAATCACCCACTATACATTTCATAGGGTATGAAAGCTTGAAAGAATAAACATCCATGTAAATAAAGTACATCTTCATCCAATATTAATCCATGATGCAATAACATAAATGAAACCACATGTCATACATGATACATCATCACAAAAAATATAAACATCCACCATAAGAGATAACTATAAATCACAAACATAAATAACTAAGTGCACAGTTCCTCCCAACCGTAAATAGCATCATTAGACCATCGTGGATCCTAGCCATCGCTCCGTGCGTAACATTCCAAAGCACCTAAGAGATCATCGATATTATCATAGTAGGAATGTCACTCCTAAAACAGCCTACTAACATGCAAAGTAAAGCATAAGATACCATCATCTAACATATGCAAATTATCAATGTAAGGAACATACCAGTAAATACATCCATCATAAGGTATATCATCAATCATAATGATCCAAGAACATAATGAAGATAAATACCAACCAAGAAAGCATCAGCCATGATGTTCTAGACAGATCTCAAATGATAAGAGTAATAAAACACTACCACCCGACCACGTGGATCCTAAGTGGTCCACTCCCACCATTCTGAGGAGATAATCTCAAGTCCCAAATAGGCTATCAAAATCACATAGCATAGATACTCTCTAAGTCCAAGAATCCTAAAAGTATACTAACTCAAAGGTTTCATCACACAAAATCGACATCTAATTCTCAGAGGCATAAAATGACATGTAGGAAACCTACTCTGCAAGCAGGAAAGTGTCATCGCATTTATCACATACAAGTTACCCTGGTAGTTAGCTAAACTCCACGGGTCCATACTGATCTCATGCGGCCACTAGTATCCTCTCATACTGACGAGACATACTATGAAATGCATGGTCGCAACCATGCGTTCTCACTACTCCCATCCTAGCCTGTACAAGTGCTCAAGGCATGGACGAGAACATCAACAATTATCTTTTTAGGTTCATTTAATCTCTATTTAGTGTGTAAATGTTATCACTTCTTAACCAAACTTACAATGAGTTACCCTGGCAGCCACTTCGGGCCTCGGCCCCCATTGCAAGCCACTTCTTGACACTACAAGTAGATTACCTACCCTAAGCTCATGGAATCATAAATCTCAAAATCAAAAAAGATAATCCATAATAAAATCATCAAATATGCATAAAAGCATCAAATATCCATAATAAGAATCATCAAATCTCTAAGATAAGAATCATCAAATCTCCATGAGCATCTGGAAAAATATCCATAGAAAATCATGACCACAACAGTTCTCTATTGGAAACTGAAGGCATCACTGATAATCATAATAATCATTGGTTCTCAATAACCAAAATATATCTCAAAATAAATCACAATATCCATTGGTTCTCAACAAGCAACCAAGAATATCTCAAAATCATACTGATCGAAGACTCCAAAATGGTTGTGTCAAACATGTCACAACATGACATCATCAAAAAATAAATCCACATTTCAGTCTCATGATGGTGACTAAAAAATAATCCAAAGATAACTGATCGATGACTCAAAAATGATTAGCTCAATGTCTCATACACATATATTTCAGCTTCACACATGAAGACTGATGAACAAATACAAATATTTCATAGAGCATATGATCACATTACCATGGTTGGGCTTATAAAGATCGAGACCAAATAAAATCAACATGCCATCATATCTCATAACCTCCGAGCCTTTGGTAACAACCTAAGACTGGTCAACATTAGTCAACCCAAAACTCAAAACAAGAAGCATATAGAATACACGATGCAAACACATGTTTTGGTTTATTAAATTCACATAGTTGAATAATGTGTAAGAGTTTTCAATTTTATTTTTGCAAGTATACTTTTAAGTGTCTTAAGTTTCATCATTTGACCTACAAGTCAACCCAATTGATTCCCCGATAGCATTATCCTTCCATTATTAAGAATTACATTCTAAGAATAATATAAGGTAAATATTCACTAAACTAATCATCATTGACCTTCAATTAAATTGTTCTCTTTATTTAACCAAGATCTATATTCTAATTGATTATCCTTTCAACTTTTTAAAGATCATTATTCATTATATTATAAGAGGACCAATTATTATTCTTCGAATAAGAGATTATAACTTTATTAAAATGATCAATTAATCCATCAATTAACATAGTTACACCATCCATGACCTATTATCATTCTAATAATTCTTAATTAAGACTTAATTAAATATTATTAAAATTTAAGCCTCTTAATTCAATCGTTATCATCATTGACAATCATATAATATCTAAAGGCATAATTCAACTCATAAGATTTATCAACTTTAATATAGATAATCTACAATCTCGTTAAAAGAATTATATCAATTAAATTTCTATTGCATAACATAATTATTAATTAAATCCAATTAACTCTAGTTAATTGATTTAATTTATAATTACACAATCATACTATCAACTCAATGAATATCAGTTGACCATTAACTAACTAGAATTCTGTAAGATGAAAGACAACTATAATTCAGTACTCAAATGATCATATTAATAATTCAATTATTATAACTTATTAATATTTAATAACAAGCTATATTGAGAATTTTATTAATAAATCTATAATGACCACATTCGTCACTCTACAACAATGTCCCCATTTATATTTTAATAATAACAATTTATAATAAATCCCCAATACCAAGTATTATTATCTTAAATAAGTTTTTCCTATATACGTTGATTGATACTCCTCCAAATTATTAACCAATTCAATTTTATTAATATCTTTTACAGTACTTCAATCATTCACTAATCTCCTCTAGATTAACTCTGATCGTATTAATTGATAACTATTTAAACTATTTATTCTATTATTTATTAATAGTTTGTTAGACCCAACAAACATTAATAAATAATAAACTCATCAAAACTATTATTAATCGATTTAGAGAACTTTACATAAGCTTCATTAGCTAACTCTTAATACCATTAAGCTATATCAATAATTTAGTTAATAATATATAACGTATTAATAATACCATAGTAATTCAAATTATAACAATGTTATAACAGTGACTCTATGTCAATTAAATCTTAATCCATTATCATTAAAATCTCCTCATTTAAAAACGTAATATAAAATTACCATCTCTAAATTATTTAATATATATTAAATAGTATTTAATATATATTATAAAAAGTCCACTATATAAACTATATTAAAATATTTTTTTTTTAAATTTTCTCTCATTTAAAAATCTATTTACTTAGATTGACTAATAGTTAATTACACTTCTTCTACTATTAACTAATCTTAATTAAATTTGATTTAATTAGATTAGATAATAAACCATATAAAACTAATGCATATTAATAAGATTCTACTAAAAGAAGATTGCAATAATATCTTTAATTCATTCTTTGCTTTGATATATTATTTTTATGAAGTTAAAGCATAAAGAACTCTTGGTTATGGGAAATGGAGAAATATCTATCTTTGAATAAAATAGTCTCAGTACGACAGCCATATCTCCCTAATGAACCGTTGGATCGGGTTGAAATTAAAATATGTTGGACAGGGCCAAGTTGTGCCAATGTTGACCGAAGCGATCGAATAAATTCGATCACGATAAAAAGTTATGAATGATTGAGTTCGGATCTATCCAAGGGGCAGCGACAGGATAGTTTGTGATAAATTAAAAAAAAAATTTAAAAGGTAATTGTTTTCTAAATTTATCCAATAATTTCACTAATGGATTTGGCCATAAGTTTTGAAACCATTTTCAAATCTATTTCAATTTTATTCTAATTCGAACCCAAACCCATTTATATCTAATTTCTTCCTTAAGTGGATCTAAGATTTTTCTATTGTTTTCTTTGCAACCATACATATCTAGATTCCAATTTAATTGTAAATTCAATCACAAAGAGTATTCAGACACATATAACAAACATGATGAAGATAGGAATATAAATAGTGCAAAGAGAATATGCAAATATCAGGAGTGCACCTGGACACTGATGCTAATCCGCCATGCCTCAGAAGTCTATAGAAAATTTTTTCCTTCTCCATCATTCACAATTTCTCCAAGATCCAAGCCAACCAAATCTTTCAAGTGCCTAGAAGAGCTAGAAGGAACATAGAAGCATGTAGAAAATATATGAGCATGTAGAAGCATATGATCTTCTCAATGAATGTAAGCTTTGAAGCTTCCATTTTAGCTTGTAGCTTCCATTAAATTTTCATTTTAGCTTGTCCAAACACACTAAGAGAGCTTCTATTTAAAGGCCTTTAAGATGCATTTAGAGTGTCTTTCGAAACAACTAAAAGATAAGCATGACAACCAAGCATGAGTCTTTTCCAACCTTCTAGATGAGTCTTAAGGTTGTAGACACCATGTGCTCAAATAAAAATGCTAACTCCTAAGTGTAGACAACTTATGCATTCTTAGAGTGCAAACTCTAGTGTTGTCTATATGACAACTCCTGAAAATTTGCCAACTCTTATGTGAACAAATATTAAAATAATGCACAATCATTAATATAATATTTACTTTACTCTTTCTAATTTAATTAATTTATTTATTAAATCTGATGCACTAACTTTTATAATTCCACTTTTCAATCTTAATATATTTATATTTTAATCACATGAAATCTAGAATCTTTTAATAATTTTAATATATTTTTTCACTTTTAAATTTCATTTTTCAAAACTTAATTGCTAAAATATTTATTAACTTTAATAATAATATTATTTAGTCATTTATTTAAAAATGAACTCCAAATTTATTATTATTAAAATAAATATGATCACATTCCAAATTTAAACTTTTAACTTTTATTTTCAAATTTAATTATTTTATTTAATTAATTTCTTAATTAATTAAATAAAATAAATATTAAAATATCATATTAATTTTTCATTAAATTAAACCATTAATTAAATCTTTTATTTAGGCTTAATTAATAGAAAATACATCAAAGATTCATAAGGGTAAAATACGAAAACTCATCATAGCCAAAATACATACAAAATCAAATCAAGGGTTAATATCACGAATTACGTCATCTGATGCATTTGGAGGGTACTCAACTCAGATACTTGTTCTAATTTTTCAATTAGGACAAATGGCTTAAAGAGTTGAGATTTGGACTTGAGAATTTATCTCCCCTCTCTTATCATTGAGATAGTGTGATAGGGTACGCTCGTCTTGGCAATTCAGAGAAGTCGATACCCGATACCTGCAACCTGCATAAAAATCACGCATGTACAAGCACAATATATACTAAACTAAACAGGCAATGGCAAGAAGTGGTGCATCGTATAGATCCCGACTAGCAGGTGACTACGGCTCCCTTCCTTAACCATATCAGACACGCCATACAAAAGCAAACACGCACACCATACACATGCAAGTATGGGGTAAGTATCCATAAGAAAACAGATATGATAATAAATCATCTTACTAATCATTATTAATAACTGCAAACGCTGAAAATAATCATCATGCATACATGAAATGCAAAATCTAAGTAATCTATCACATATCAACTGAATCTATAGCACACTATCTGATAATCTCAAAAGAATGTTGCTAACCAACAACATAAAACTAGCTCTAAAAGAGTTCAGCAATGATAACAAAATGTGAACTAAGGGCTGACACTACATCCACCCCCCTCTGGGATTAGGCTTACTCTTGGAAGCCTACAAGAATGAGAAACTAAGTTACTCACTTTGCGGGTTCCTTTGAACCCTTTCCCTCTATAGGGAAACATGATTCCACTGAGGATATTACAACACCCTTAGAGCAATATGATTCTGGTTTAATGGTAAACCGAAAATCACATTGATCCAACATTCGTTCTTTTAACAACTACTAAAATAGATCCTCTAATACATTCTAAACAAGAGCAACTTAATGCTTGCAAAGATAAACAAGGGCATACTACCTTACAACATAAATAAAAGATACATGTTTTACAACTAGAATGGGTTCCAATTTCCAGTTTTGCCCTCATTTAGGTTTACGTAAAATTTTCAGTCTTGAAAGCTAAGTGTTGAAATATGAAAAATATGCAAGTATCAGTTTCAAATTTTATTTCAGTTCACATAGTTTCAAGTTTCAGTTTGAAAGAGATACATATGATAGTTCAAGGTTTTCATTTTGATCAACTAGTTAACAACTAGTGGCATTCCAATATACCCAGTGCTCCCAATGTTGAAACTCGGACTCTGATACCAAACGTAATACCCCACTAAGGGATTAAAAGAATTACACTAATTTTACTTAACAAAATTATTTTTTAAACATGAAAGTAAAACCATTCACAACACTTACGAAATCAATAGAAACAATTCGAATAAAAGTACACATAACATAACATAACAAATTACATTCTTTAAAGATTCCTTAACGTTGTATCACATCTAAATTAACTATTCATCTAACATCCCATCCTTATGAAATAATAATGATACATCCAACATTCTTAAACCATATACAAGTGTCTTTTTTAGTAATTATATTTCAGATTGCTCAATCACCT
Organism: Cupressus sempervirens; assembly: GCA_028749045.1. Classification (NCBI taxonomy): domain Eukaryota; kingdom Viridiplantae; phylum Streptophyta; class Pinopsida; order Cupressales; family Cupressaceae; genus Cupressus; species Cupressus sempervirens. The sequence continues at coordinate 109,941,665 of CM053787.1, forward strand.
ACTATACATGTCATAGGGTATGAAAGCTTAAAAGAATAAACATCCATGTAAATAAAGTACATCTTTATCCAATATTAATCCATGATGCAATAAAATAAATGAAACCACATGTCATACATGATACATCATCACAAAAAATATAAACATCCATCATAAGAGATAACCATAAATTACAAACATAAATAACTAAGTGCACAATTCCTCCCAATCGTAAATAGCATCATTAGACCATCATGGATCTTAGCCATCCTTTCACGCATAACATTTCAAAGCACCGAAGAGATCAACAATATTATCATAGTAGGAATGTCACTCCTAAAATATCCTACTAACATGCAAAGTAAAGCATAAGATACCATCATCTAACATATGCAAATTATCAATGTAAGAAACATAACAGTAAATACATTCATCATAAGGTATATCATCAATAATAATGATCCAAGAACATAATGAAGATAAATACCAACCAAAAAAGCATCAGCCACGGTGTTCCAGAAAGATCTCAAATGATAAGAGTGATAAAACACTACCACCCGACCGCGTGGATCCTAAGTGGTCCACTCTCACCATGCTGAAGAGATAATCTCAAGTCCCAAATAGGCTATCAAAATCACATAGCATAGATAATCTCTAAGTCTAGGAATCCTAAAAGTATACTAACTCAAAAGTTCCATCACACAAAACCGACATCTAATTTCAAGAGGCACACAATGACATGTCGAAAACCTACTCTGCAAGTGAAAAAGTGTCATCACATTTATCACGTACAAGTTACCCTAGCAGTTAGCTAAACTCCACGAGTCCATACTGATCTCATGCGGCCACTAGTATTCTCTCATACTGACAAGGCATACTACGGAATGCATGGTCGCAACCATGCGTTCTCACTACTCCCATCCTAGCCTGTACAAGCAGTCAAGGGATGGGCGAGAACATCAACAATTATTTTTTTAAGTTCATTTAATTTCCATTTAGTGTGTAAATGTAATCACTTATTAACCAAACTTACAATGAGTTACCTTGGCAGCCACTTAGGGCCTCAGCCCCCATTGCAAGCCACTTTTCGACACTACAAGTAGATTATCTACCCTAAGCTCATGGAATCATAAATCTCAAAATCACAAAAGATAATCCATAATAAAATCATCAAATATGCATAAAAGCATCAAATATCCATAATAAGAATCATCAAATCTCTGAGATAAGAATCATCAAATCTCCATGAGCATCTGAAAAAACATCCATAGAAAATCATGACCACAACAGTTTTCTATTGGCAATTGAAGGCATCACTGATAATCATAATAATCATTGGTTCTCAATAACCAAAATATATCTCAAAATAAATCACAATATCCATTGGTTCTCAACAAGCAACCAAGAATATCTCAAAATCATACTGATCGAAGACTCCAAAATGGTTGAGTCAAACATGACACAACATGACATCATCAAAAAATAAATTCACATTTCAGTCCCATCATGACAACTACAAAACAATCCAAAGATAACTGATCGATGACTCAAAAATGATTAGCTCAATGTCTCATAAACATACATCTCAGCTTCACACATGAAGACTGATGAAAAAATACAAACATTTCATAGAGCATATGATCACATTACCATGGTTGAGCTTATAAAGATTGAGACCAAATAAAATCAACATGCCATCATATCTCATAACCCCTGAGCCTCTGGTAACAACCTAAGACTGGTCAACACTAGTTAACTCAAAACTCAAAACAAGAAGCATATAGAATACACGATGCAAACACATGTTTTGGTTTAATAAATTCACATAGTTGAATAATGTGTAGGGGTTTCTAGTTTTCTGTTTGCAAATATACTTTTAAGTGTCTTAAGTTTCATCATTTGACCTACAAGTCAACCCAATTGATTCCCCGATAGCATTATCCTTCCATTATTAAGAATTACATTCTAAGAATATCTTAAGGGTAAATATTCACTAAACTAATCATCATTGACCATTAATTATATTGTTCTCTTTATTTGACCAAGATCTATATTCTAATTGATTATCCTTTCAACCTTTTTAGGATCATTATTCATTATATTATAAGAGGATCAATTATCATTCTTCGAATAAGAGATTATAACTTTATTAAAATGATCAATTAATCCATCAATTAACATAGGTACACCATCCATGACCTATTATCATTCTAATAATTCTTAATTAAGACTTAATTAAATATTATTAAAATTTAAACCTCTTAATTCAATCGTTATCATCATTGACAATCATATAATATCTAAAGTCATAATTCAACTCATAAGATTTATCAACTTCAATATAGATAATCTACAATCTCGTTAAAAGAATTATATCAATTAAATCTCTATTACATAACATAATTATTATTTAAATCCAATTAACTCTAGTTAATTGATTTAATTAATAATTACACAATCATACTATCAACCCAATGAATATCAGTTGACCATTAACTAACTAGAATTCTGTAAGATGAAAGACAATTATAATTCAGTATTCAAATGATCATATTAATAATTCAATTATAATAACTTATTAATATTTAATAACAAGCTATATTGAGAATTTTATTAATAAATATATAATGACCACATTCGTCACTCTACAACAATGTCTCCATTTATATTTTAATAATAACAAGTTATAATAAATCCCCCATACAAAGTATTATTATCTTAAATAAGTTTTTCCTATGTACGTTGATTGATACTCTTCCAAATTATTAACCAATTCAATTTGATTAATATCTTTTACAGTACTTCAATCATTAACTAATCTCCTCTAGATTAACTCTGATCGTATTAATCGATAACTATTTAAACTATTTATTCTATTATTTATTAATAGTTTGTTAGACCCAACAAATATTAATAAATAATAAACTCATCAAAACTATTATTAATCGATTTAGAGAACTTTACATAAGTTTCATTAGCTAACTCTTAATACCATTAAGCTATATCAATAATTTAGTTAATAATATATAATGTATTAATAATATCATAGTAATTCAAATTATAACAATGTTATAACAGTGACTCCATGTCAATTAAATCTTAATCCATTATCATTAAAGTCTCTTTATTTAAAAACGTAATATAAAATTACCATCTCTAAATTATTTAATATATATTAAATAGTATTTAATATATATTATAAAAAGTCCACTATATAAACTATATTAAAATATCTTTTCTTTTAATTTTCTCTCATTTAAAAATTATTTACTTAGATTGACTAATAGTTAATTACACTTCTTCTACTATTAATTAATCTTAATTAAATTTGATTTAATTAGATTAGATAATAAACCATATAAAACTAATGCATATTAATAAGATTCTACTAAGAGAAGATTGCAATAATATCTTTAATTCATTCCATGCTTTGATATATTATTTTTATGAAGTTAAAGCATAAAAAACTCTTGGTTATGGAAAATGGAAAAATATCTATCCTTGAATAAAACAGTCTCATTACAATAGCCATACCTTCCTAATGAACTGTTGGATCGGGCTAAAATTAAAATATATTGGACAAGGCCAAGTTGCGCCAATTTTGACCGAAGCGATTGAATAAATTCGATCATGATAAAAAGTTATGAATGACTGAGTTTGGGTCTATCTAAGGGGCAGCGACAGGACAGTTTGTGATGAATTAAAAAATTTCTCTTAAAAGGTAATTGTTCTCTAAATTTATCCAATAATTTCACTAATGGATTTGGCCATAAATCTTGAAACTATTTCCAAATCTATTTCAATTCGATTTTAATTCGAACCCAAACCCGTTTAGATCTAATTTTTTCCTTAATTGGATCTAGAATTTTTCTATTGTTTTCTTTGAAACCATACATATCTAGATTCCAATTTAATTGTAGATTCAATCACAAAGAGTATTCAAACACATATAACAAACATGATGAAGATAAGAACATAAATAGTGTAAAGAGAATATGCGAATATCACGAGTGCACCTGGACATTGATGCTAATCCGTCATGCCTCAGGAGTCCATAAAATATCTCATCCTTCTCTATCATTCGCAATTCCTCCAAGATCCAAGCCAACCAAATCTTCCAAGTGACTAGAAGAGCTAGAAAGAACATAGAAGCATGTAGAAAATATATGAGCATGTAGAAGCATATGATCTTCTTAATGAATGTAAGCTTTGAAGCTTCCATTTTAGCTTGATGCTTGTAGCTTTCATTAAACTTTTATTTTAGCTTGTCCAAACACACTAAGAGAGCTTCTATTTAAAGGCCTCTAAGATGCATTTAGAGTGTCTCTAGAAACAATTAGAAAATAAGTATAACAACCAAGCATAAGTCTTCTCCAAGCTTTTAGATGAGTCTTAAGGTTGTAGACACCATGTGCTCAAATAAAAATGCTAACTCCTAAGTGTAGACAACTTGTGCATTCTTAGAGTGCAAACTCTAGTGTTGTCTACATAACAACTCCCGAGAATTTGCCAACTCCTATGTGAGCAAATATTAAAATAATGCACAATCATTAATATAATATTTACTTTACTCTTTCTAATTTAATTTATTTATTTATTAAATCTCATGCACTAACTTTTATAATTCCACTTTTCAATTTTAATATATTTATATTTTAATCACATAAAATCTAGAATCTTTTAATAATTTTAACATATTTTTTCACTTTTAAATTTTATTTTCCAAAACTTAATTGCTAAAATATTTATTAGCTTTAATAATAATATTATTTAATCATTTATTTAAAAATGAACTCCAAATATATTATTATTAAAATAAATATTGTCACATTCCAAATTTAAACTTTAACTTTTATTTTCAAATTTAATTATTTTATTTAATTAATTTCTCAATTCATTAAATAAAATAAATATTAAAATATCATATTAATTTTTTATTAAATTAAACCATTAATTAAATTTTTTATTTAGGTTTAATTAATAGAAAATACATCAAAGATTCATAAGGGTAAAATACGAAAACTCATCATAGCCAAAATACATAAAAAAACAAACCAAGGGTTAATATCATGAATTACATCATCTGACGCATTCAGAGAGTACTCTACTCAGATACTTGTTCTAATTTTTCAATTAGGACAAATGGCTTAAAGGGTTGGGATTTGGACTTGAGAATTTATCTCCCTTTTTCTATCATTGAGATAGTGTGATAGGGTACGCTCATCCTAGCAATTCAGAGAAGTCGATACCCGGTACCTGCAACCTACATAAAAACCACGCATGTACAAGCACAATATATACTAAACTAAACAAGCAATGGTAGGAAGTGGTGCATCGTGTAGATCCCGACTAGTAGGTGACTACGACTCCCTTCCTTAACCATAGCAGACACGCTATACAAAAGCAAACACGCACACCATACACATGCAAGTATGGGGTAAGTATCCATAAGAAAACACATATAATAATAAATCATTTTACTAATCATTATTAATAACTGCAAAAGCTGAAAATAATCATCATGCGTACATAAAATGCAAAATCTAAATAATCTCATCACATATCAACTAAATCCATAGCACAATATTTGATAATCTCAAAAGAATGCTGCTAACCAACAACATAAAACTAGCTCTAAAAGAGTTCAGCAATGATAACAAAATGTGAATCAGGGGCAGACACTACACAATTAAATAATTTCGTTTAATTATTTCAAAATTCTTTTCGAAACTAGTCAACTCAAGTCAACTGTGGTTAAATCTGGTCAACTTTTGGTCAAATTTGATCTTTGCATATGTGAATATGAGTAAATGTGAGTATGAATTCCAGTAACAATTCGATGCAAATTCTCATTCAACCTTTCAAAATGAAGAGATGAGGGTCTCTTAAACAGACTTTCCTAGAATTCATCAACGGTTGAGATCAATTTCAATCAACGGTCAAGATTAAAGATAGAGTTCAGTCATAAATGGAGATTTTCAAATTAAAGGGAGTTAACTGATTTAATTTGAGTAAAATAAGGAGTTAACTGATTCAATTTGGGTAGAAAAAAGAGTTAACTCATTTAACTCATTTTTTATCAATAGTGAACTAAAAATTTTCTTTTTTGAACTGAAGAGAGATTTTGTTGAGATACTTAATTTAATAAAATGAGATATGCTATCATAATTACTTTTTCTATTTATTTAAATAATCTTTAATTAATTAGAGACACTTTTCTTATTTAATTAAATAACCTCATTTAACTAATTAGGAATGGCTTCTCATTTAATTAAATAACTTTGCTTAATTAATTAAAAGTAAGTATTCTATTTAATTAAATAATTTCGTTTAATTATTTCAATTTTTTTTTTCAAAACTAGCTAACTCAAGTCAACCGTGGTTAAATCTGGCCAACTTTTGGTCAAACTTGATCTTTGCAAATGTGAATATGAGAGTATGAATTCTAGCAACAATTCGATGCAAATTCTCATTCAACCTTTCAAAATGAAAAGATGAGCGTCTCTTAAATAGGCTTTCTTGGAATTCATCAATGGTTGAGATCGATTTCACTCAACGGTCAGGATTAAATGAGAAGTTCAGTCATCAAGAGAGATTTCCAAATTAAAGGGAGTTAACAGATTTAATTTGAGTAAAATAAGAAGTTAACTGATTCAATTTGAGTAGAAAAAGGAGTTAACTAATTTAACTCATTTTTGATGAATAGTGAACTGAAAATTTCTGTTTTTGAACTAAAGAGAGATTTTGTTGAGATATTTAAATTAATAAAATAAGATATGCTCTCATAATTACTTTTTTTATTTAATTAAATAATCTTTAATTAATTGGAGACACTTTTCTTATTTAATTAAATAACTTCATTTAATTAATTAAGAATGGCTTCTAATTTAATTAAATAACTTTGTTTAATTAATTAGAAGTAATTACTCCATTTAATTAAATAATTTTGTTTAATTATTTCAAAATAATTTTCGAAACTAATCAACTCAAGTTAGCCATGGTTAAATCTGGTCAAGTTTTGGTCAAACTTGATCATATGTGAATATGAGCAAATGTGAGTATGAATTTCAGCAACAATTCGATGCAAATTCTCATTCAACCTTTCAAAATGAAGAGATGAGGGTCTCTTAAATAGACTTTTCTAGAAATCATCAACGGTTGAGATCGATTTCAATCAACGGTCAGGATTAAAGGTGAAGTTCAGTCATAAAGGATGATTTCCAAATTAAAGGGAGTTAACAGATTTAATTTGAGTAAAATAAAGAGTTAACTGAGTAAATTTGAGTAGAAAAAGGAGTTAACTCATTTAACTCATTTTTTATCAATAGTGAACTGGAAATTTCTCTTTTTGAACTGAAGAGAGATTTTGTTGAGATATTTAATTTAATAAAATGAGATATGCTCTCATAATTACTTTTTCTATTTAATTAATTATAGACACTTTTCTTATTTAAGTAAATAACTTCATTTAATTAATTAGGAATGGCTTCTCGTTTAATTAAATAACTTTGTTTAATTAATTAGAAGTAAGTACTCCATTTAATTAAATAATTTCGTTTAATTATTTCAAAATTCTTTTCGAAACTAGTGAACTCAAGTCAACCGTGGTTAAATTTGGTCAACTTTTTGTCAAACTTGATCTTTGGGTATGTGAATATGAGAAAATATGACTATGAATTCCAGCAACAATTCGATGCAAATTCTCATTCAACCTTTGAAAATGAAGAGATGAGGGTCTCTTAAATAGACTTTCCTGAAATTCATCAACGATTGAAATCGATTTCAATCAACGGTTAGGATTAAAGATGAAGTTCGGTCATAAAGGGAGATTTCCAAATTATAGGGAGTTTAATAGCATTTTTTTTTTTTATGCAAGTAAACATCACATATAACTTATGCACAATAACGGACGCAATAGCATTGTCCATTTGAGATTAAACATAACATACATAACAGATTACATTCTCTAAGATCCCTTAACGTTGAATTACATACATGAATCCATCTAGTACAACATGCACATAAAATAATAATGATACGTCCAATTTACAAATGTATTTTTTGAATTACATTCTAGAATGCATAATCATCCACTGTACATGTCACAGGGTATGATAAGCTCAAAGATATACATACATAGAATAAGGTACATCATCCTATTCTAATCCATGATACATCAAATTAGAGATAATCACATGATACACATGATACATCATCATAGAAGACATATACACCCATCATAAAGATCAAACATAATATACTAAGTGCACGGTTCCTCCCAACCGTTAATAGCATCGTTAGACCATTGTGGATCCTAGCCATCCCTTCGTGTGTAACATTCCAAATCACCGAAGAGATCATCGGTATTACATAGTAGGAATGTCACTCCTAATAAATACAACATCATATGTAGAAGTAATCTAACATGCAAATAAAAACATAAGATAACATCATCTAACATATGCTAATCATAAATGAAAAAGGATACGCATCTACCATCATGATAGATGCATCAGCCATGACGTCTCAATGAATCTCAAAATGATAAGTGCAAAATACACTACCACCCAACCGCGTGGTACCTAAGTGGTCTACTCCCACCATGCTAAGGAGATAATCTTAAGTCCCAAACAGGCTATCAAAATCACATAACACATATCACTATAAGTCCAAGAATCCTAAAAGTATACTAACTGAAAGGATCCTGACACAAAATATGACATCTGATCTCTAGAGGCACACAATTACATGTCAGAACCTACTATGCAAGAGGGAAAGTGTTATTGCAATTATACAATACAAGTTACCCTGGCAGTTAGCTAAACTCCACGGGTCCATACTGATTTCATGCGGCCACTAGTATCCTCTCATACTGACGAGGCATACTACGGAATGCAAGGTCGCAACCATGCATCTCACTACTCCCATCCTAGCCTGTACAAGTGCTCAAGGCATGGACGAGAAAAAACACTTATCTTTTTAGGTTCATTCATATAGTATTAGGTGTGAATGTTATCACTTATTAATCCAACTTACAATGAGTTACCCTGGCAGCCTCTTAGGGCCTCGGCCCCCATTGTAAGCCACTTCCCGTCACTACATGCAGATATCCTACCCTAATGCTCATGGACTCATAAATATCAAAATAACAAAAGATAATCCATAATAAAATTATCAAATATGCATAAAATCATCAAATCTCGATGAGCAAATATCCATAGAAAATCATGAACACAACAGCTCTCTATTGGCAACTGAAGTATCACTGATAATCAAATATCCAATGGTTCTCAATAACCAAAATATATATCTCAATCATACTGATCGAAGACTCCAAAAATGGTTTAGTCAAACATGTCACAACATGACATCATCAAGAATAAATCCACATCTCAATCCCATCATGGCGACTAGAAAATAATCAAGGATAACTGATCGATGACCAAAATAATGGTTAGGTCAAGAGTCTCATACACAAGAATCTCAACTATAACAATCAGTAATCGCATCCAATACATAGAGCATTCCATCACAAACCATGGTTGGGTTTATAAAGATCGAGATTAAAACATTATCATGACATCACAATCACATAACCCCCAAGCCTCTAGTAGACATCCTATACTGGTCAGCACTAGTCAACCCAAAACCCAAAATAATAGCATAAAGAATACACAATGTAAACACATGTTTTGGTTTTGCTAAGTTTTCAAATTTGAATTTAAAATTCTCAGTTTACTTTTTTTCAAATTATACTTTTTTTCAAATTATATTAAGTGGAGAAATTTCACGTTTTTCCTAACCCATGTATTTGTTTGATAGATAAAAGTTTCTCCCCAAAACTATTAGACTCAATTTTCTAATTGATGTAATAATATTTTTATTTATATAACATTGTTTGAAAATTGACACTCTCAATGAATCAAAACTTCGATTATATATTCTAATATCTAATCTTAATTAAACTGAGTTTAATTAAATTAATTATTAATATCTCTTCATAATTGACAAGCTCAATATCAATATTTTAAATCATTAAAAGAGTGATCCATTAATTTAGAACTTTATAATATTCATTTATAATTAATTATATATACATATATACTTATATACATATATATATATATACATACATAAATATATATATATATATATATACATACATATATATATATACATATATATATGTATATATATATATATATACATATATATATATATATATACATATATATATATATACATATATATATATATACATATATATATATATATATACATATATATATGTATATATATATATGTATGTATATATATATATATATCGAGATTCATATCCAAATCTCATAAGTAAAACTTTATATAATTTAAAACCAAACTCAAATCGCAATGCGATTTTAAAATCGCGCGGCCCAATACATCCACACTGCAGATCACAGGTACACTGCGATCTTGCAAGCCTGCGGTGGGTGGGGTATATAATATCCGCCCAACATCATCACCATCATAGCACATACATATATATATATATATGATATAATGATATATACATATATGTGTATGCAGATTCAAGAATATACACAGTTTACTTAGAAATTCTAATTTTTAGAATTTTCCTTTAAATCTTTGATCTTCAAATTTATCCAATAAATAATCTAATAGGTTTGGCTATGAATTTAAACCCTAGCCTCATTTTCTTTCAGATCTATGCATATAAAGATTTCTACATAAATTCAATTGCCCATATTGAGAATGCATACAATAAAAATATGAAATTCCTTAGAAGACATATGGAAGACACGAAGAAGATAGGGAATGCAAGATGCGGAAATAGCATAAGTAAAATCACAAGAATCTACCCAGATTCTGATGCTAATTCGCTCTTCCTCAGAAAACCCATAGAGCAAGCTCCCTTATTCAGAATTCTCGAATCCTCTAATGCTCCAATTGCACTCCAAACGCTATGTCTAAGCTTCTAGGAATGCCTGAATATAAAGAGCTCTCAGGAAACCTCTAGAATGTTTCTAGAAATAGCTGGAAGGTGTCACCAACTAAGCATGGGTCTTTTCCAACCTTCAAGATGAGCCATAGGGTTGTAGACACCATGTGCTTAATTAATGCACTAACCCCCGTGTTGTTGACACATGAGAAATAGAGAAGTGCGTTAACTACCATGTAAGCTTATAACTCCAATCCACTTTTTATATAATTTCTATTTAAATTTTTTAAACTTTCTTTTTAAATTTTTATAACTTTTATTATTATTATTTATTTATTACTTTATTATTATTTTATTATTGTTATTAATTTCTAATTTCTAATTTTCGTTTATTTAATTCATTTTCCTCAATAATTCACATTTAATTAATTATACTCAAAATATCAAATAACATGATATTTTATATTAATTTTTTCAAATAATTAATTTATTAATTAAATCCATTTATTAAGGCTTAATTAATAGAAAATTCATCGTAGACCTCTAAGATAAAATATGAAAACCCATCATAGAACAAATCATACAAAATCAATCTAAAGGGTTAAAAATCATGAAATATATCATCCGACACATTCGGTGGGTACTCAACTCTGATACTTGTCCTAACTCACTAGGACAAATGGTTTAAGGGTTTGGGATTTGGTCTTGAGAATTTATCTCCCTTCTCTTATCATTGAGATAGTATAATAGGGTATGCTCATCCTGGCAATTCAGGGAAGTCGATACCCAGTACCTGCAACCTGCAAAAAAACCATGCATGTACATACAATATATATAATGCTAACCTAAACAAAAAATGGCAAGAAGTGGTGCATCGTGTAGATCCCAACTAAGCAGGTGACAACGACTCCGTTCCTTAACCACATCAAAAATGCCATACAATAAGAAATCACGCACACCATACACATGCAAGTATGGGGTAAGTATCCATAATAAAACACATAAGATAATAACCATCCATCTAATCATCAATAATAACTGAAAACAGTATAATGATCATCATGTATGCATGAAATATAAAATCTAAATGATCTTATCATATAACCACTGAATCCATATCATAATATCTGATAGTGTGAAAACAATACCACTAAACCAGCAACATAAAACTAGTCTATCACATTCTGATAATAATAGCATCAATGTCTAGAAAAGATGTGAATGAGGGTAGGCACTACATCCACCCCTCTTGGGTTAGGCTTGCTCCTGGAAGCCTACAAAAAAATAGGGATATAACTCCCTCAATCTGGCTACATCCTCCCAAGTAGATGAAGAATCATCAGTAGGGTCCCATTGGACCCTTACTTGCTCGATGGTTTGACCCTTAAGGGTCAACCCCCGCTGCTCCAGAATACAAACCGGCTCCAAAGCTAGCTGCCCGTCCTCTACTTGCAACACATTCCAATCAAGAACATGCACAATATCAGGAATATACTGCCTAAGCACTGAAACATGGAAAACATCATGAATATGAGCTAGGTTGGGTGGTAGAGCAAGACGGTAAGGAACCGGGCCAATCCTCTCTAGAATCTCGAATGGTTCCACAAAGTGAGGTGCTAGCTTAGAACCATTTCTATATCGGATCGGACTCTTTCGCAGTCGCACTCTCTAGAATACCTTATCACCCACAGCAAATTGCTTATCAGTCCTATGAGCATTGACATACTTCTTTTGCCTATCCTGTGCCATAGTCAAGTGCTCACGGATATGCACTACATGTTGCTCCATACCACGAAGCATCTTAGGACCTAATAGGATGCGATCCTCAAGACTGTCCCAACTCAATGGTGTACGACAAGGATGACCATATAATGCCTAAAATGGTGCCATACCAATAGAACTATGATATCTGTTGTTGTATGCAAACTCCACTAGGTAGAGATAATCCTCCCAATGTGTCTGCCTATCCATCAGATGCATCCATAACATATCCTCCAAAACCTAATTCACCCTCTCTATCTGACCATTAGTCTCTAGATGATATGTCGAACTGAAGTTTAGCTGCGCTCCAAGCTCATGCTGCAGCAATGTCCAGAATGTAGATGTGAATATAGGATCCCTATCAGAAATAATCTTTCCACGAATACCATGTAGTCTCACAATATTATGCATAAAGACATTAGCTACAGAAGCTGCTATGTAGGAAGACCTGATCGGTGAAAAATGCACCACCTTAGTCAACCGATCAACGATGACCATGATAGCATCATGACGTCAAACTGTCATAGGTAATCCTACAATAAAATCTATGGAGATGATATCCCACTTCCAAGAAGGAATGAGATTTGGTTGCAAAAGTCCAGCTGGGTGCTGGTGTTCAGCCTTGACTCTCTGACACTCAAGACACCTAGCCACAAAATCAGCAATATCTCGCTTCATCCTAGACCAAAAGAGCAAACGTCTCAAATCAGCATGCATCTTCTTAACATTTGGATGTGCTGAGTAAGGTGTATGATGGGCTTCTGCCAGTGTCAAGGTGTGAAGCTCATCTAACAATGGCACATATATCCTCCCCAGATGTTTTAAAAAACCATCTGATTCTTGAACATAACCTGCAAACTTACCTTCCAAAGATCTTCTTGAATCAATCTCTCTGCACACTTCCATGATACTAGGAATCCGTAGGAAGTGCCTAAAGAATTCGACTCCTCAAATCCACACTAAGAGTCATCGATGATAGCACATGTCTCTTGCGACTCAAAGCATCCGCCACCACATTCTCCTTACCCTGAATGTACTTAAACTCAAAATCATACTCGCATAGAAACACCATCCATCACCTCTGGCGAGCATTCAAATTACGCTGAGTAAAAATGTACTGAAGACTACGATGATCACTGTGTAGCTCAAATTTGTGCCCCAACAAGAAATGTCTCCACCTTGTCAAAGCATGAACTATTGCTGCTAACTCAAGATCATGCGTAGGATAATTTATCTCATGATCCTTGAGCTTGCGTGACTCATATGCAATCACCCGTCCATTCTGCATCAACACTGCCCCAATCCCTTCAAGAGAAGCATCTGTACATACCATGAAATCACCTTCTGAATTAGGTACGGCTAGAATTGGTGCACTGGTCAAAAGCTCCTTGAGCTTTTGGAAAGATTCGTCACATTTCTCTGTCCAGACAAACTTCTTTCCTTTCCTATGAAGAGAAGTGATAGGATGTGCTATCCTAGAGAAGTTCTGGACAAATCTGCGATTATAACTAGCTAAACCCATGAAACTACGAATCTCTGATACGTTAGTCGGTGTAGGCCAATCTATTATTGCCTGAATCTTTGTAGGATCCACTGAAATACCATCACCTAAAATAACATGCCCTAAATACTGAATCTCTGATTTGAAGAATTCGCACTTAGTTGCATTAGCATAAAGCTGATTGTCCCTTAAACACTGCAATACCAACCACAGGTGTTCCTCATGCTCCTTCTGAGTCTTAGAATATATCAATATGTCATCAAAAAACACAAGTACAAGCCTGTCAAGATATGATCGAAAAACACCATTCATCAAACTCATGAAAATCGATGGAGCATTAGTCAATTCAAAAGGTACCACTGTGAACTCATAATGCCCATAACGAGTTTGAAAAGCGATCTTGTGAATATCTGCTTCCTTAATGTGAAGCTAGTGGTATCCTGACTTAAAATCAATCTTGGAGAATACCGTAGCTCCCTTGATCTGATCGAATAAGTCATCAATCCTAGGTAAAGGATACCTATTCTTAATAGTCACCTTATTCAACTGTCTGTAGTCAATACAAAGGCACAAAGAACCGTCTTTCTTCTTCACAAAGAGCACTAGAGCTCCCCATGGTGATACACTAGGTCGAATGCTCCCTTTGGCCAGAAGTTCCTCTAGCTAAAGACATAGCTCACCCAATTCCTATGTAGTCATGCGATAAGGAGCTTTAGAGATAGGCTCCGCTCCAGGAATTATATCAATACTAAAATCAATGTCCCTCTTAGGAGGCATGCCTAGAATCTCACTTAGAAAAACATCTGCGTACTCCTACAAAATTGGGTGATCTAAAGTCTTCCTCACAGGATCTTCCTCATCAAGATCAGTTACCATAACAGCAAATATCTAACATCCCTTACGAAAACTTTGCTTCATTTTCATAGCAGAAATCATCCGCAGAGATATAGGCCTCGGTATCCAAACTATCTTCACATCATTCCCTTGGTCATCTTGGCACATAATAATCTTCTTCCTACAATCTATACTGGCTCTATGAGATCCAAGCTAGTCCATGCCTAGAACCACATCATAGGAACCAAGGGGTATGACTCAAAGATCCACTGCCATATCGAAGCGTCCTAAACTAAGCCCACACTTATGAACTACGAAATCTGTGGAAACCTTAATGCCTGAGGCTAGTTCCACTTGCCAACCACGATCTTGCTTCACCGCATCTAGCTTACACTTAGAAACTATAGATGGTGAAATAAATGAATCTGTAGCTCCTAAATCAAACAATACTAAAAGAGATATACCTCTAATAGCACCTGTGGTTTCAACCACTATTCCTTGATGATCTGCCTGACGCTGGTCAACTGTTGCAAAAACTCTATGAGCTCTACCTACATCACCAACTGTAGGCTCTGAAACTGTAGGCCTAGGTCCTAAAAATTGAGGTGCTCATTGAGGATACTGAGCTGCATAATGTCCAATCTGACCATATGAAAAATATTATGTATTTCTACTGGAACCTCTTCCCATAGGTGGTACATTAGATTGCTGATGATTGTTTCTGCTAACAAAAGACTGGCTACTCTGAGCTAGCTGATTGGTCTAATTCTATCTATTGCGTTGAGCATTGTGGTTGTTCTTGGTGTTAGAACCTTTTCCACCGCCGTGAGCTTGAGAATTTGAGCCCTTCTGTTGCTGTGTCTGTTGAGACTGCTGCTGATACTGTTTCCCCTTAGAGAAAAAAAACTTCTTGTTACCACCTGAATTGTAGTTGCTTTTAGATCCTGATGTCGTTGGCGCTCCTACAAAACCACCTTGACCAAGGTTGACACTTTTCTCAACAAGGATTTCTTGATGCACCGCATCCTTGAGGGTTTTTGGCTCAAATACCTTAACTCCCCCAATAATACAATTATTGAAGCCCCTAATAAAATGTTGTGTCAACTGAGCTGAATTTTCACTGAACCCTGAAAAATGCATAAGCTCATAAAACTTACGCTCATACTTGGTCACTGACAAAGTGTACTATCTAAGATTATGAAATTCATCAGCCCTTTATTGTTTCCATTCCTCTGGTAGGAATCGTTCACGAAAAACTCTCCAGAAATAATTCCCATGTAACACTGCTCATATCAATTCCCAACTTCTTCTCCTCAATTGTCCACGAAGTGGCCCCAAAATTCTCTAAATTAGTGATCCCAAACCTTGCCTTAACATTGCTGTCGAACTCCTGCATGGAAAAAATCCTATCGAGAGAGATAAGCCACTGCTCGGCCACATAACCAGAACCTTGCCCATTGAAAGGCTTGATCTTGGATCTTGAAAGATCCTTCATCTAAGTGGACACAATGGACCTCTGACAATCCTTCTGAGGACTCCTAGACCTGGGTCTATGCTCTTA
The DNA here is from genome assembly GCA_028749045.1 of Cupressus sempervirens. Classification (NCBI taxonomy): domain Eukaryota; kingdom Viridiplantae; phylum Streptophyta; class Pinopsida; order Cupressales; family Cupressaceae; genus Cupressus; species Cupressus sempervirens. Next base: position 109,958,240 of record CM053787.1, read on the forward strand.
TTCTATCTGATGCACTTTAGGCTGTTCTTGAATAGGAGGTAGACATTCTAGAATAGTCCACATCATCTGTCTCAAACCAACCTCTTCAGACTCAGCTTGGTCCTCTCTATGGCTCTCTTCTTGCTGCCTACTAGAGTGCTCTTCCCTGCTCTCTACATGAGTCGATCCCTCATGGGTAGACTCATGGGCACTGACAGCTCTGCCATGACCACGGCCTCTACCACAGCCTCTAACAGAAGACCTAGTCCCAGATACCATCCCACAATAGTACAAAGTACTATTAAAATCACATGTTGCCATAGACTATGTTTAGTTCTATGTTTAGGTTTAAGTAAAATTTCTAGTTTTGAAAACTAAGTGTTGAAGTATGAAAAATATACAAGTAATAGTTCAAGTTCTATTTCAGCTCACCTAGTTTTCAAATTGAATAGATACACTTGATAGTTCAAAGTTCTAGTTGTTCCAAAATACCTAGAGCTCCCAATGTAGAAACTCGAGCTCTGATACCAAATGTAATGCCCCGCCAAGGGATCCAAAGAATTAACCTAAAATTTCACTAAGTTTAGTAGCATTTTTTTTTTTTAATGCAAGTAAACATTACATATAACTTATGCACAATAACGGAAGCAATAGCATTGTCCATCTGAAATTAAACATAACATACATAACAGATTACATTCTTTAAGATCCCTTAACGTTGAATTAAATACATAAATCCATCTAGTACAACATCCACATGAAATAATAATGATACGTCCAATATACAAATGTCCTTTCTGAATTACATTCTAGAATGCACAATCATCCACTGTACATGTCATAGGGTATGATAAGCTCAAAGATATACATACATAGAATAAGGTACATCATCCTATTCTAATCCATGATACATCAAAGTAGAGATAATCACATGATACACATGATATATCACCATAGAAGACATATACATCCATCATAAAGATCAAACATAATATACTAAGTGCATGGTTCCTCGCAACTGTTAATAGCATCATTACACCATCGTGGATCCTAGCCATCCCTCTATGTGTAACATTCCAAATCACTTAAGAGATCATCGATATTACATAGTAGGAATGTCACTCTTAATAAATACAACATCATATGTAGAAGTAATCTAACATGCAAATAAAAGCATAAGATAACATCATCTAACATATGCTAATCATCAATGAAAAAGGATACGCATCCACCATCATGAAGGACGCATCAGCCACGACGTTTCAATGAATCTCAAAATGATAAGAGTGGAAAATACACTACCACCTGACCACGTGGTACCTAAGTGGTCCACTCCCACCGTGCTAAGGAGATAATCTCAAGTCCCAAACAGGCTATCAAAATCACATAGCACATATCACTATAAATCCAGGAACCCTAAAAGTATACTAACTCAAAGGTTCCTAAAATAAAATCTAACATCTAATCTCCAAAGGCACACAATGACATGTCGGAACCTACTATGCAAGCGAGAAAGTGTCATCGCAATTATCACGTACAAGTTACCCTGGCAGTTAGCTAAACTCCATGTGTCCATACTGATTTCATGCGGCCATTGGTATCCTCTCATACTGACGAGGCATACTACGGAATGTAAGGTCACAACCATGCGTCTCACTACTCCCATCCTAGCCTGTACAAGCGCTCAAAGCTTGGGCGAGAACAAACACTTACCTTTTTAGGTTCATTTAGTTAGTATTAGGTGCGAATGTTATCACTTATTAATTCAACTTACAATGAGTTACCTTGGCAGCCTCTTAGGGCCCCGGCCCCCATTGCAAGCCACTTCCCATCACTACATGCATATATCCTACCCCAATGCTCATGGACTCATAAATCTGAAAATCACAAAAGATAATCCATAATAAAATCATCAAATATGCATAAAAGCATCAAATCTTCATGAGCAAATATCCATAGAAAATCATGAACACAACAACTCTCTATTGGCAATTGAAGTATCACTGATAATCAAATATCCAATGGTTCTCAATAACCAAAATATATATCTCAATCATACTGATCGAAGACTCCAAAAATGGTTGAGTCAAACATGTCACAACATGACATCATCAAGAATAAATCCACATCTTAGTCCCATCATGGCGACTAGAAAATAATCAAGGATAACTTATCGATGACCAAAATAATGGTTAGGTCAAGAGTCTCATACACAAGAATCTCAACTATAACAATCAGTAATCACATCCAATACATAGAGCATTCCATCACAAACCATGGTTGGGTTTATAAAGATCGAGATTAAAACATCATCATGACATCACAATCACATAACCCCCAAGCCTCTGGTAGACATCCTATACTGGTCAACACTAGTCAATCCAAAACCCAAAACAATAGCATAAATAATACACAATGCAAACACATGTTTTGGTTTTGCTAAGTTTTCAAATTTGAATTTAAAAGTCTTAGTTTACATTTTTCCAAATTATATTAAGTGGAGAAATTTCACGTTTTTCCTAACCCATGTATTTGTTTGATAGATAAAAGTTTCTCCCCAAAACTATTAGACTCAATTTTTTAATTGATCTAATAATATTTTTTTATAATAACATTGTTTGAAAATTGACACTCTCAATGAATCAAAACTTTGATTATATATTCTAATAACTAATTTTAATTAAACTGAGTTTAATTAAATTAATTATTAATATCTCTTCATAATTGACAAGCTCAATATCAATATTTTAAATCATTAAAAGAGTGATCCATTAATTTAGAACTTTATCATATTCATTTATAATTAATTATATATACATATATACTTATATCAATATATATATATATATATATATTTATATATATATACATACATATATATACATACATAAATATATATATATATATAATAACATTTAATAATTGATGATATTGCAACAAAATCGAGATTCATATCCAAATCTCATAAGTAAAACTCTATATAATTTAAAACCAAACTCAAATTGCAACGCGATTTTAAAATCACGTGGCCCAATATATTCGCACTGCAGGTACATTGCGGATCGCAGGTACACTGTGATCTCGCAATCCTGCGATGGGTGGGGTATATAATACCCGCCCAACATCATATATATATATATATATATATATTTAAACGCAATTTTCAATAACATTTTTTTTATAAAAATATTCCCATGCGATATGAAATACTATTAACATGAAACTCTATCGCGATTTGACATTCGATTACTATATATGTGTATATATATATATATATACACCTAGAGTTTATCACCATCACAGCACATACATATATATATGTATATAATGATATATACTTATATATGTATGCAGATTCAAGAATATACATAGTTTACTTAGAAATTCTAATTTTCAGAATTTTTTTATAAATCTTTGATCTTAAAATTTATCTAATAAATAATCTAATAGGTTTGGCTATGAATTTAAACCCTAGTCCCATTTTCTTTCAGATCTATGCATATAAAGATTTTCACATAAATTCAATTGCCCATATTGAGAATGCATACAATAAAAATATGAAATTCCTCAGAAGACATATGGAAGACACGAAGAAGATAGGGAATCCAAGATGCGAAAATAGCATAAGTAAAATCACAAGAATCTACCCAAATTATGATGCTAATTCGCTCTTCCTCAGAAAACCCGTAGAGCAAGCTCCCTTCTTCAGAATTCTCGAATCCTCCAATGCTCCAATTGCACTCCAAACGCTATGTCTAAGCTTCTAGGGATGCTTGAATATAAAGAGCTCTCAGAAAACCTCTAGAATATTTTTAGAAATAGCTGGAAGGTGTCACCAACTAAGCATGGGTCTTTTCCAACCTTCAAGATGAGCCATAGGGTTGTAGACACCATGTGCTTAATTAATGCACTAACCCCCGTGTTGTTGACACATGAGAAATAGAGAAGTCCGTTAACTCCCATGCAAGCATATAACTCCAATCCACTTTTTATATAATTTCTATTTAAATTTTTATAACTTTCATTTTAAATTTTTATAACTTTTATTATTATTATTTATTTGTTACTTTATTATTATTATTATTAATTTTTAATTTTTAATTTTTTTTATTTAATTCATTTTCCTCAATAATTCACATTTAATTAATTATATTCAAAATATCAAATAACATGATATTTTATATTAATTTTCTCAAATAATTAATTTATTAATTAAATCTATTTATTAAGACTTAATTAATAGAAAATTCACCATAGACCTCCAAGATAAAATATGAAAACACATCATAGAACAAATCATACAAAATCAGTCTAAAGGGTTAAAAATCACGAAATATGTCATCCGACACATTCGGTGGGTACTCAACTCTGATACTTGTCCTAACTCACTAGGACAAATGGTTTAAGGGTATGAGATTTGGACTTGAGAATTTATCTACCTTCTCTTATCATTGAGATAGTATAATAGGGTTCGCTCATCCTGGCAATTCAGAAAAGTCGATACCTAGTACTTGCAACCTCTAGAAAAACCATGCATGTACATACAATATATATAATGTTAATCTAAACAGACAATGGTAGGAAGTGGTGCATCGTGTAGATCCCGACTAAGCAGGTGACTACGACTCCATTTCTTAACCACATCAGAAATGCCACACAATAAGAAAACATGCACACCATACACATGCAAGTATGGCGTAAGTATCCATAATAAAACACATAAGATAATAACCATCCATCTAATCATCAATAATAACTGAAAACAGTATAATGATCATCAGTTATGCATGAAATGTAAAATCTAAATGATCTCATCATATAACCACTGAATCCATATCATAATATCTGATAGTGTCAAAACAATACCACTAAACCATCAACATAAAACTTGTCTATCACAGTCTGATAATAATAGCATCAATGTCCAGAAAAGATGTGAACGAGGGTAGGCACTACAAGTCAACCATGGTTAAATCTGGTCAACTTTTGGTCAAACTTGATCTTTGCGTATGTGAATATGAGCAAATGTGAGTATGAATTCTAGCAACAATTTGATGCAAATTCTCATTCAACATTTCAAAACGAAAAGATGAGGGTCTCTTAAATAGACTTTCTTGGAATTCATCAACGGTTGAGATCGATTTCAATCAACAATCACGATTAAAGGTGAAGTTCAGTCATAAAGAGTGATTTCCAAATTAAAGGGAGTTAACAGATTTTAATTTGAGTAAAATAACGAGTTAACTAATTCAATTTGAGTAGAAAAAGGAGTTAACTAATTTAACTAATTTTTGATTAATAGTGAACTAAAAATTTTCCTTTTTGAACTGAAGAGAGATTTTGTTGAGATATTTAATTTAATAAAATGGGATATACTCTCATAATTACTTTTTATATTTAATTAAATAATCTTTAATTAATTAGAGACACTTTTATTATTTAATTAATTAACTTCATTTCATTAATTAGGAATGGCTTCTCATTTAATTAAATAACTTTGTTTAATTAATTACAAGTAAGTACTCCATTTAATTAAATAAGTTCATTTAATTATTTCAAAATTCCTATAGAAACTAGTCAACTCAAGTCAAATGTGGTTAAATCTGGTCAACTTTTGGACAAACTTGATCTTTGCGTATGTGAATATGAGTAAATGTGAGTATGAATTCCAGCAACAATTCGATGCAAATTCTCATTAAACCTCTCAAAATGAAGACATGAGGGTCTCTTAAATAGACTTTCCTACAATTCATCAACGGTTGAGATCGATTTCAATCAACGATCAGGATTAAAGGTGAAGTCAGTCATAAAGGGAGATTTTCAAATTAAAGGGAATTAACAGATTTAATTTGAGTAAAATAAAGAGTTAACTGATTCAATTTGAGTAGAAAAAGGAGTTAACTCATTTAACTCATTTTTGATCAATAGTGAACTGAAAATTTCCCTTTTTGAACTGAAGAGAAATTTTGTTGAGATATTTAATTTAATAAAATGAGATATGCTCTCATAATTACTTTTTCTATTTAATTAAATAATCTTTAATTAATTAGAGACACTTTTCTTATTTTATTAAATAACTTCATTTAATTAATTAGGAATGGCTTCTCATTTTCTTAAATAACTTTGTTTAATTAATTAGAAGTAAGTACTTCATTTAATTAAATAATTTCGTTTAATTATTTCGAAAAAAATTTCGAAACTAGTCAACTCAAGTCAACTGTTGTTAAATCTGGTCAACTTTTGGTAAAATTTGATCTTTGCGTATGTGAATATGAGCAAATGTGAGTATGAATTCTAGCAACAATTCGATGCAAATTCTCATTGAAACTTTCAAAACGAAGAGATGAGGGTTTCTTAAATAGACTTTCCTGGAATTCATCAATTGTTGAGATCGATTTCAATCAACGGTCAGGATTAAAAGTGAAGTTCAGTCATAAAAGGAGATTTCCAAATTAAAGTGAGTTAACAGATTTAATTTGAGTAAAATAAGGAGTTAACTGATTCAATTTGAGTAGAAAAAGGAGTTAACTCATTTAACTCATTTTTTATCAATAGTGATTTGAAAATTTCCCTTTTTGAACTGAAGAGAGATTTTGTTGAGATATTTAATTTAATAAAATGAGATATGCTCTCATAATTACGTTTTTTAATTAATTAAATAATCTTTAATTAATTAGAGACACTTTTCTTATTTAATTAAATAACTTCATTTAATGAATTTGAAGAAAGTACTCCATTTAATTAAATAATTTCGTTTAATTATTTCAAAATTCTTTTCGAAACTAGTCAACTCAAGTCAACTATGGGTAAATCTGGTCAACTTTTGGTCAAACTTGATCTTTGCGTATGTGAATATGAGCAAATGTTAGTATGAATTCGAGCAACAATTCGATGCAAATTCTCATTCAACCTTTCAAAACGAAGTGATGACGGTCTCTTAAATAGACCTTCCTAGAATTCATCAATAGTTGAGATCTATTTCAATCAACGGTTAGGATTAAAGGTGAAGTTCAGACATAAAGGGAGATTTCCAAATTAAAGGGAGTTAACAGATTTAATTTGAGTAAAGTAAGGAGTTAACTGATTCAATTTGAGTAGAAAAAAGAGTTAACTGATTTAACTCATTTTTTATCAATAGTGAACTGGAAATTTCCCTTTTTGAACTGAAGAGAGATTTTGTTAAGATATTTAATTTAATAAAATGAGATATGCTTTTGTAATTACTTTTTCTATTTAATTAAATAATCTTTAATTAATTATAGACACTATTCTTATTTAATTAAATAACTTCATTTAATTAATTAAGAATAGCTTCTCATTTAATTAAATAACTTTGTTTAATTAATTAGAAGTAAGTACTCCATTTAATTAAATAATTTTGTTTAATTATTTCAAAAAGAAAATCGAAACTAGTCAACCGTGGTTAAATCTGGTCAAGTTTTTGTCAAACTTGATCTTTGCGTATGTGAATATGAGCAAATGTGAGTATGAATTCTAGCAACAATTCGATGCAAATTCTCAATCAACCTTTCAAAATGAAGAGATGAGGGTCTCTTAAATAGACTTTCCTAGAATTCGTCAACGGTTGAGATCGATTTCAATCAACTGTCAGGATTACAAGTGAAGTTCAGTCATAAAGGGAGATTTCCAAATTAAAGGGAGTTAACAGATTTAATTTGAGTAAAATAGGGAGTTAGCTAATTCAATTTGAGTAGAAAAAGGAGTTAACTCATTTTTGATCAATAGTGAACTGGAAATATCCCTTTTTGAACTGAAGAGAGATTTTGTTGAGATATTTAATTTAATAAAATGAGATATGCTCTCATAATTACTTTTTCTATTTAATCAAATAATCTTTAATTAATTAGAGACACTTTTCTTATTTAAATAAATAACTTCATTTAATTAATTAGGAATGGCTTCTCATTTAATTAAATAACTTTGTTTAATTAATTAGAAGTAAGTACTCCATTTAATTAAATAATTTCGTTTAATTATTTTAAAATTCTTTTCGAAACTAGTCAACTCAAGTCAACTGTGGTTAAATCTGGTCAATTTTTGGTCAAACTTGATCTTTGCGTATGTGAATATGAGCAAATGTGAGTATGAATTCCAGCAACAATTCGATGCAAATTCTCATTCAACCTTTCAAAATGAAGAGATGAGGGTCTCTTAAATAGACTTTCCTAGAATTCATCAACAGTTGAGATCGATTTCAATCAACTGTCAGGATTAAAGGTGAAGTTCAGTCATAAAGGGAGATTTCTAAATTAAAGGGAGTTAACAGATTTAATTTGAGTAAAATAAGGAGTTAACTGATTCAATTTGAGTAGTAAAAGGAGTTAACTGATTTAACTCATTTTTTATCAATATTGAATTGGAAATTTTCCTTTTTGAACTGAGGAGAGATTTTGTTGAGATATTTAATTTAATAAAATGAGATACGCTCTTGTAATTAATTTTTCTCTTTAATTAAATAATCTTTAATTAATTAGAGACACTTTTCTTATTTAATTAAATAACTTCATTTAATTAATTAGGAATGTGTTCTCATTTAATTAAATAATTTTGTTTAATTAATTAGAAGTAAGTACTCCATTTAATTAAATAATTTCGTTTAATTATTTTAAAATTCTTTTCGAAACTAGTCAACTCAAGGCAACCGTGGTTAAATTTTGTAAACTTTTGGTCAAACTTGATCTTTGCGTATGTGAATATGAGCAAATGTGACTATGAATTCCAACAACAATTCGATACAAATTCTCATTCAACCTTTCAAAATGAAGAGATGAGGGTCTCTTAAATATACTTTCCTAGAATTCATCAATGATTGAGATCGATTTCAATCAACGGTCAGGATTAAAGGTGAAGTTCAGTCATAAAGGGAGATGTTCAAATTAAAGGGATTTAACAGATTTAATTTGAGTAAAATAAGAAGTTAATTGATTCAATTTGAGTAGAAAAAGGAGTTAACTCATTTAACTCATTTTTGATAAATAGTGAACTGAAAATTTCTCTTTTTGAACTGAAGAGAGATTTTGTTGAGATATTTAATTTAATAAAATGAGATATGCTCTTGTAATTACTTTTTCTATTTAATTAAATAATTTTTATTTAATTAGAGACAGTTTTCTTATTTAATTAAATAACTTTATTTAATTAATTAGGAATGACTTCTCATTTAATTAAATAACTTTGTTTAATTAATTAGAAGTAAGTACTCCATTTAATTAAATAATTTCGTTTAATTATTTTAAAATTTCTTTCAAAATTAGTCAACTATGGTTAAATCTAGTCAACTTTTGGTCAAACTTGATCTTTGCGTATGCGAATATGAGAAAATGTGAGTATGAATTCCAGCAACAATTCAGTGCAAATTGTCATTCAACCTTTCAAAATGAAGAGATGAGGGTCTCTTGAATAGACTTTCCTGCAATTCATCAACGGTTGAGATCGATTTCAATCAATGATCAGGATTAAATGTGAAGTTCAGTCATAAAAATAGATTTTTAAATTATGTAGTGCCTGCCCCTAGTTCGCATTTTGTTAGAGCTAGTTTTATGTTGTTGGTTAGTAGCATTCTTTTGAAATTATTAGATATTGTGCTATAGATTCAATTTATTATGTGATGAGATTACTTAAACTCTACATTTCATGTATGTATGATGTTTATTTTTAGTGTTTGCAATTATTGATGATGATTATTACATTGCTTTCAGTTATAAATGATGATTAGTAAGATGATTTATTATCATATATATTTTCTTATGGATACTTACCCCATACTTGCATGTGTATGGTGTGCATATTTGCTTTGCGTGTTTGCTTTTGTATGGCGTGTCTGATGTGGTTAAGGAAGGGAGTCGTAGTCACCTGCTAGCCAAAATCTATACGATGCACCACTTCCTACCATTGACTGTTTAGCTTAGTATATATTGTGCTTGTAAATGCATGGTTTTTATGCAGGTTGCAGGTACCAGGTATCAACTTCCCTGAATTGTCAGGATGAGCATACCCTATCACATTATCTCAACGATAAGAGAGGGGAGATAAATTTTCAAGTCCAAATCCCAACCCTTTAAGCCATTTGCCCTAATTAAAAAATTAGGACAAGTATTCGAGTTGAGTACCCTCTGAATGCGTCTGATGACGTAATTCGTGATATTAACCCTTGGTTTGATTTTGTATGTATTTTGAATATGATGGGTTTTCATATTTTTACCTTGTGAGTCTTTGATGTATTTTCTATTAATTAAGCCTAATTAAAAGATTTAATTAATGGTTTCATTAAATAGAAAATTAATATGATATTTTAATATTTATTTTATTTAATTAATTAGAAAATTAATTAAATAAAATAATTAAATTTGAAAATAAAAGTTAAAAGTTTAAATTTGGAATGTGACAATATTTATTTTAATAATATATTTGGAGCTCATTTTTAAATAAATGACTAAATAATATTATTATTAAAGCTAATAAATATTTTAGCTCTCATGATATTCGCATACTCTCTTTGCACTATTTATCTTTCTGTCTTCATCGTGTTTGTTATATGTGTCTGAATACTCTCTGTGATTGAATTTACAATTTGAAATTAGAATCTAGATATTTTATTTGGTTGAGAAGAAAATAATAAAAAAACCCTAGCTTCAATTTAAGAAAGAAATTAGATCTGAATCGGGTTTGGGTTCACATTTATATTGTGAAATTAGATAGACAAGATTTGTAATTAAAATAGAAATTCTAAGTTAAAAATTTGAATAGTTAGATGTAATCTTTCTATCAAATTATATTTTCAGATGCGTAAAGACAAACCTATTAGATGGATGAATGGGTAAATTTAAAGAACAATTACCTTTTAAGAGAAATTTTTAATTAATCACAAACTACCATGTCACTGCCCCTTGGATAGACCCGAACTTAATCATTCATAACTTTTTATCGTGATTGAATTTATTCGGTCGCTCTTGTCAAAAGTGGCACAACTTGGCCCTCTCCAACATATTTCAATTTCAGTCTGATCCAAGGTTCATTAGGGAGATATGACCCTCGTACTGGGACTATTTTATTCAATGACAGATATTTCTCCATTTTTCATAACCAAGAGTTCTTTATGCTTAAATTTCACAAAAATAATGTATCAAAGCATGGAATGAATTAAAGATATTATTGCAATATTCCCTTATTAGAATCTTATTAATATGCATTAGTTTTATATGGTTTATTATCTAATCTAATTAAATCAAATTTAATTATGATTAGTTAATAGTAGAAGAAGTGTAATTAATTATTAGTCAATCTAAGTAAATGAATTTTTAAATGAGAGAAAATTAAAAGAAAAGATATTTTAATATAGTTTATATAGTGGACTTTTTATAATATATATTAAATACTATTTAATATATATTAAATAATTTAGACATTGTAATTTTATATTACATTTTTAAATGAAGAGACTTTAATAATAATGGATTAAGATTTAATTTATATGGAGTCACTGTTATAACATTGTTATAATTTGAATTACTATGATAATATTAATACATTATATATTATTAACTAAATTATTGATATACCTTAATGGTATTAAGACTTAGCTAATGAAGCTTATGTAAAGTTCTCTAGATCGATTAATAATAGTTTTGATGAGTTTATTATTTATTAATATTTGTTGGGTCTAACAAACTATTGATAAATAATAGTATCAATAGTTATTAATTAATACGATAAGAGTTAATCTAGAGGAGATTAGTTAATGGTTGAAGTACTGTAAAAGATATTAATCAAATTGAATTGGTTAATAATTTCAAAGAGTATCAATTAATTGAATCAACATACATAGGGGAAACTTATTTGAGATAATAATACTTGGTATTGAAGATTTATTATAACTTGTTATTATTAAAATATAAATGGAAACATTGTTGCAGAGTGACGAATGTAGTCATTATAGATTTATTAATAAGATTTCCAATATAGCTTGTTATTAAATATTAACAAGTTATTATTATTGAACTATAAATATGAATATTTGTGTACGAGATTATACTTGACTTTTAACTTACAGAATTCTAGTTAGTTATTAGTCAACTGATATTAATTAGAACGTTGCTATGGTTATGCAATTATTAATTAAATCAATTAATGAGAGTTAATTAGATTTAATTAATAATTAAGTTATATAATAAAGTTTTTAATTGATATGATTCTTTTAGCAAAGTTGCAAAATAATTACATCGAAGTTGATAAGTCTTATTCTAATGACTTGAATAATGACTTAGATATTTTAATAGTTATTAGTGATGATTTAATTGTTATAATGATTAAATTAAAAGGCTCAAACTTTAGTAGTATTTAAATAAGTTTTACTTGGGAAACATTAGAATGTTAAAGAGTCATGGATTGTGTACCTATGTTAATTGATTGATTTAATTGATCATTTTATTAAAGTTATAATCTTCTTATTCAAAGATTGATAATTGGTTCTCTTATAATATAACGAATAATGATCTTAGAAAAGTTGAAAGGTTAATCAATTAGAATATGGATCATGATTAAATATAGAGGAAAATTTAATTAAAGGTCAATGATGATCAGTTTAGTGAATATTTATCTTTAATTTATTTTTAGAATGTAATTTTTAATAATAGAAAGAATAATGCTATTGGAGAACAAATGGGTTGACTTGTAGGTCAAATGATGAAACTTATACTTTTGAAGTATACTTGCAAACAGAAATCTTAAAACACCTACACATTATTCAACTATGTAAATTTAGTAAACCAAAACATGTGTTTCCATCATGTATTCTATATGCTTATTGTTTTGAATTTTGGGTTGACTGGTGTTGACCAGTCTTAGGTTGTTACCAGAGGCTTGGGGGTTATAAGATGTGTTGGCATGTTGATTTTATTTAGTCTCGATCTTTATAAGCCCAACCATGGTAATGTGATCATATGCTCTATGAAATGTTTGTATTTACTGATTGTTATAGTTGAGTTTCTTATGTATCTGAGATACTTGAGCTAATCATTTTTGAGTCATCGATTAGTTATCCTTGGTTTATTTTCTAGTTGCCATGATGGGTCTGAAATGTGCATTTATTTCTTGATGATGTCATGTTGTGACATGTTTTGACTCAACCATTTTGGAGTCTTCGATCAGTATGATTTTGAGATATTCTTGGTTGCTTGTTGAGAACCAATGGATATTGTGATTTATTTTGAGATATATTTTGGTTATTGAGAACCAATGGATACTTATGATTATCTGTGATGCCTTCAGTTGCCAATAGAGAACTGTTGTGGTCATGATTTTTTATGGATGCTTTTTCATATGCTCATGGAGGTTTGATGATTCTTATCTTGGTGATTTGATGATTCTTATTATGGATATTTGATGCTTTTATCATAAATATTTGATGATTCTTTTTATGGATTATTTTTTGAATTTTCTTTACAGTCGCTTGTACAGGACTATGCTAATTTTATGATTCCATGAGCTTAGGGTAGGTAATCTACTTGTAGTGTCTGGAAGTGACTTGCAATGGGGGTTGGGGCCCTAAGTGGCTGCCAAGGTAACTCATTGTAAGTTTGGTTAATAAGTGACAACATTTACACACTAAATGGAGATTAAATGAACCTAAAAAGATAATTGTTTTGATGTTATCACCCATGCCTTGAGCGCTTGTATAGGCTAGGATGGGAGTAGTGAGAACGCATGGTTGCGACCATACATTTCGTAGTATGCCTCGTCAGTATGAGAGGATACTAGTGGCCGCATGAGATCAATATGAACCTGTGGAGTTTAGCTAACTACCAAGGTAACTTGTACGTGATAAATGCGATAACACTTTCCCGCTTGCAGAGTAGGTTTCCTACATGTCATTGTGTGCCTCTGAGAATTAGATGTCGATTTTGTGTGTGTTGGAACCTTTGAGTTAGTATACTTTTAGGATTTCTAGACTTATAGAGATTTATGCTAAGTGGTTTTGATAGCCTATTTGGGACTTGAGATTATCTCCTCAGCACGGTGGGAGTGAACCACTTAGGTACCACATGGTCGGGTGGTAATGTATTTTCCACTCTTATCATTTGAAATCTGTCTGAGACATCATAGCTGGAGTATTCTTGGTTGGTATTTATCTTCATCATTATGATAGATGATATACCTTATGATGGATGTATTTACTGGTATGTTTCTTACATTGATGATTTATATATGTTAGATGATGTTATCTTATGCTTTACTTTGCATGTTAGTAGGATGTTTTAGGAGTGACATTCTTACTATAATAATACCGATGATCTCTTCAGTGCTTTAAAATGTTATGCACGGAGGGATGGCTAGGATCAACTATGGTCTAAAGACGCTATTTACGATTGCGAGGAATCGTGCACTTAGTTATTAATGTTTGTGATTTATGGTTATCTCTTATGATGGATGTTTATATCTTTATGATGATGATGTATCATGTATGATATGTGGTTTCATTTACTTTAATTGCATCATGGATTAGTATTGGATGATGATGTTCTTTATTTACACAGATGTATGTTCTTTAAGCTTTTCATACCCTATGATATGTACTGTGGATAATTGAGCAATTGAAAATGTAATTTATGAACATTGGATGTATCATTGTTATTTCATAACGATGGGATGTTAGATGAATAGTTAATTTAAATGTGATTCAATGTTAAGGGATCTTTAAAAAATGTAATATGTTATGTTATATTAACCTTCAATTGGATGTTAGTATTGCTTCCGCAAGTGTTGTGAATGGATTATCTTTCACGTTTTTAAAAAAAAAATTGTTTGGCAAACTTAGTGAAATTTTAGGTTAATTCTTTACATCCCTTGGAAGGGCATTACAAATTAAAGAGAGTTAACAGATTTAATTTGAGCAAAATAATGAGTTAACTGATTCAATTTGAGTAGAAAAAGGAGTTAACTAATTTAACTCATTTTTGATCAATAGTGAATTGAAAATTTTCCTTTCTAAACTAAAGAGAGATTTTGTTGAGATATTTAATTTAATAAAATGAGATATGCTCTCATAATTACTTTTTCTATTTAATTAAATAATCTTTAATTAATTAGAGACACTTTTCTTCTTTAATTAAATAACTTCATTTAATTAATTAGAAATGGCTTCTCATTTAATTAAATAACTTTGTTTAATTAATTAGAAGTACTCCATTTAATTAAATAATTTTGTTTAATTATTTCAAAATTCTTTTCGAAACTAGTCAACTCAAGTAAACTATGGTTAAATTTGGTCAACATTTGGTCAAACTTAATTTTTGCGTATGTGAATATGAGCAAATATGAGTATGAATTTCAGCAACAATTCGATGCAAATTCTCATTCAACCTTTCAAAATGAAGAGATGAGGGTCTGTTAAATAGACTTTCCTGAAATTCATCAACGGTTGAGATCGATTTCAATCAATGGTCACGATTAAAGGTGACATTCAGTCATAAAGGGAGATTTCCAAATTAAAGGGAGTTAACAGATTTAATTTGAATAAAATAAGGAGTTAACTGATTCAATTTGAGTAGAAAAAGGACTTAACTGATTTAACTAATTTTTGATCAATAGTGAACTGAAAATTTTTCTTTTTCAACTGAAGAGAGATTTTGTTGAGATATTTAATTTAATAAAATGAGATATGCTCTCATAATTGTTTTTTCTATTTAATCAAATAATATTTAATTAATTAGAGACACTTTTCTTATTTAACTAAATAACTTCATTTAATTAATTAGGAATGGCTTCTCATTTAATTAAATAACTTTGTTTAATTAATTAGAAGTAAGTACTCCATTTAATTAAATAATTTCATTTAATTATTTCTAATTTTTTTTCGAAACTAGTCAACTCAAGTCAACCAAGGTTAAATTTGGTAAACTTTTGGTCAAACTTAATCTTTGCGTATGTGAATATGAGCAAATGTGAGTATGAATTCCAGCAACAATTCGATGCAAATTCTCATTCAACCTTTCAAAATGAAAAGATGAGGGTCTCTTAAATAGACTTTCTTGGAATTCATCAACGGTTGAGATCGATTTCAATCAACGATTAGTATTAAAGGTGAAGTTCAGTCATAAAGCGAGATTTTCAAATTAAAAGGAGTTAACTGATTTAATTTGAGTAAATTAAGGAGTTAACTGATTCAATTTGAATAGAAAAAGGAGTTAACTCATTTAACTCATTTTTTATTAATAGTGAACTGGAAATTTCTCTTTTTGAATTGAAGAGAGATTTTGTTGAGATATTTAATTTAACAAAATGAGATATGCTCTCGTAATTACTTTTTCTATTTAATTAAATAATCTTTAATTAATTAGAGACACTTTTCTTATTTAATTAAATAACTTTATTTAATTAATTAGGAATGGCTTTTCATTTAATTAAATAACTTTATTTAATTAATTAAAAGTAAGTACTCCATTTAATTAAATAATTGAGTTTATTTATTTTAAAATTCTTTTCGAAACTAGTCAACTCAAGTCAACCGTGGTTAAATCTGGTCAACTTTTGGTCAAACATGATCTTTGCATGTGTGAATATGAGCAAATGTGAGTATGAGTTCCAGCAATAATTCTATGCAAATTCTCATTCAACCTATCAAAATGAAGAGATGAGGGTCTCTTAAATAGACATTCTTGGAATTCATCAACGGTTGAGATCGATTTCAATCAACGATTAGAATTAAAAGTGAAGTTCGGTCATAAAGGGAGATTTCCAAATTAAAGGGAGTTAACGGATTTAATTTGAGTAAAATAAGGAGTTAACTGATTCAATTTGAGTTGAAAAAGGATTTAACTAATTTAACTCCTTTTTGATCAATAGTGAACTAGAAATTTCCCTTTTTCAACTGATGAGAAATTTTGTTGAGATATTTAATTTAATAAAATGAGATATGCTATCATAATTACTTTTTCTATTTAATTAAATAATCTTTAATTAATTAGAGACACTTTTCTTATTTAATTAAATAACTTCATTTAATTAATTAGGAATGGCTTCTTATTTAATTAAATAACTTTGTTTAATTAATTGGAAGTAAGTACTCCATTTAATTAAATAATTTCGTTTAATTATTTCAAAATTCTATTCGAAACTAGTCAACTGAAGTGAACCGTAGTTAAATCTGGTCAATTTTTGGTGAAACATGATCTTTGCATATGTGAATATGAGCAAATGTGAGTATGAATTCCAGCAACAATTCGATGCAAATTCTCATTCGACCTTTAAAAATGAAGAGATGAGGGTCTCTTAAATAGACTTTCTTAGAATTCATCAATGGTTGAGATCGATTTTAATCAACGGTCAGGATTAAAGGTGAAGTTCAAGCATAAAGGGAGATTTCAAAATTAAAGGGAGTTAACAGAGTTAATTGAGTAAAATAATGAGTTAACTGATTCAATTTGAGTAGAAAAAGGAATTAACTCATTTAACTCATTTTTTATCAATAGTGAACTGGAAATTTCCATTTTTGAAATGAAGAGAGATTTTTTAGAGATATTTAATTTAATAAAATGAGATATGCTCTCGTGATTACTTTTTCTATTTAACTACTTTGTTTAATTAATTAGAAGTAAGTACTCCATTTAATTAAATAATTTCGCTTAATTATTTAAAAATTATTTTCAAAACTAGTCAACTCAAGTCAACTGTGGTTAAATTTGGTCAACTTTTGGTCAAACATGATCTTTGCGTATGTGAATATGAGCAAATGTGAGTATGAATTCTAGCAATAATTTGATTCAAATTCTCATTTAACCTTTAAAAATAAAGAGATGAGGGTCTCTTAAATAGACATTCCCGGAATTCATCAACGGTTGAGATCGATTTCAATCAACCGTCAAGATTAAAGGTGAAGTTTAGTCATAAAGAGAGATTTCCAAATTAAATGGAGTTAAAATATTTAATTTGAGTAAAATGAGGAGTTAACTGATTCAATTTGAGTAGAAAAAATAGTTAACATATTTAACTCATTTTTTATCAATAGATTACTGAAAGTTTTCCTTTTTGAACTGAAGAGAGATTTTGTTGAGATATTTAATTTAATAAAATGAGATATGCTCTCATAATTTCTTTTTCTATTTAATTGAATAATCTATAATAAATTAGAGAAACTTTTTTTATTCAATTAAATAGCTTCATTTAATTAATTAGGAATAGTTTCTCATTTAATTAAATAATTTTGTTTAATTAATTAGAAATAAGTACTCCATTTAATTAAATAATTTTATTTAATTATTTTACAATTATTATCGAAACTAGTCAACTCAAGTCAACCGTGGTTAAATCTGGTCAACTTTTGGTCAAACTTGATCTTTGTGTATGTGAAGATGAGCAAATGTGAGTATGAATTCTAGCAACAATTCGATGCAAATTCTCATTCAACCTTTCAAAATGAAGAGATGAGGGTCTCTTAAATAGACTTTGTTGGAATTCATCAACGATTGAGATCGATTTCAATTAACAGTTAGGATTAAAGGTGAAGTTCAATCATAAAGAGAGATTTCCAAATTAAAGGGAGTTAACAGATTTAATTTGAGTAAAATAAGGAGTTAACTGATTCAATTTGAGTAGAAAAAGGAGTTAACTGATTTAACTCATTTTTTATCAATAGTGAACTGGAAATTTCCCTTTTTGAACTGAAGAGAGATTTTGTTCAGATATTTAATTTAATAAAATGAGATATGCTCTCATAATTACTTTTTCTATTTAATTAAATAATCTTTAATTAATTAGAGACACTTTTTTTATTTAATTAAATAACTTCATTTAATTAATTAGGAATGACTTCTCATTTAATTAAATAACTTTGTTTAATTAATTAGAAGTAAGTACTCCATTTAATTGAATAATTTTGTTTAATTATTCTAAAATTATTTTTGAAACTAGTCAACTCAAGTCAATCGTGGTTAAATCTGGTCAACTTTTGGGCAAACTTAATCTTTGCGTATGTGAATATGAGCAAATTTGAGTATGAATTCCAGGAACAACTCAATTCAAATTCTCATTCAACCTTTCAAAATGAAGACATGAGGGTCTCTTAAATAGACTTTCTTGGAATTCATCAACGGTTGAGATCGATTTCAATCAACGGTCAGGATTAAAGGTGAAGTTTAGTCATAAAAGAAGATTTCCAAATTAAAGGGAGGTAACAGATTTAATTTCATTAAAATAAGGAGTTAATTGATTTAATTTGAGTAGAAAAAGGAGTTAAGTTATTAAACTCATTTTTTATCAATAGTGAACTGGAAATTTCCCTTTTTGAATTGAAGAGAGATTCTGTTGAGATATTTAATTTAATAAAATGAGATATCCTCTCATAATTTCTTTTTCTATTTAATTAATTAATCTTTAATTAATTAGAGACACTTTACTTATTTAAAAAAATAACTTCATTTAATTAATTAGGAATGGCTTCTCATTTAATTAAATAACTTTTTAAAATTAATTAGAAGTAAGTACTCCATTTAATTAATTAATTTCGTTTCATTATTTCAAAATTCTTTTCGAAACTAGTCAACTCAAGTCAACCATGGTTAAATCTGGTCAACTTTTGGTTAAACTTGATCTTTGCGTATGTGAATATGAGCAAATGTGAGTATAAATTCTAGCAACAATTCGATGCATATTCTCATTGAAATTTTCAAAATGAAGAGATGAGGGTCTCTTAAATAGACTTTCTTGGAATTCATCAACGGTTGAGATCGATACCAGTCAACGGTTAGGATTAAAGGTGAAGTTCAGTCATAAAGAGAGATTTCCAAATTAAAAGGAGTTAACAGATTGAATTTGAGTAAAATAAAGAGTTAACTTATTCAATTTGAGTAGAGAAAAGAGTTAACTAATTTAACTCATTTTTGATCAATAGTGAACTGAAAATTTCCCTTTTTGAACTGAAGGGAGATTTTGTTAAGATATTTATTTTAATAAAATGAGATATGCTCTCATAATTACTTTTTCTATTTAATTAAATAATCTTTAATTAATTAGAGACACTTTTCTTATTTAATTAAATAACTTCATTTAATTAATTAGAATTGGCTTCTTATTTAATTAAATAACTCTGTTTAATTAATTAGAAGTAAGTACTCCATTTAATTAAATAATTTTGTTTAATTATTTTAAAATTATTTTTGAAACTAGTCAACTCAAGTCAACCGTAGTTAAATCTGGTCAACTTTTGATCAAACAGGTCTTTACGTATGTGAATATGATCAAATGTGAGTATGAATTCTAGCAACAATTCGATGCAGATTCTCATTCAACCTTTCAAAATGAAGAGATGAGGGTCTCTTAAATAGACAATCCTTGAATTCGTCAACGGTTGAGATCAATTTCAATCAACGATTAGAATTAAAAGTGAAGTTCAGTCATAAAGGGAGATTTCAAATTTAAAGGGAGTTAACAGATTCAATTTGAGTAAAATAAAGAGTTAACTGATTCAATTTGAGTAGAGAAAGGAGTTAACTCATTTAACTCATTTTTGATCAATAGTGAACTGGAAATTTTCCTTTATGAAGTAAACAGAGATTTTGTTTACATATTTAATTTAATAAAATGAGATATGCTCTCATAATTACTTTTTCTAATTAATTAAATAATCTTTAATTCATTAGAGACACGTTTCTTATTTAATTAATTACGAATAGCTTCTCATTTAAATAAATAACTTTGTTTAATTAATTAGAAGTAAGTACTCCATTTAATTAAATAATTTTGTTTAATTATTTCAAAATTCTTTTCGAAAATAGTCAACTCAAGTCAACCGTGGTTAAATCTAATCAAGTTTTGGTCAAACTTGATCTTTGCGTATGTGAATATGAGCAAATGTGAGTATGAATTCCAGCAACAATTCGATGCATATTCTCATTCAACTCTTCAAAATGAAGAGATGAGGGTCTCTTAAATAGACTTTCCTGGAATTCATCACCGGTTGAGATCGATTTCAATCAACGGTCAGGATTAAAGGTGAAGTTCAGTCATAAAGGGAGATTTCCAAATTAAAGGGAGTTAACAGATTTTAATTTGAGTAAAATAAGAAGTTAAATGATTCAATTTGAGTAGAAAAAAGAGCTAACTCATTTAACTCATTTTATATCAATAGTGAACTGGATATTTCCCTTTTTGAATTGAAGAGAGATTTTGTTGAGATATTTAATTTAATAAAATGAGATATGCTCTCATAATTACTTTTTCTATTTAATTAAATAATTTTTAATTAATTAGAGACACTTTTCTTACTTAATTAAATAACTTCATTTAATTAACTAGGAATGGCTTCTCATTTAATTAAATAATTTTTTTTAATTAATTAAAAGTAAGTACTCTATTTAATTAAATAAATTTTTTAAATTATTTTAAAATTATTTTCGATACTAGTCAACTCAATTCAACCGTGGTTAAATCTAGTCAACTTTTCGTCAAACTTCATCTTTGCATATTTGAATATGAGCAATTGTGAGTATGAATTCCAACAACAATTCGATGCAAATTCTCATTCAAACTTTCAAAATGAATAGATGAGGGTCTCTTAAATAGACTTTCTTAGAATTCATCAATGGTTGAGATCGATTTCAATCAACGGTCAGGATTAAATGTGAAGTTCAATCATAAAGGGAGATTTCCAAATTAAAGGGAGTTAATAGATTTAATTTGAGTACAATAAGGAATTAACTAATTCAATTTTAGTGGAAAAAGGAGTTAACTGATTTAACTCATTTTTTATCAATAGTTAACTGAAAATTTTCTTTTTTGAACTGAAGAGTGATTTTGTTGAGATATTTAATTTAATAAAATGAGATATGCTCTCATAATTACTTTTTCTATTTAATTAAGTAATATTTAATTAATTAGAGACACTTTTCTTATTCAATTAAATAACTTCATTTAATTAATTAGGAATGATTTCTCATTTAATTAAATAACTTTGTTTAATTAATTAGAAGTAAGTACTCCATTTAATTAAATAATTTCGTTTGATTATTTCAAAATTCTTTTCGAAACTAGTCAACTCAAGTCAATCGTGGTTAAATCTAGTCAACTTTTGGTTAAACTTTCTCTTTTCTTATTTGAATACGAGCGAATGTGAGTGAATTCCAGCAACAATTCGATGCAAATTCTCACTCAACCTTTCAAAATGAAGAGATGAGGGTCTCTTAAATAGACTTTCTTGGAATTCATCAACGGTTGAGATCGATTTCAGTCAACGGTCAGTATTAAAGGTGAAGTTCAGTCATAAAGGGAGATTTCCAAATTAAAAGGATTTAACGGATTTAATATGAGTAAAATAAGGAGTTAATTGATTCAATTTGAGTAGAAAAATGACTTAACTAATTTAACTCATTTTTGATCAATAGTGAACTGGAAATTTCTCTTTTTGAACTGAAAAGAGATTTTGTTGAGATATTTAATTTGATAAAATAAGATATGCTCTCATAATTGCTTTTTGTATTTAATTAAGTAATCTTTAATTAATTATAGACTCTTTTCTTATTTAATTAAATATCTTCATTTAATTAATTAGGAATGGCTTCTCATTTAATTAAATAACTTTGTTTAATTAATTAGAAGTAAGTACTCCATTTAATTAAATAATTTCGTTTAATTATTTCAAAATTCTTTTCGAAACTAGTCAACTCAAGTCAACCGTAGTTAAATTTGGTCAACTTTTGGTCAAACTTGATCTTTGCGTATGTGAATATGAGAAAATGTGAGTATGAATTCTAGCAACAATTCGATGCAAATTCTCATTCAACCTTTCGAAATGAAGAGATGAGGGTCTCTTAAATAGAGTTTTCTGAAATTCATCAACGATTGAGATTGATTTCAATCAACGGTCAGGATTAAAGGTGAAGTTTAGTCATAAAAGGAGATTTTCAAATTAAAAGAAGTTAACAGATTTAATTTGAGTAAAATAAGAAGTTAACTGATTCAATTTTAGTAGGAAAAGGAGTTAACTGATTTAACTCATTTTTAATCAATAGTGAACTGAAAATTTCTCTTTTTGAACTGAAGATAGATTTTGTTGAGATATTTAATTTAATAAAATGAGATACGCTCTCATAATTACTTTTTCCATTTAATTAAATAATCTTTAATTAATTAGAGACACTTTTCTTATTTAATTAAATAACTTCATTTAATTAGTTTGGAATGGCTTCTCATTTAATTAAATAATTTTGTTTAACTAATTAGAAATAAGTACTCCATTTAATTAAATAATTTCATTTAATTATTTAAAAATTCTTTTCAAGACTAGTCAACTCAAGTCAATCGTGGTTAAATTTGGTCAACTTTTGGTCAACCTTAACCTTTGCGTATTTGAATATGAGCAAATGTGAGTATGAATTCCAGCAATAATTCGATGCAAATTCTCATTCAACCTTTCAAAATGAAGAGATGAGGGTCTCTTACATAGACTTTCTTGGAATTCATCAATGGTTGAGATCGATTTGAATCAACGGTCAGGATTAAAGGAGAAGTTCAGTCATAAATGGAGATTTCCAAATTAAAGAGAGTTAACAGATTTAATTTGAGTAAAATAAGGAGTTAACTGATTCAATTTGAGTAGAAAAAGGAGTTAATTGATTTAACTCATTTTTTATCAATAGTGAATTGAAAATTTTCCTTTTTGAACTGAAGAGAGATTTTGTTAAGATATTTAATTTAATAAAATGAGATATGCTCTCATAATTACTTTTTCTATTTAATTAAATAATTTTTAATTCATTAGAGACACTTTTCTTATTGAATTAAATAACTTTATTTAATTAGTTAGGAATGGTTTCTCATTTAATTAAATAACTTTGTTTAATTAATTAGAAGTAAGTACTCTATTTAATTAAATAATTTCATTTAATTATTTCAAAATTCTTTTCGAAACTAGTCAACTCAAGTCAACCATGGTTAAATCTGGTCAACTTTTGGTCAAACTTGATCTTTGTGTATGTGAATATGAGCAAATGTGAGTATGAATTCCAGCAACAATTCGATGCAAATTCTGATTCAACCTTTCAAAATGAAGAGATGAGGGTCTCTTAAATAGACTCTCCTTGAATTCATCAACGGTTGAGATCGATTTCAATCAATGGTCAGGATTAAAGGTGAAGTTCAATCATAAAGAGAGATTTCCAAATTAAAGGTAGTTAACAGATTTAATTTGAGTAAAATAAGGAGTTAACTGATTCATTTTGTGAGGCCCCTCCTCGACCCATCCTAGCCTCGATGATACTATATATATATATATATTTTTATGGCTCGATATGTCAGAGCATTATTTGTGGCACTGAACATTATTTTGCTAATTATGATGTATGATGCTTTATTTCAGATATTTGATTTCTGTAGTTTAATGTTTTATAACGTATATGCTGATAAAATGATTGAATGCAAACTAACACTTTGAATCTCCAATTTTAATGAGTAGAATGAGATGAATGAATAGATTATGGAAGAATGGATGTTTTAAATTTCATGAAATTGTTGATGCGTATTTATATATATATATATATACATGTGCTTCTCGAATTACTGACGTGTGCAATGAGTGTGCAGGAAATTTAGCCGGGAAATCCAATGGGAAGACAAAAGCTGAACCCCATGTTTATTTTGTGCTATATTCTTTTTTTACCTAGTCCATCTTTAAGGTGTATTTATTTTGGTAGTTTGTTTCCCCTAGTTTTATTGTCCTTATTAAATCCTTAAGTCTTAAAACTTCAAAATTAATTACCCTAAGGGTAAGGGTTTGGGTTGGGAGTGTTTTCCACTCCCCAAGTCTCCTTGGTTGACCTTTATGGTCACTCAAACACTCCATCTTTGCTTGAATTCGAAATTGGTTGTCACTTCATAGGTTGGTGACCTTGACTCCACCAAGGGGTTACCCTAAGCCTAGTTAAGTAGATTCTTATTTAGAGGCACTTGGGAAGTAGTGAAGGGGGTTACCCAATCTCTAGTTTTTAGAGAGCAAGCTTGAAGATTGAAGGAAGGAGAAAGGAAAGAAGCTCTTCTCAAAAACTTCCATTGTTGCCATAACACTTGTGGAGGTAGGAATTTCTCTCTCATGGGCTTAGCTTTCCTTTTTTGTTGATCATGTGTGAATCTTGTTATAGTATTGTGAAGGTTCTTGTCCTTTTATGTTGTGTGTATTGGGAGGATATTGGAGGGAATTTTACCTTGTTTTGGATTTCATTTCTTGCTTTGTTGAGACCTTGTTCTTTGAGTTTTCATGGGGATTGTGATGGCATCACTCACCCTTGGATAGGGAAGAAGTGGCCATGTATGGGGGTAGGGCTTTAGTTGGACCTCATTGGTGAGAGTCTCCTTTCATGGTGAGAGGAAGGAAAAAAGGGTAGGGTGTATGGGCCCCTACTTGTCATCACCTTCCTTATTGATGTTGTGAAATCATGTGTATGAAGAGAAAATGAGTATCCTTGTGATTGGAGCCCCGAAAGGGCCTTATATAGAATGGAAATTCTTAAAATTCAAGCCCCGAAAGGGCCATGTAATGGAATGGTGATTGACTTCTCCCATTGGGAAAATCCACCTCCCCCCTTGTTTTGATTCCATGTATAGATCTATTGTGCAAACCGGGTTTGGAGTGTATGTTTGATTTGATGTTGTTGTGATTATCCACCTTGTTTTAGTTTTGTCTTCCCCATTATCCTTTATTGTGATTTTGAAGTTATTTGGAAGATAGCACATGTTGGAAGTTTGTAGAGATTTATGTGAGTTGTAAAATGATGTAAAATGGATTGGAAACTTGGAAGTATTGGGCAATGACCTCGAGTTTTCTTACTGGTTCTTTCCCGAGTGGAGCCTTTGAACCAGGATGAATAATACAAAAAAAAAAGAGATTATGAGAATTTCCTTGCATTGCTCCCATGTTCTTTGGAAAATTTGCGTAATGTATGTTAAATGGTCTTCTCATTTTGTGAAACTTGTTATAGCCAATTCAACCACCTTTTTGTTCATGCATATTATTGTGATGGATGTATAACAAAAAAAATGGATATGTAAGGGAGAATTGTTGGTTGTGTGAAACTATATTAATTACTCTCAAACCTTGGGATGTATTGAAGAAAGAAAGGAAAGAGGTATTGAGTTATCTTATATCTTGTATGATGGATTGAGAATGTTGAATGTTAATCTTGTATATGAAGGAATTATGTTAGGAAAGGCTGAGTTCAAATAGACATTAGAATGGTATGGAGAAAATATATGCATATGAAATTATAGAGAATTTAAACATCCATTGTGATCTTTCTATTTTCCATTCCCATAGAGTAATTAGTTGCATTATGTATAATATTGGATTCATATGCAGTTGTTGCATTTGTATGTGAAAGAAAATAGAATTGTATTGATCCAACAACAAAGGAAGAGGAACTAAAGTTAGTTTTAAAAAAAAAAATGTTATAAGCATAT
The DNA here is from genome assembly GCA_028749045.1 of Cupressus sempervirens. Classification (NCBI taxonomy): domain Eukaryota; kingdom Viridiplantae; phylum Streptophyta; class Pinopsida; order Cupressales; family Cupressaceae; genus Cupressus; species Cupressus sempervirens. The sequence goes on from CM053787.1 coordinate 109,984,676, forward strand.
CATTTGATTAATGTATGGTTGTGTTCATGATGTAATATGCAATGTATAGATTCACCAATCTATTGACACCCATGTCTCAAGATCCATGGAGAAATTTGATAAAGACTTAATCTCCAAAAAAAAAATAGAGGCCTGTAGGTGCTCAAACTTGCTGGAAAATGTATGGGCAAAAAAAAAAGGGGAGACCCCTCTATTACAGTCAATAAATTATAGTAAATCACCCTCCTATTATAAGGCTTCAAAGGGTGGGCGACCTACCTTATTTAATACAACCCATCAAAAAAATAAATAAATAAATAAATAAAACAAAAAAAAAATTCGAATTTCGGGCAGAGCCTGCGGCTCGTAGCCGGCGGCCAGTCCCCGTACGCGTGGAAGACCCCACGCATACCCATGCGTGAGGACCACGCATTTAAATGCGTGGGATCCCCACGCATGTGTATGCGTGAGGCCCACGCATATATTGCGTGGGATCCCCCACGCATATATATGCGTGGGGCGACGTTTTAAACTTTTTTTTATTATTTTTAAAAAAAAAATTTTTTATAGTTTAGTTAAAATTAAATTTTCATTTATATAGTTTAGTTTAAATTAAATTTTCGTTTATATAGATTAGTTAAAAATAGTTGTTAGTAGTTTTTTTATTTTTATTTTATTTAATTATTAGTTTAAATTATAATGTGTATTAATGAAGTTCGTTAACAACTTATAAATTTAATAATTTTAGCTTAGCGAATTTAATAATTAATGAATATTATTAATTAAAGAATCGTTCTAAAATAGTTTTATATGTTTATTTATTAATTGTTAATTTGTAACGTTAATTATTAAATTCTGTGAATGCAATATAGTTATTATTTAATGTAGTTAAGGATAACTTAATTAAGTTTAATTAGTCGATTAGCAGTTCTTAATGGGAAGTTTTATTTTCGGGATTAGTAAAATGTGGTTTAAATTTATATGTCTTAAACATTAGAATTACATAGTTTAAAATTTGACCCATGTCAATTGTAGGGACATGTAATCCAAATTAACTCATAAAACGAATGATAATTTTAGTTTTACTCCTTGTCGAAGTTGACGACAAATTCATATGCAAAATTGAAATAAATTGTGTTTAAGGAATTTACTAATGTTCTTAGAGTGTAAATCTTTTAAAGGGATTTATTAAATCTATTAATTAATTGGGTCTTCTAATTAAATAAGAGTAGCTGTTAACTGAATCGATTGATTGTTAAGAGTTCGTGTAACCGCCTTCTTGGCATCCTTGTTCATGTGAACTTACTGTATCAACTTAGTGCACTTAAGTTTAAATAAATACATTTAAATTTTTTTAAAAAAAAAAAAAATTGGTGTGTTTTTTTTTGGCCATAATTTTTGGGCATGACATTTTTGTATCAGAGCCTAGTTTCAACACTAGGAACCTTAACCACTATGCTTCTGAAATTAATTAAAAACTTTCATTGTGTAGGATGCCTCCTGTTACATGGAACAACCGCCGAGGTAGAGGTCGTAGGGCGAGAGGTAGTGGAGTCAGACAGGAGGATGGACCACCACCTCCACCACCACCACCACCACCTCAGAACCCGAATCAGGACATTTTGGATGCCCTTCAGACACTGATTGGTGTAGTTCAGCAGAGACTACCCCCACCTGTAGCAGAGCCAGTTCAGCAGGTTCCCGAAAGGGAAGCGCAGGATCCTGGTGATAGAGAGAGGAGTAGGAGTCCCCCACCGAGGCAGGATGAGGGAAAAGGTGAGCACGAGGGGGAATCCATTCATCAGAGAGTACCACCACCCGAGAGACCTCCTAGACACATAGGAGATGACATCAGAGAGCTGATACGTCTTGGACACCCACTTTTTGCCGGTTCCACAGAAGGGACAGTGGCAGAGGCTTGGTTGCAGAGCCTCCAGCGGTGTTTTGGATTACGTTCCTATGGGAGTAATCTGAAGGCACGTGTTGCAGTCCATCAGTTGCGAGGAGATGCCTCCAATTGGTGGCATCAGGAGGAGACGATCGGAGGGATGAGCATGGATACCCTCACGTGGGAGACCTTTTTGGAGAGATTCAGAGAGAGATTCCTGTCTGAGCATTTCAGGCAGAAGCAGATAGAGGAGTTTCATTCTCTTCATCAGAGAGGTCTCACTGTAGCTCAGTATGAGAGCAGGTTTCTCGAGCTCCTTCCATATGTCGAGTACATGAAGGACGAGAAACAGCGTGTGCATAGATTTATCATGGGCCTAAATTTCTCTCTTCAGGGTCCAGTGCGTATGGCTTTTCCTACTACTTTCAGACAGGTAGTTGAGATGGCCTTGGTTGCAGAGGATACTCGGAGTAGACAGGAGTCACGAGATCGATCTCAGAACCGAAACTCTACCCAGCAGAAACCCCCTTGGAAGGGGAATCAGAACTACTCAGCAGGGTCCTCTAAGGGCCAACAGTCTCAGCAACAGAAACCTCAGCAGCAGCAGCACCAGAAACCCTCACAGGGTTATCAGGGCTCCAAGCCCAAGCAGTGGTACTCACAGGGACCGAGGCAGGATCAGAAAGTACAGGCTCCACAGTCTCAGCAACAGAAACCTCAGCAGCAGCAGCACCAGAAACCCTCACAGGGTTATCAGGGCTCCAAGCCCAAGCAGTGGTACTCACAGGGACCGAGGCAGGATCAGAAAGTACAGGCTCCACAGTCTCAGCCAGCGAAGTCTCAGCAGTCTTCTAGGGGTGGTTTCAGTGGGTCTAGCAGGTCAGGAGGGCCACAGTAGACTAGTTCACAGGGTGCACGACCTTATGCACGGGGACCATGCTACACTTGTGGTGGCATGGGTCACATAGCTAGAGAGTGTCCACAGGGACAACCCTCCAGTGGTCAGGGAGGGGCTTTTTCAGAGCCGACAGTTGGTGATGTAGGCAGATCACACAGAGTATTCGCAGCGGTTGACAACCGCCAGGCCGAGCATCAGGCTACAGTCATTGAGGCTACAGGTATCATTCAGGGTAGCATGGTTACAGTTTTATTTGATTCAGGAGCTACTGACTCCTTTATATCTCCTTTTGCTGTGGAGCGTTGCGGGCTGGTGGCAGTTAGACAAGATGTCGGTTGGGAGGTAGAGTTAGCCTCAGGAGCTAGAGTGTCAGTTAGTTCCATGGTGCATAGTTGCCCGATTCAGATGGGAGCCACATTCACGGTGTCTGATCTACGCATTACCCCACTAGGTTCTTATGATGTTGTTCTTGGCATAGATTGGCTTTATTCCCATAGCGCCAAGATGGATTGTCGACAAAAGACAGTGGAATGTGTGGATGATGATGGTATCAGTAGAGTGATTCTTGGGGTTAAGAGACCCATATCCCTTCGTATGATATCCGCTATGCAGCTTAGGCGGTGCATGCGAAAGGGGTGTCAGCTGTTTGCAATCACCATTAGTGACAGAGAGGAAGGCTCAGAAGGGGAACCATCCCTTGATGACTTTCCTATATTGCAGGAGTTTGCAGATGTTTTTCCTTTAGAGCTCCCTGGTAGACCCCCACCTAGGGCAGTAGACTTTCATATTGATCTTGTGCCAGGCGCGGAACCAGTATCGAGAGCACCATACAGGATGACTACACATGAGCTTAGTGAACTAAAGGTTCAGTTGGAGGAACTCCTAGAGAAGGGGCATATTCGACCTAGTGTGTCACCTTGGGGTGCACCAGTGATCTTCGTTAAGAAGAAGGATGGATCACTTAGGTTATGCATTGATTATCGGCAATTGAACAAAGTGACCATCAAGAACCGATACCCCCTTCCCAGAATTGATGACCTATTTGATCAGTTGCAGGGTGCTCGTGTATTTTCAAAAATTGATCTTAAGTCAGGTTACCATCAGTTGAGGATTGTGGGGAGTGATATCCCTAAGACCGCTTTTCGTACTAGGTATGGACACTATGAGTTCACAGTGGTGCCATTCGGTCTCACAAATGCTCCAGCTATATTCATGAGCCTCATGAACGGAGTATTTCGTACCTTCTTGGATAAGTTCGTAGTTGTGTTCTTGGATGACATCCTGATATATTCCCATGATGAGGAAGAGCACGAGGAACACCTGAGGCAGGTGTTGCAGAAGCTGAGAGAGAATCAATTGTTTGGTAGCTTATCGAAGTGTGCATTCTTCCGATCAGAGATCCATTATTTGGGCCATATCATATCAGGCAAGGGTATCTCAGTAGACCCATCGAAGATTAGAGCCATCATGGATTGGCCTGCACCTACTAGTGTCACTGAGGTGAGGAGCTTTATGGGATTAGCAGGCTATTATCGATGCTTCATTGCAGGATTTTCTAGATTGGCACACCCCATTACATCGCTGCAGAGGAAAGGAAAGAAGTTTGAATGGACAGAGAAGTGCGAGAGAGCTTTTCTAGAGCTCAAGAGAGCCCTCACGAGTGCACCTATTCTTGCAGTACCAGACCCATTGGCGGACTTTGTGGTGTGCACTGATGCATCTTTGGATGGCATTGGGGCAGTGCTTATGCAGGATGGTCGGCCTATTTCCTTCGAGTCTAGGAAGTTGAAGACTCATGAACTCAACTACCCTACTCATGACCTAGAGCTTGCAGCTGTGGTTCATGCATTAGTGAAGTGGCGACACTTCCTACTAGGTCACAGATTTGAACTTCATTCCGACCATCAGAGCTTGCAGTACCTATTCACGCAGCCAAACCTGAATGCTAGATAGAGAAGGTGGATGGAGTTCCTTTGCGAGTACGATTTTGATGTACATTACATCAAGGGAAAGGAGAATGTAGTTGCAGATGCCTTAAGTAGAAGGCACCATGAGCTCTCATCTATGACTACGAGCACCGATTTGAGAGAGCAGATTTTACAGCACTTGCCAGCAGATGAGCTTTTTACAGAGGTTAGTCAGGTTGTGCATTCTCAGAGACCCTTGGAGGGGAAGTATTCAGAGTATTCCTTGGAGTCTGATGGACTCTTGCGTCATAGAGGATGTGTGTATGTACCTTCCATCGGGGGTTTGCGTGAGCTCATCATACTTGAGGCTCACAGAGCACCTTATGCGGCACACCCTGGTGTTAAGAAGTTGCATGCAGATTTGAGGCAGTTGTACCATTGGCCAGGCATGAGAGCGCAGATTGCCGACATAGTGGTGAGATGCCTCGAGTGTCAGAGGGTGAAGGCAGAACATCGTCATCCCGGTGGGCTCCTTCAGCCTCATGAGATTCCAGAGTGGAAGTGGGATGTTATATCAATGGACTTTATTGTTGGTCTTCCTTTGTCTTCTCGTCGTCATGATGCCATTATGGTGATAGTTGACACATTGACCAAGGTTGCTCACTTCTCACCTGTGCGTACTATGTACACAGCCCGAGACATAGCTCAGGTGTTTTTGCGAGACACTGTCAGACTTCATGGCATTCCCCGTAAGATTATCTCTGATAGGGACTCACTATTCACCTCATCTTTTTGGAGAGAGTTGCAGTCAACTTTGGGCACTAGGCTCAATTTCAGTACAGCGTACCACCCTCAGACTGATGGGCAGACTGAGCGTGTGAATCAAGTGTTGGAGGACATGTTGTGTATGTACGTGATGGATCATCAGGTCAAGTGGGAGGAATACCTCCACCTAGTTGAGTTTGCCTATAACAATGGGCACCATTCCTCCATAGGTATGCCGCCTTATGAGGCCCTGTATGGGAGACCTTGCAGGACGCCTTTGAGTTGGGACAGGATCGAGGATCGAGTTTCCATTGGACCTCAGTTAGTTAGAGATATGGAGTAGCAGGTGATTCTGATTAGGCAGCGCCTGAAAGAGGCACAGGGTCGACAGAAGAAGTATGCTGATGCAAATAAGATGGATCGAGAGTATCAGGTTGGGGATAGAGTTTTCTTTAGGGTGCGGCCACACAAGAGTCCGATTCGATTTGGAAAGGGCTCTAAGTTGGCACCCCGTTTCGTTGGGCCATTCGAGATCCTAGAGAGGATAGGACAAGTTGCCTACCGTCTAGCTTTGCCACCTAGCCTGTCACGCATCCACGATGTGTTTCATATTTCAGTACTTAGAAGATATATCTATGATGAGTCTCATATTATAGATTGGGATGCTTTGCAGGTGGAGTCGGACGGCCAGTTAGTGCTGGAGCCCATCCGTATTATTGCCCGACGGACCCTCGCACTTCGAGGTCGAGAGTTGGACCAGGTTAGGGTCCAGTGGGATTGCTACGATGAGATCACGGCCACATGGGAGGATACGACGCAGATGTGATCTCAGTACCCATACCTTTTTGATGAACTCCAGGAGGAAGTTCATGCCTAGTGGGGGAGGATGTGAGGCCCCGCCTCGACCCATCCTAGCCTCGATGATACTATATATTATTTTTTTTTATGGGTCGATATGTCAGAGCATTATTTGTGGCACTGAACATTATTTTGCTAATTATGATGTATGATGCTTTATTTCAGATATTTGATTTCTGTAGTTTAATGTTTTATAACGTATATGCTGATAAAATGATTGAATGCAAACTAACACTTTGAATCTCCAATTTTAATGAGTAGAATGAGATGAATGAATAGATTATGGAAGAATGAATGTTTTAAATTTCATGAAATTGTTGATGCGTATTTATATATATATATATATACATGTGCTTCTCGAATTACTGACGTGTGCAATGAGTGTGCAGGAAATTTAGCCGGGAAATCCAATGGGAAGACAAAAGCTGAACCCCATGTTTATTTTGTGCTATATTCTTTTTTTACCTAGTCCATCTTTAAGGTGTATTTATTTTGGTAGTTTGTTTCCCCTAGTTTTATTGTCCTTATTAAATCCTTAAGTCTTAAAACTTCAAAATTAATTACCCTAAGGGTAAGGGTTTGGGTTGGGAGTGTTTTCCACTCCCCAAGTCTCCTTGGTTGACCTTTATGGTCACTCAAACACTCCATCTTTGCTTGAATTCGAAATTGGTTGTCACTTCATAGGTTGGTGACCTTGACTCCACCAAGGGGTTACCCTAAGCCTAGTTAAGTAGATTCTTATTTAGAGGCACTTGGGAAGTAGTGAAGGGGGTTACCCAATCTCTAGTTTTTAGAGAGCAAGCTTGAAGATTGAAGGAAGGAGAAAGGAAAGAAGCTCTTCTCAAAAACTTTCATTGTTGCCATAACACTTGTGGAGGTAGGAATTTCTCTCTCATGGGCTTAGCTTTCCTTTTTTGTTGATCATGTGTGAATCTTGTTATAGTATTGTGAAGGTTCTTGTCCTTTTATGTTGTGTGTATTGGGAGGATATTGGAGGGAATTTTACCTTGTTTTGGATTTCATTTCTTGCTTTGTTGAGACCTTGTTCTTTGAGTTTTCATGGGGATTGTGATGGCATCACTCACCCTTGGATAGGGAAGAAGTGGCCATGTATGGGGGTAGGGCTTTAGTTGGACCTCATTGGTGAGAGTCTCCTTTCATGGTGAGAGGAAGGAAAAAAGGGTAGGGTGTATGGGCCCCTACTTGTCATCACCTTCCTTATTGATGTTGTGAAATCATGTGTATGAAGAGAAAATGAGTATCCTTGTGATTGGAGCCCCGAAAGGGCCTTATATAGAATGGAAATTCTTAAAATTCAAGCCCCGAAAGGGCCATGTAATGGAATGGTGATTGACTTCTCCCATTGGGAAAATCCACCTCCCCCCTTGTTTTGATTCCATGTATAGATCTATTGTGCAAACCGGGTTTGGAGTGTATGTTTGATTTGATGTTGTTGTGATTATCCACCTTGTTTTAGTTTTGTCTTCCCCATTATCCTTTATTGTGATTTTGAAGTTATTTGGAAGATAGCACATGTTGGAAGTTTGTAGAGATTTATGTGAGTTGTAAAATGATGTAAAATGGATTGGAAACTTGGAAGTATTGGGCAATGACCTCGGGTTTTCTTACTGGTTCTTTCCCGAGTGGAGCCTTTGAACCAGGATGAATAATACAAAAAAAAAAGAGATTATGAGAATTTCCTTGCATTGCTCCCATGTTCTTTGGAAAATTTGCGTAATTTATGTTAAATGGTCTTCTCATTTTGTGAAACTTGTTATAGCCAATTCAACCACCTTTTTGTTCATGCATATTATTGTGATGGATGTATAACAAAAAAAATGGATATGTAAGGGAGAATTGTTGGTTGTGTGAAACTATATTAATTACTCTCAAACCTTGGGATGTATTGAAGAAAGAAAGGAAAGAGGTATTGAGTTATCTTATATCTTGTATGATGGATTGAGAATGTTGAATGTTAATCTTGTATATGAAGGAATTATGTTAGGAAAGGCTAAGTTCAAATAGACATTAGAATGGTATGGAGAAAATATATGCATATGAAATTATAGAGAATTTAAACATCCATTGTGATCTTTCTATTTTCCATTCCCATAGAGTAATTAGTTGCATTATGTATAAAATTGGATTCATATGCAGTTGTTGCATTTGTATGTGAAAGAAAATAAAATTGTATTGATCCAACAACAAAGGAAGAGGAACTAAAGTTAGTTTTTAAAAAAAAAATGTTATAAGCATATCATTTGATTAATGTATGGTTGTGTTCATGATGTAATATGCAATGTATAGATTCACCAATCTATTGACACCCATGTCTCAAGATCAATGGAGAAATTTGATAAAGACTTAATCTCCAAAAAAAAAATAGAGGCCTGTAGGTGCTCAAACTTGCTGGAAAATGTATGGGCAAAAAAAAAAGGGGAGACCCCTCTATTACAGTCAATAAATTATAGTAAATCACCCTCCTATTATAAGGCTTCAAAGGGTGGGCGACCTACCTTATTTAATACAACCCATCAAAAAAAAATAAAAAAAAACAAAAAAAACAAAAAAAAAATTCAAATTTCGGGCAGAGCCTGCGGCTCGTACCCGGTGGCCAGTCCCCGTACGCGTGGAAGACCCCACGCATACCCATGCGTGAGGACCACGCATTTAAATGCGTGGGATCCCCACGCATGTGTATGCGTGAGGCCCACGCATATATTGCGTGGGATCCCCCACGCATATATATGCGTGGGGCGGCGTTTTAAACTTTTTTTTATTATTTTTTTAAAATTTTTTTTTTATAGTTTAGTTAAAATTAAATTTTCATTTATATAGTTTAGTTTAAATTAAATTTTCGTTTATATATATTAGTTAAAAATAGTTGTTAGTAGTTTTTTTATTTTTATTTTATTTAATTATTAGTTTAAATTATAATGTGTATTAATGAAGTTCGTTAACAACTTATAAATTTAATAATTTTAGCTTAGCGAATTTAATAATTAATGAATATTATTAATTAAAGAATCGTTCTAAAATAGTTTTATCTGTGTATTTTTTAATTGTTAATTTGTAACGTTAATTATTAAATTCTGTGAATGCGATATAGTTATTATTTAATGTAGTTAAGGATAACTTAATTAAGTTTAATTAGTCGATTAGCAGTTCTTAATGGGAAGTTTTATTTTCGGGATTAGTAAAATGTGGTTTAAATTTATATGTCTTAAACATTAGAATTACATAGTTTAAAATTTGACCCATGTCAATTGTAGGGACATGTAATCCAGATTAACTCATAAAACGAATGATAATTTTAGTTTTACTCCTTGTCGAAGTTGACGACAAATTCATATGCAAAATTGAAATAAATTGTGTTTAAGGAATTTACTAATGTTCTTAGAGTGTAAATCTTTTAAAGGGATTTATTAAATCTATTAATTAATTGGGTCTTCTAATTAAATAAGAGTAGCTGTTAACTGAATCGATTGATTGTTAAGAGTTCATGTAACCGCCTTCTTTGCATCCTTGTTCACGTGAACTTACTGTATCAACTTAGTGCACTTAAGTTTAAATAAATACATTTAAATTTTAAAAAAAAAAAAAAAAAAATTGGTGTGTTTTTTTTTGGCCATAATTTTTGGGCATGACACATTTTGAGTAGAAAAAAGAGTTAACTGATTTAACTCATTTTTGATCAATAGTGAAATGGAAATTTTCCTTTTTGAACTGAAGAGAGATTTTGTTGTGATATTTAATTTAATAAAATGAGATATGCTCTGATAATTTCTTTTTTTGTTTAATTAAGTAATCTTTATTTAATTAGAGCCACTTTTCTTATTTAATTAAATAACTTCATTTAATTAATTATGAATGGCTTCTCATTTAATTAAATAACTTTGTTTAATTAATTAGAAGTAAGTACTCCATTTAATTAAATAATTTCATTTAATCATTTCAAAATTCTTTTCAAAATTAGTCAACTCAAGTCAACTGTGGTTAAATCTGTTCAACTTTTAGTCAAACTTGATCTTTGCGTATGTGAATATGAGAAAATGTGAGTATAAATTCTAGCAACAAATCGATGCAAATTCTCATTCAACCTTTCACAATGAAGAGATGAGGGTCTCTTAAATAGTCTTTCCTGGAATTTGTAATGCCCCGCCAAGGGATCCAAAGAATTTTACTAAGTTTGTCAAACAAATTTTTATTTTTTTTAAAACATGAAAGATAAAACCATTTATAATATTTGCGGAAGTAATAGCAACAACTCAAATGAAAATAAACATAACATATATACATAGCAGGCTAAATTCTTTAAAGATCCCTTAACGTTGTATCACATCTTAATTAACTATTTATCTAACATCCCATCCTTATGAAATAATAATGATACATCCAATGTGCTTAAACAATATACAAGTGTCCTTTTGTAATTATATTTTAGTTTAGCTCAATCATCCACTATACATATCACAGGGTATAAAAAGCTTAAAAGAATAAACATCCAAGTAAATAAAGTACATCATCATCATCTAATATTAATCCATGATGCAATTGAAGTAAATGAAACCATAAACAATACATGACAAATCATCATCATAAAGATATAAACATCCATCGGAAAATATAACCATATATCACAAACATAAATAAGTGCATGGTTCCTCCCAACCATAAATAGCATCATTAGACCATCGTAGATCTTAGTCATCCCTTTGTGTGTAACATATGCAAAGTAAAGCAAATCATCAATATAAGAAACATACCAATAAATGCATCCATCATAAGGTATATTATATATCATAATGCTCCAAGAACATAATGAAAAATAAATACCAACCAAGGATACTCTAGCCACGGTGTCTCGGACGGTTCTCAAATGATAAGAGTGAAAATTCACTACCACCCGACCGCGTAGAACCTAAGTTGTCCACTCCTACCGTGTTGAAGAGATAATCTCAAGTCCCAAATAAGATATCAATTCACGAAGCACAAATCTCTATAAGTCTAGAAATTATAAAAGTATACTAACTCAAAAGTTCCATCACACAAAACTGACATCTAATTTCTAAAGGCACACAAAGACATGTAAGAAACCTACTCTACAATTGGGAAAGTGTCATCGCATTTATCACGTACAAGTTACCCTAGCAGTTAGCGAAACTCCACGGGTCCATACTGATCTCATGCGGCCACTAGTATCCTCTCATACTGACGAGGCTTACTATGGAATGCACGATCGCAACCATGCATTCTCACTACTCTCATCCTAGCCTGTACAAGCACTCAAGACATGGGTGAGAACAGCAAAAATTATCTTTTTAAGTTCATTTAATCCTCATTTAGTGTGTAAATGTTATCACTTATTAACCAAACTTACAATGAGTTACCCTGGCAGCCACTTAGGGCCCCGACCCCCATTGCAAGCCACTTCCCGACACTACAAGTAGATTACCTACCCTAAGCTCATGGAATCATAAATCTTAAAATCATAAAAGATAATCCATAATAAAATCATCAAATATGCATAAAAGCATCAAATATCCATAATAAGAATCATCAAATCTCCAAGATAAGAATCATCAAATCTCCATGAGCATCTGAAAAAGAATCCATAGAAAATCATGACCACAACAGTTCTCTATTGGCAACTGAAAGCATCACTGATAATCATAAGTAACAATTGGTTCTCAATAACCAAAATATATCTCAAGATAAATGGTTCTAAAAAAGCAACCAAGAATATCTCAAAATCATACTGATCGAAGACTCCAAAATGGTTGAGTCAAACATGTCACAACATGACATCATCAAGAAATAAATCTATATTTCAGTCCCATCATGGTGACTAGAAAATAATCCAAAGATAACTGATCGATGACTCAAAAATGATTAGCTCAAGTGTCTCATACACATACCTCTCAGCTTCACACATGAAGACTGAAATAATAATTAATAAATACAAACATTTCATAGAGCATACGATCACATTACCATGGTTGGGCTTATAAAGATCGAGACCAATAAGATCAACATGCCATCATATCTCATAACCCCCGAGCCTCTGGTAACATCCTAAGACTGGTCAACACTAGTCAACCAAAAACCCAAAACAAGAAGCATATAGAATACACGATGCAAACATATGTTTTGGTTTACTAAATTCACATAGTTGAATAATGTGTAGGGGTTTCATTTTCCATTTTCAAGTGTAGGGGTTTCAGTTTCCTGTTTACAAGTATATTTTCAAGTGTCCAAGTTTCATCATTTGACCTACATGTCAACCCAATTGTTCCCCGATAGCATTATCCTTCCATTATTAAGAATTACATTCTATGAATAACTTAAAGATAAATATTCACTAAACTGATCATTATTGACCTTTAATTAAATTTTTCTCTATATTTAACCATGATCCATATTCAAATTGATTAACTCTTCTTTTAAGGTTACTTCAACTTTCAACATAAATCAAGGATCATTATTTGTTAAAATATAAGAAAGCCAATTATCAATCTTTGAATAAGAAGATTATGATCAATTTAATCTACCAATTAACATAGGTGCACAATTTCATGGTCCATTAATATTTTAATGGTTAAAACTCAATTAAGTATCTCTAACACTTAAGCCTCTTAATTATAATCATTATTAAATTATCACTAATAACCGTTCAAATATCTAAGTCATTATTCAAGTTATTAGAATAAGACCTATCAACTTCATATCAATATTTTTACAATCTTATTAAAAGAATTATATCAATAAAATCTCCATTACATAACTTTATTATTAAATCCAATTAACTTTAGTTAATTGATTTAATTAATAATTTCACAACCAAACCATCAACCTAATGAATATTAGTTGACTAATAACTAAAAGTCAGTCATACATAAATATTCATGTTCATAATTCAATAATAATCACTTGTTGATTTTTAATGACAAGCTATATTGGGAATCTTATTAATAGATCACATTCATCATTCTTTATGAATACTAATGTTTCCTTAACTAATTCGTTTTAATGATAGTCATTTCAAGATAAATCTCAATCACATAATATAATTATATTGACAACTCATTGAATATTAATTGATTAAAAATCAATCATACTTCAAACCAAAAACTAATATCTTTTACAAAACTTTAATCATTAAATAATTTTCACTAGATTAACTTTAATCATATTTATTGATAACTAATCAAACCATTATTTATTAATAGTTTGCTAATCCAAACATTAATAAATAATGAACTCATCAAACTATAAATACTCGATCTATAGAATCCTTCCATATACTCGTTAGTTAATGTTTGACTAACTCTTAACACCATTAAGGTAAATCGACAAGTTATCTAATAATACATAACATAACAATTCTACTTATAGTAATGTTATAATAATAACTCTATGTCAATTAATCCATTACCATTACATTATCTTCATTTAAAATTGTCATTTTTAAAATTATATATTCAATAATATTTAATATACATTAAATAATTTATATTAAAAGTCATCCATTCTCTATTGAATTCCATATCTCTGTCCATCAGCTCTATCTACAAACTTTCCATTAAAAATCTCCATTAATTCATTTAGAACATTCTTATTAGTCTTTAGACTAATTAAATAATTATTAAATTCTAATTATATTGCTTTGATGTATTATTTTTGTAAACTTTAAGCATAAAGAATTCTTGGTTATGGGAAATGGAGAAATATTTGTCTTTGAATAAAACAATCTCAGTACGATGGCCATATCTCCCTAATGAATCGTTGGATTGGGTTGAAATTGAAATATGTTGGAGAGGGCCAAGTTGCGCCAATTATAACTGGAGTGATCGAATAAATTTGATCAAGATAAAAAGTTATGAATGACTGAGTTCGGATCTATCCAAGGGGCAGCGACAGGACAATTTGTGATGAATTAAAAATTTTCTTTTAACATAATTGTTCTCTAAATTTATACAATAATTTCACTAATGGATTTGGCCATAAATCTTGAAACCATTTTCAAATCTATTTCAATTGATTCTAATTCGAACCCAAATCCATTTTCTCTTTTTTTTTAAATTCATGCATATAAATTTCTCAATTAAATTTAATTGCCCAAATTGAAAATGCATACAATAAAAATATGAAATTCTTCAGAAGACATATGGAAGACACGAAGAAGACAGGAATGCATGATGCGAAAATAGCATAAGAAAAATCACAAAAATCTACTCAAATTCTAATGCTAATTCGCTCTTCCTCAGAAAACTCGTAGAGCAAGCACCCTTCTTCAGACTTCTTGAGTCCTCCCCTGTTCCAATTTCTCTCCACCCCCTCTTTAAGCTTCTATGAATGCCTAAATATAAAGAGCTCTCAAGAAACCTTTGGATTGCTTCTTGAAACCGCTGAAAGGTGTCACCAACTAAGCATGAGTCTTTTCTAACCTTTTTGATGAGTCATAGAGTTGTAGACTCCTTGTGCTTAATTGATGCACTAAGCCCCATGTTGTTGACACATGTTAGTTCCCATGCAAGCTTATAACTCCAATTTATTATTTAAATTTTATAACTTTCATTTTAATTTTTATAACTTTTATTATTATTATTTTATTTATTACTTTATTATTATTTTATAATTATTATTAATTTTAATTTCTAGTTTTCTTTTATTTAATTCTTTTTTCTCAATAATTCACATTTAATTAATTACAATAAAAATATCAAAGATCATGATATTTTATTAATTTTCTCAAATAAATAATTTATTAATTAAATCTATTTATTAAAACTTAATTAATGGAAAGTTCACCATAGATCTCCAAGATAAAATATGAAAACCCATCATAGAACAAATCATACAAAATAAATCTAAAGAGTTAAAAATCACGAAATATGTCATCCGACACATTTGGTGGGTATTCAACTCAGATACTTGTCCTAATTTTCCAATTAGGATAAATGGCTCAAAGGGTTAGGATTTGGACTTGAGAATTTATCTCCCCTCTCTTATCATTGAAACAATGTGATAGGGTACGCTCATCCTGGCAATTCAGGAAAGTCGATACCCGATACCTACAACCTACATAAAAATCATGCATGTAAAAACACAATATATACTAAACTAAATAGACAATGGTAGGAAGCAGTGCATCGTGTAAATCTCGACTAGCAAGTGATTACGACTCCCTTCCTTAACCACATCAGACATGTCATACAAAAGAAAACATGCAAGGAAAACACACACACCATACGCATGCAAGTATGGGGTAACTATCCATAAGAAAACACATATGATAATAAATCATCTTACTAATCATCATTAACAATTGAAAATAATGTAATAATCATCATCAATAATTGTGAACACTAAAAATAATCATCATACATACATGAAATGTAGAGTCTAAGTAATCTCATCACATAATAAATTGAATCCATAGCACAATATCTGATAATCTAAAAAGAATGTTGCTAACCAACAACATAAAACTAATTCTTAAAGAGTTCAGCAATGATAACACAATGTGAACCAGGGGCAAGTACTATAGAATTCATCAATGGTTGAGATCGATTTCAATCAATGGTCAAGATTAAAAGTTAAGTTCAGTCATAAAGGGAGATTTCCAAATTAAAGGGAGTTAACAGATTTAATTTGAGTAAAATAAGGAGTTAACTGATTCAATTTGAGTAGAAAAAAGAGTTAACTGATTTAACTCATTTTTTATTAATAGTGAACCAAAAATTTCCCTTTTTGAACTGAAGAGAGATTTTGTTGAGATATTTAATTTAACAAAATAAGATATGCTCTCATAATTACTTTTTCTATCTATTTAAATAATATTTAATTAATTACAGACACTTTTCTTATTTAATTAAATAAATTTATTTAATTAAATAAATTTATTTAATTAATTAGGAATGGCTACTCATTTAATTAAATAACTTTGTTTAATTAATTAGAAGTAAGTACTCCATTTAATTAAATAATTTCGTTTAATTATTTCAAAATTCTTTTCAAAACTAGTCAACTCAAGTCAACCGTGGTTAAATCTGATCAACTTTTGGTCAAACTTGATCTTTGCGTATGTGAATATGAGCAAATGTGAGTATGAATTCCAGCAACAATTCGATGCAAATTCTCATTCAACCTTTCAAAATGAATAGATGAGGGTCTCTTAAATAGACTTTCTTAGAATTCATCAACGGTTGAGATCGATTTCAATCAACGGTCAGGATTAAAGGTGAAGTTCAATCATAAAGGGACATTTCCAAATTAAAGGGAGTTAACAGATTTAATTTGAGTAAATTAAGGAGTTAACTGATTCAATTTGAGTAGAAAAAGGAGTTAACTGATTTAACTCATTTTTTATCAATAGTGAATTAGAAATTTCCCTTTTTGAACTGAAGAGAGATTTTGTTGAGATATTTAATTTAATAAAATGAGATATGCTCTCATAATTACTTTTTCTATTTAATTATATAATCTTTAATTAATTAAAAACACTTTTATTATTTAATTAAATAACTTCATTTAATTAATTAGGAATGGCTTCTCACTTAATTAAATAACTTTGTTTAATTAATTAGAAGTAAGTACTCCATTTAATTAAATAATTTCGTTTAATTATTTCAAAATTCTTTTCCACATTAGTCAACTAAAGACAACCGTGGTTAAATCTGGTCAACTTTTAGTCAAACCTAATCTTTGTGTATGTGAATATGAGTAAATGTGAGTATGAATTCTAGCAACAATTCGATGCAAATTCTCATTCAATCTTTCAAAATGAAGAGATGAGGGTCTCTTAAATAGACATTCTTGAAATTCATCATCGATTGAGATCGGTTTCAATCAACAGTCAAGATTAAAGGTAAAGTTCAGTCATAAATGGAGATTTCCAAACTAAAACGAGTTAACAGATTTAATTCGAGTAAAATAAGGAGTTAACTGATTCAATTTGAGTAGAAAAAGGAGTCAAATGATTTAACTCATTTTTTATCAATAGTGAACTCGAAATTTCCCTTTTTCAACTGAAGAGAGATTTTGTTGAGCTATTTAATTTAATAAAATGAGATATGCTTTCATAATTACTTTTTATATTTAATTAAATAATCTTTAATTAATTAGAGACACTTTTCTTATTTAATTAAATCACTTCATTTAATTAATTAGGAATGGCTTCTCATTTAATTAAATAACTTTATTTAATTAATTAGAAGTAAGTACTCCATTTAATTAAATAATTTTGTTTAATTATTTCAAAAAAATTTTTGAAACTAGTTAACTCAAGTCAACCGTAGTTAAATCTGGTCAACTTTTGGTCAAACTTGATCTTTGCGTATGTGAATATGAACAAATGTGAGTATGAATTCCAACAACAATTTGATGTAAATTCTCATTCAACCTTTCAAAATAAAGAGATGAGGGTCTCTTAAATAGACTTTCATCGAATTCATCAATGGTTGAGATCGATTTCCATCAACGGTCAGGATTAAAGGTGAAGTTCAGTCATAAAGAAAGATTTTCAAATTAAAGGGAGTTAACACATTTAATTTGAGTAAAATAAAAAGTTAACTAATTCAATTTGAGTAGAAAAAGGAGTTAACTGATTTAACTTATTTTTTATCAATAGTGAACTGAAAATTTTTCTTTTTGAATTGAAGAGAGATTTTGTTGAGATATTTAATTTAATAAAATGAGATATGCTCTCATAATTACTTTTTCTATTTAATTAAATAATCTTTAATTAATTAGAGACACTTTTCTTATTTAATTAAATAATTTCATTTAATTAGTTATGAATGGCTTCTCATTTAATTAAATAACTTTGTTTAATTAATTAAAAGTAAGTACTCCATTTAATTAAATAATTTCATTTAATTATTTTAAAATTCTTTTTGAGACTAGTCAACTCAAGTCAACTGTGGTTAAATCTGGTCAAATCGATCCATATTCTCATTTAACCTTTCAAAATGAAGAGATGAGGGTCTCTTAAATAGACTTTTTAAGAATTCATCAACGGTTGAGATCGATTTCAGTCAACGGTCAGGATTAAAGGTGAAGTTCAGTCATAAAGGGAGATTTCCAAATTAAAGGGAGTTAACAGATTTAATTTGAGTAAAAGAAGGAGTTAACTGATTCAATTTGAGTAGAAAAAGGAGTTAACTGATTCAACTCATTTTTTATCAATAGTGAACTGGAAATTTCCCTTTTTGAACTGAAGATAGATTTTGTTGAGATGTTTAATTTAATAAATTGAGATATGCTCTCATAATTACTTTTTCTGTTTAATTAAATAATCTTTAATTAATTAGAGACACTTTTCTTATTTAATTAAATAACTTCATTTAATTAATTACAAATGGCTTCTCATTTAATTAAATAACTTTGTTTAATTTATTAGAAGTAAGTACTCCATTTAATTAAATAATTTCTTTTAATTATTTCAAAATTCTTTTCGAAACTAGTCAACTCAAGTCAACCGTGGTTAAATCTGGTCAACTTTTTGTCAAACTTGATCTTTGGGTATGTGAATATGAGCAAATGTGAATATGAATTTCAGCAACAATTTGATGCAAATTCTCATTCAACCTTTCAAAATGAAGAGATGAGGGTCTCTTAAATAGACTTTTCTTTAATTCATCAACGGTTGAGATCGATTTCAATCAATGATCAGGATTAAAGGTGAAGTTCAGTCATAAAGGGAGATCCTTCCAAATTAAAAGGAGTTAACAGATTTAATTTGAGTAAAATAAGGAGTTAACTGATTCAATTTGAGTAGAAAAAGGAGTTAATGGATTTAACTCATTTTTTATCAATAGTGAACTGGAAATTTTCCTTTTTGAACTGAAGAGAGATTTTGTTGAGATATTTAATTTAATAAAATGAGATATGCTCTCATAATTAATTTTTCTATTTAATTAAATAATCTTTAATTAATTAGAGACATTTTTCTTTTTTAATTAAATAACTTCATTTAATTAATTAGGAATGGCTTCTTATTTAATTAAATAACTTTGTTTAATTAATTAGAAGTAAGTACTCCATTTAATTAAATATTTTTGTTTAATTATTTGAAAATTCTTTTTGAAACTAGTCAACTCAAGTCAACCGTAGTCAAATCTATTCAACTTATGGTCAAACTTGATCTTTGTGTATGTGAATATGAGCAAATGTGAGTACGAATTCCAACTAAAATTCAATGCAAATTCTCATTCAAGCTTTCAAAATGAAGAGATGAGGGTCTCTTAAATAGACTTTCTTGGAATTCATCTATGGTTGAGATCGATTTCAATCAACGGTCAGGATTAAAGGTGAAGTTCAGTCATAAAGGGAGATTTTCAAATTAAAGGGTGTTAACAGATTTAATTTGAGTAAAATCAGGAGTTAACTGATTCAATTTGAGTAGAAAAAGGAGTTAACTGATTTAACTCATTTTTGATCAATAGTGAATTGAAAATTTCCCTTTTTGAACTGAAGAGAGATTTTGTTGAGATATTTAATTTAATAAAATGAGATTTTCTCTCATAAATACTTTTTTTATTTAGTTAAAAAAACTTTAATTAATTAGAGACACTTTTCTTATTTAATTAAATAACTTTATTTAATTAATTAGGAATGGCTTCTCATTTAATTAAATAACTTTGTTTAATTAATTAGAAGTAAGTACTCCATTTAATTAAATAATTTTGTTTAATTATTTCAAAATTCTTTTCGAAACTATTCAACCGTGGTTAAATTTGGTCAACTTTTGGTCAAACTTGATATTTGCGTATGTGAATATCAGCAAATGTGAGTATGAATTTCAGCAACAATTTGATGCAAATTCTCATTCAACTTATCAAAATGAAAAGATGAGGATCTTTTAAATAGACTTTTCTAGAATTCGTCAACGGTTGAGATTTATTTCAATCAATGGTCAGGATTAAAGGTGAAGTTCAATCATAAATGGAGATTTTCAAATTAAACGGTGTTAACAGATTTAATTTGAATAAAATAAGGAGTTACCTGATTCAATTTGAGTAGAAAATGGAGTCAACTGATTTAACTCATTTTTTATCAATAGTGAATTAGAAATTTCTCTTTTTGAACTGAAGAGAGATTTTGTTGAGATATTTAATTTAATAAAATGAGATATGATCTCATAATTACTTTTTCTATTTAATTAAATAATCTTTAATTAATTAGAGACACTTTTCGTATTTAATTAAATAACTTCATTTAATTAATTAGGAATGGCTTCTTATTTAATTAAATAAATTTTGTTTAATTAATTAGAAGTAAGTACTCATTTTAATTAAATAGTTTTATTTAATTATTTTAAAATTCTTTTCGAAACTAGTCAACTCAAGTCAACCGTGGTTAAATCTGGTCAACTTTTGCTCAAACTTGATCTTTGAGTATGTGAATATCAGCAAATGTGAGTATGAATTCCAGCAACAATTCGATGCAAATTCTCATTTAACCTTTAAAAATGAAGAGATGAGGGTCTCTTAAATATACTTTCTTAGAATTCATCATCGGTTGAGATCGATTTCAATCAACGGTCAGGATTAAAGGTGAAGTTCAGTCATAAAGGGAGATTTTTAAATTAAAGGGAGTTAAAATATTTAATTTGAGTAAAATAAGGAGTTAACTGATTCAATTTGAGTAGAAAAAGGAGTCAACTGATTTAACTCATTTTTGATCAATAATAAATTGAAAATTTCCCTTTTTGAACTGAAGAGAGATTTTGTTGAGATATTTAATTTAATAAAATGAGATATGCTCTCATAATTACTTTTTTTATTTAATTAAATACTCTTTAATTAATTAGAGACACTTTTTTTATTTAATTAAATAACTTCATTTAATTAATTAGGAATGGTTTCTCATTTAATTAAATAACTTTGTTTAATTAATTAGAAGTAAATACTCTATTTAATTAAATAATTTCATTTAATTATTTTAAAAAGAAATTTGAAACTAGTCAACTCAAGTCAACCATGGTTAAATCTTGTCAACTTTTGGTCAAACTTAATCTTTGAGTATGTGAAAATAAGCAAATGTGAGTATGAATTCCAACAACAATTCGATGCAAATTCTCATTGAAGCTTTTAAAATGAAGACATGACGGTCTCTTAAATAGACTTTCCTGGAATTCATCAATGTTTGAGATCGATTTCAATCAACAGTCAGGATTACAGGTGAAGTTCAGTCATAAAGGGAGATTTCCAAATTAAAGGGAGTTAACAGATTTAATTTGAGTAAAATAAAGAGTTAACTAATTCAATTTGAGTAGGAAAAGGAGTCACCTAATTTAACTAATTTTTGATCAATAGTGAACTAGAAATTTCCCATTTTGAACTGAAGAGAGATTTTGTTGAGATATTTAATTTAATAAAATGAGATATGCTCTCATAATTACTTTTTCTATTTAATTAAATAATCTTTAATTAATTAGAGACACTTTTCTTATTTAATTAAATAACTTCATTTAATTAATTAGGAATGGCTTCTCATTTAATTAAATAAGTTTGTTTAATTAATTAGAAGTAAGTACTCCATTTAATTAAATAATTTTGTTTAATTATTTCAAAATTATTTTTGAAACTAGTCAACTCAAGTCAACCGTGGTTAAATCTGATCAACTTTTGGTCAAACTTGATCTTTGTGTATGTGAATATGAGCAAATGTGAGTATGAATTCCCGCAACAATTCAATGCAAATTCTCATTCAACTTTTCAAAATGAAGAGATGAGGGTCTCTTAAATAGACTTTCCTAGAATTCATCAACGGTTGAGATCTATTTCAATCAACGGTCAGGATTAAAGGTGAAGTTCAGTCATAAAGGGAGATTTCCAAATTAAAAGGAGTTAACAGATTTAATTTGAGTAAAATAAGAAGTTAACTGATTCAATTTCAGTAGAAAAAGGAGTTAACTGATTTAACTCATTTTTGATCAATAGTGAACTGTAAATTTTTTTTTTTGAAGTAAAGAGAGATTTTGTTGAGATATTTAATTTAATAAAATGAGATATGCTCTCATAATTACTTTTTCTATTTAATTAAATAATCTTTAATTAATTAGATACACTTTTCTTATTTAATTAAATAACTTCATTTAATTAATTAGAAATGGCTTCTCATTTAATTAAATAACTTTGTTTAATTAAATAGAAGTATGTACTCCATTTAATTAAATAATTTCATTTAATTATTTCAAAATTCTTTTCGAAACGAGTCAACTCAAGTCAACCGTGGTTAAATATGGTCAACTTTTGATTAAACTTGATGTTTGTGTAGTGCCTGCCCCTAGTTCGCATTTTGTTATTATTGCGGAACTCTTTTAAAGCTAGTGTTATATTGTTGGTTAGCAGCATTCTTTTGAGATTATCAGATATTGTGCTAAGGATTTAGATTCTTTTCAGTATTTGCATTTATTAATGATGATTAGTAAGATGATTTATTATCATATGTGTTTTCTTTTGAATACTTACCCCATACTTGAATGTGTATGGTGTGTGTGTTTGCTTTGCGTATTTGCTTTTGTATGTCGTGTCTAATGTGGTTAAGGAAGGGAGTCGTAGTCACCTGCTAGTCGAGATCTACACGATGCACCACTTTCTGTCATTTCCTGTTTAGTTTAGTATATATTGTACTTGTACATGTATGGTTTTTATGCAGATTGCAGGTATCGGGTATTGACTTCCCTGAATTGCCAGGATGAGCATACCTTATCATATTATCTCAATGATAAGAGAGGGAAGATAAATTCTCAAGTCCAAATCCTAACCCTTTAAGCCATTTGTCCTAACTAAAAAATTAGGACAAGTATCCGAGTTAAGTACCTTCCGAATGCGTCAGATGACGTAATTCGTGATTTAAACCTTTGGTTTGATTTTATATGTATTTTGGCTATGATGGATTTTTCATATTTTTACCTTTGTGAGTCTTTGGAGTATTTTATATTAATTAAGCCTAATTAAAAGATTTAATTAATGGTTTAATTAAATGAAAAATTAATATGGTATTTTAATATTTATTTTATTTAATTAATTGAGAAATTAATTAAATAAAATAATTAAATTTAAAAATAAAAAGTTAAAAGTTAAAAGTTGGAATGTGACAATATTTATTTTAATAATAATATATTTGGAGTTCATTTTTAAATAAATGACTAAATAATATTATTATTAAAGCTAATAAATATTTTAGCAATTTAAGTTTTGAAAAATAAAATTTAAAAGTGAAAAATATATTTAAATTATTAAAATATTCTAAATTTCATGTGATTAAAATATAAATATATTAAGATTGAAAAATTTAATTATTAAAGTAAGTGCATGAGATTTAATAAATAAATAAATTAAATTGGAAAGAATAAAAGTAAATATTATATTAATTAATGTGCATTATTTTAGTATTTGCTTACATAGGAGTTGGCAAATTCTCAAGAGTTGTCATGTAGACAACACTGGAGTTTGCACTCTAAGAATGCACTAGTTGTCTACACTTAGAAGTTAGCATTTTATTTGAGCATATGGTGTCTACAATCTTAAGACTCATCTAAAAGGTTGGAGAAGACTCATGTTTTTTTGACATGCTTATCTTCTAATTGTTTCTAGAGATACTCTAGATGCATCTTAGAGGCTTTTAAATAGAGGCTCTCCTAGTGTGTTTGAACAAGCTTAATGGAAGCTACAAGCTGAATGAAAGCTATAAGCTACAAGCTTAAAATGGAAGCTTCAAAGATTACATGCACTAGAGAAGTTCATATGCTCATATATTTTCTACATGCTTCTATGTTCCTTCTAGCTCTTCTAGTCACTTGGAGGATTTGGTTGGCTTGGATTTTGGAGGAATTGCAAATGATGGAGAAGGAAGGGATTTTCTATGGACTTCTGAGGCATGACAGATTAGCATCGGTTTCCAGGTGCACTCATGATATTCGCATATTCTCTTTGCACTATTTCTCTTCCTGTCTTCATCATGTTTCTTATATGTGTCTGAATACTCTTTGTGATTGAATCTACAATTAAATTGAAATCTAAATATGTATGGTTGCAAAGAAAACAATAGAAAAACTCTAGATCCAATTAAGGAAGAAATTAGATCTAAACGAGTTTGGGTTCGAATTAGAATCAAATTGAAATAGATTTGAAAATGGTTTCAAGATTTATGGCCAACTCCATTAGTGAAATTATTGGATAAATTTAGAAAACAATTATCTTTTAAGAGGAAATTCTTAATTCATCACAAATTGTCCTGTCACTGCCTTTGGATATACCCGAACTCAATCATTCATAACTTTTTGTTGAGAACAAATTTATTGGATCACTCCTGTCAGAATTGGTGCAACTTGACCTTCTCTAGCATATTTCAATTTCCACTCGATCTAACAGTTCATTAAGGAGATATGGCCGTCATACTGAGACTGTTTTATTCAAGGACATATATTTTTCCATTTCCCATAACCAAGAATTCTTTATGCTTAAACTTCACTAAAATAATATATCAAAGCAATATAATTAGAATTTAATAATTATTTAATTAGTCTAATGACTAATAAGAATGTTCTAAATGAATTAATGGAGATTTTTAATGAAAATTTTGTAAACAGAGCTGATGGATAAAGATATTGATTTCAATAGAGAATGGATGATTTTTAATATTAATTATTTAATGTATATTAAATATTATTTAATATATATTAAATAATTTAAGAAATGACAATTTTTAATGAAGAGAATGTAATGGTAATGGATTAATTGACATGGAATTATTATTATAATAAATAGAATTGTATAACTTGTCGATTTATCTTAATGGTGTTAAGAGTTAGTCAAATATTAACTAATGAGTATATGGAAGAATTCTATAGATCGAGTATTTATAGTTTGATGAGTTCATTATTTATTAATGTTTGTAAGGACTAGCAAACTATTAATAAATAATAGTTTGATTAGTTATCAATAAATACGATTGGAGTTAATCTAGTGGAGATTATTTAATGATTAAAATTTTGTAAAAGATATTAGTTTTTGGTTTGAAGTATGATTGATTAATATTCAATGAGTTGTCAATATAATTATATTATTGGATTGAGATTTATTTTGAAATGACTATTATTAATATGAATTAATTAAGGAAACATTAGTATTCATAAAGAATGATAAATGTGATCTATTATTAAGATTTTCAATATAGCTTATTATTATTATTAACAAGTTATTATTACTGAACTATGAATATGAATATTCGTGTACTAGATTATAGTTGATTTTTAACTTACAGGATTGTAGTTAGTTATTAGTCAATTGATATTAATTAGAACATTGCTACGGTTATGCAATTATTAATTAAATCAATTAATGAGAGTTAATTAGATTTAATTAATAATTAAGTTATGTAATAGAAATTTAATTGATATAATTCTTTTAACGAGATTGTAGATTATCTATATTAAAGTTGATATGTCTTATGACTTGAATTATGACCTTAGATATTATATGGTTGTCAACGATGATAACGATTAAATTAAAAGAATCAAACTTTAGTAATACTTAATTAAGTTTCTAATTGAAAACTATTAGAATGTAATAGGTCATGGATGGTGTACCTAGGTTAATTGATCATTTTAATGAAGTTATAATCTTCTTATTCGAAGATTGATAATTGGTTCTTTTATTAACGAATAATGATCCTTTGATTATGTTATCTAATTAGTACTAAGGATCTTAGCAAATAAAGCAAATGATTTAATGAGTAAATATTTATCCTTAAGTTATTCTTAGAATGTAATTCTTAATAATGGAAGGATAATGCTATCGGGGAACAAATGGGTTGACATGTAGGTCAAATGATGAAACTTAAGACACTTGAAGTATACTTGAAAATGGAAACTAAAACCCCTACACTTGAAAATTGAAAATGAAACTCCACACATTATTCAACTATGTAATATAAGAAAACCAAAACATGTGTCTGCATTGTGTATTCTTTATGCTTCTTGTTTTGGATTTTGGGTTGACTAGTGTTGACCAGTCCTAGGTTGTTACCAGAGGCTTGGGGGTTATGAGATATGATGGCATGTTGATTTTATTTGATCTCGATCTTTATAAGCCCAACCATGGTTATGTGATCATATGATCTATGAAATGTTTGTATTTGTTCATCAGTCTTCATGTGTGAAGTTGAGATGTATGTGTATGAGACACTTGAGCTAATCATTTTTGAGTCATCGATCAGTTATCTTTGGATTATTTTCTAGTCGCCATGATGGGACTAAAATGTTGATTTATTTTTTGATGATGTGATGTTGTGACACATTTTGACTCAACCATTTTGGAGTCTTCGATCAGTATGATTTTGAGATATTCTTGGTTTCTTGTTGAGAACCAATGGATATTGTGATTTATTTTGAGATATATTTTGGTTATTGAGAACCAATAAATACTTATGATTATCAGTGATGCCTTCAATTGCCAATAGAGAACTGTTGTGGTCATGATTTTCTATGGATGTTTTTCCAGATGCTCATGGAGATTTGATGATTCTTATCTTGGTGATTTGATAATTCTTATTATGGATATTTGATGCTTATATTGTAGATATTTGATGATTCTTTTTACGGATTATCTTTTAGATTTTTTTTACAGTCGCTTATACAGGACTGTGGTGATTTTATGATTCCATGAACTTAGGGTAGGTAATCTACTTGTAGTGTCGAAAAGTGGCTTGCAATGGGGGTCGGGGCCCTAAGTGGCTGCCAGGGTAACTCATTATAAGTTTGGTTAATAAGTGAATATTTACACACTAAATGGGGATTAAATGAACCTAAAAAGATAATTTTTTTGGTTCTCGCCCATGCCTTGAGTGCTTGTACAGGCTAGGATGGGAGTAGTGAGAACGCATGGTTGCTACCGTGCATTCCGTAGTATGCCTCATCAGTATGAGAGGATACTAGTGGTCACATGAGATCAGTATGGACCCGTGGAGTTTAGCTAACTGCCAGGGTAACTTGTACGTGATAATTGCGATCACACTTTCCCACTTGCATAGTAGGTTTCTTACATGTCATTGTTGTGCCTCTAAGAATTAGATGTCGGTTTCGTGTGATGGAATCTTTGAGTTAGTATACTTTTAGGATTCTTAGACTATAGAGATTCATGCTTTGTGGTTTTGATAGCCTATTTGGGACTTGAGATTATCTCCTCAGCATGGTGGGAGTGGACCACTTAGGTTCCATGCAATCGGGTGGTAGTGTATTTTTCACTCTTATCATTTGAGATCCATCTGAGACACCGTGGCTGATGCTTTCTTAGTTGGTATTTCTCTTCATTATGTTCTTGGATCATTATGATAGATGATATACCTTATGATGGATATATTTATTGATATGTTTCTTATATTGATGATTTGCATATGTTAGATGATGGTATCCTATGCTATACTTTGTTAGTAGGATGTTTTAGGAGTGACATTTCTACTATGATAATACCGATGATCTCTTCGGTGCTTTGGAATGTTACGCACTGAGGGATGGCTAGGATCCACGATGATCTAATGCCGCTATTTACGGTTGGGAGGAACTGTGCACTTAGTTATTTATGTTTGTAATATATGGTTATCTTTTATGATGAATGTTTATATCTTTATGATGATGATGTATCATGTATGGTTATAGTTTCATTATGTTATTACATCATGGATTAATATTGGATGATGATGTACTTTATTTACATGGATGTTTATTCTTTTAAGCTTTTCATACCCTGTGATATGTATGGTGGATGATTGAGCAATCTGAAAATATAATTTATGAACATTGGATGTATCATTGTTATTTCATAAGGATGTGATGTTAGATGAATAGTTAATTTAGATGTGATTCAACGTTAAGAGATCTTTAAAGAATGTAACCTGTTATCTTATGTTATGTTGCTATTGCTTCCATTACTATGCATAAGTTGTAAATGGTTCTACTTTCATATTTTAAAAAAAAAATTGTTTAAAAAATTTAGTGAAATAATTTGAATCCCTTGGCTGGGCATTACATTTGGTATTAGAGCCCGAGTTTTAACATTGGGAGCTTTGGGTATATTGGAATGCCACTAGTTGTTAACTAGTTGAACAAAATGAAAACATTGAACTATCATGTGTATCTCTTTCAAACTAAAAACTTGAAACTAGGTGAACTAAAACAGAACTTAAAACTATTACTTGCATATTTTCCATGCTTCAACACTTAGCTATCAAAACTGAAAATTTTACTTAAACCTAAACGAGGACAATACTAAAAATTGAAACTTACTCTAGTTGCAAAACATGTATCTTTTATCTATGTTGTAAGGTAGTAAACCTTTGTTTATCCTTGCAAGCATTAAGTTGCTCTTGTTTACACTGTATTAAGGGATCTATTTTAGTACTTGTTAAAAGAGTGAATGTTGGATCGATATAATTTTTGATTTACAATTAAACCAGAATCATATTGCTCTAAGGGTGTTGTAAAATCCTCAATAGAATCATATTTTCTTATAGGAGGAAAAGGGTTCAATGAGACTTACATACTGAGTATCTTAGTTTCTCATTCTTGTAGGCTTCTAGGAGTAAGCCTAATCCTGGGGGGGTGGATGTAGTGCCTGCCCCTAGTTCACATTTTGTTATCATTGCTGAACTCTTTTAGAGTTAGTTTTATGTTGTTGGTTAGCAGCATTCTTTTGAGATTATCAAATATTGTGCTAAGGATTTAGATTCTTTTCAGTATTTGAAGTTATTAATGATGATTAGTAAAATGATTTATTATCATATGTGTTTTCTTATGGATACTTACTCCATACTTGCATGTGTATGGTGTGTGTGTTTGCTTTTGTATGACGTGTCTAATGTGGTTAAGGAAGGGAGTCATAGTCACTTGCTAGTCGAGATCTACACGATGCACCACTTTCTGTCATTTCCTATTTAGTTTAGTATATATTGTGCTTGTACTATGTAATATAGCAAAACCAAAACATGTGTCTGCATTGTGTATTCTCTATGCTTCTTGTTTTGGGTTTTGGGTTGACTAGTGTTGACTAGTCCTAGGTTGTTACCAGAGGCTTGGGGGTTATGAGATATTATGGCATATTGATTTTATTTGGTCTCTATCTTTATAAGCCCAACCATGGTTATGTGATTGTATGCTCTATGAAATGTTTGTATTTGTTCATCAGTCTTCATATGTGAAGCTGAGATGTATGTGTATGAGACACTTGAGCGAATCATTTTTGAGTCATCGATCAATTATCCTTGGATTATTTTTTAGTCGCCATGATGGGACTAAAATGTTGATTTATTTTTTGATAATGTCATGTTGTGACATGTTTTGACTCAACCATTTTGGAGTCTTCGATCAGTATAATTTTGAGATATTCTTGATTGCTTGTTGAGAACCAATGGACATTGTGATTTATTTTGAGATATATTTTGGTTATTGAGAAGCAATAGATACTTATGATTATCAGTGATGCCTTCAGTTGCCAATAGAGAACTGTTGTAGTCATGATTTTCTATGGATGCTTTTCCAGATGCTCATGGAGATTTGATGATTCATATCTTGGTGATTTGATGATTTTTGTTATGGATATTTGATGCTTATATTGTGGATATTTGATGATTCTTTTTACGGATTATCTTTTGGATTTTTTTTACAGTCGCTTATACAGGACTGTGGTGATTTTATGATACCATGAGCTTAGGGTAGGTAATCTACTTGTAGTTTCGGGAAGTGGCTTGCAATGGGGGTTGGAGTCCTAAGTGGCTACCAGGGTAACTTATTGTAAGTTTGGTTAATAAGTGATAACATTTACACACTAAATGAGGATTAAATGAACCTAAAAAGATAATTGTTTTGGTTCTCGCCCATGCTTTGAGCTCTTGTATAGGCTAGGATGGGAGTAGTGAGAATGCATGGTTGCAACCGTTCATTTCGTAGTATGCCTCGTCAGTATGAGAGGATACTAGTGGCCGCATGAGATTAGTATGGACCCGTGGAGTTTAGCTAACTACCAAGGTAACTTGTACATGATAATTGCGATCACACTTTCTTGCTTGAATAGTAGGTTTCCTGCATGTCATTGTTGTGCCTCTGGAAATTAGATGTCGATTTTGTGTGATAGTACCTTTGAGTTAGTATACTTTTAAGATTCCTAAACTATAGAGATTTATGCTTTTTGGTTTTGATAGCCTATTTGGGACTTGAGATTATCTCCTCAGCACGGTGGGAGTGGACCACTTAGGTTCCATGTAGTTGGGTGGTAGTGTATTTTCCACTCTTATCATTTGAGATTCGTCTGAGACACCGTGGCTAATGCTTTCTTGGTTGATATTTCTCTTCATTATGTTCTTGGATCATTATGATAGATG
Source organism: Cupressus sempervirens (assembly GCA_028749045.1). Classification (NCBI taxonomy): domain Eukaryota; kingdom Viridiplantae; phylum Streptophyta; class Pinopsida; order Cupressales; family Cupressaceae; genus Cupressus; species Cupressus sempervirens. The sequence goes on from CM053787.1 coordinate 110,015,355, forward strand.
ATATACCTTATGATGGATTTATTTATTGACATGTTTCTTATATTGATGATTTGCATATGTTAGATGATGGTATCTTATGCTTTACTTTGTTAGTAGGATGTTTTAGGAGTGACATTCCTACTATGATAATACCGATGATCTCTTCGGTGCTTTGGAATGTTACACATGTAGGGATGGCTAGTATCCATGATGATCTTATGACTCTATTTATGATTGGGAGGAACCGTGCACTTAGTTAGTTATGTTTGTGATATATGGTTATCTTTTATGATGGATGTTTATATCTTTATGATGATACTGTATCATGTACGGTTATGGTTTCATTATGTTATTACATCATGGATTAATATTGGATGATGATGTACTTTATTTACATGGATGTTTATTCTTTTAAACTTTTCATACCTTGTGATATGTATGGTGGATGATTGAACAATCTGAAAAATGTAATTCATGAACATTGAATGTATCATTGTTATTTCATAAGGATGTGATGTTAGATGAATAGTTAATTTAGATGTGATTCAACGTTAAGGGATCTTTAAAGAATGTAACCTGTTATCTTATGTTATGTTGCTATTGCTTCCATTACTATGCGTAATTTGTAAATTGTTCTACTTTCATATTTTAAAAAAAAATTATTTGGCAAACTTAGTGAAATTCTTTGGATCCCTTGGCGGGGCATTAAACTTTGCGTATGTGAATATGAGCAAATGTGAGTATGAATTCCAGCAAAAATTCAATGCAAATTCTCATTCAACCTTTCAAAATGATGAGATGAGGGTCTTTTAAATAGACTTTCCTGAAATTCATCAACGGTTGAAATCAATTTCAATCAACGGTCAGGATTAAAGGTGAAGTTCAGTCATAAAGGGAGATTTTCAAATTAAAGAGAGTTAACAGATTTAATTTGAGTAAAATAAGGAGTTAACTGATTCAATTTGAGTAGAAAAAAGAGTCAATTGATTTAACTCATTTATGATCAATAGTGAACTAAAAATTTTCCTTTTTGAACTGATGATAAATTTTGTTGAGATATTTAATTCAATAAAATGAGATATGCTCTCATAATTCTTTTTTCTATTTAATTAAATAATCTTTAATTAATTAGAGACACTTTTCTTATTTAATTAAATAACTTCATTTAATTAATTAAAAATGGCTTCTCATTTAATTAAATAACTTTGTTTAATTAATTAGAAGTAAGTTTTCTATTTAATTAAATAATTTCATTTAATTATTTCAACCTTCTTTTCGAAATTAGTAACCTCAGGTCAATCTTGGTTAAATCTGGTCAACTTTTGGTCAAACTTGATCTTTGTGTATGTGAACATGAGCAAATGTGAGTATGAATTCCAGCAACAATTCGATGCAAATTTTCATTCAACCTTTCAAAATGAAGAGATGAGGGTCTCTTAAATAAACTTTCTTGAAATTCATCAACGGTTGAGATCAATTTCAATCAATGATCAGGATTAAAGGTGAAGTTCAGTCATAAAGGGAGATTTCCAAATTAAAGGAAATTAATAGATTTAATTTGAGTAAAATAAAGAGTTAACTAATTAAATTTGAGTAGAAAAAGGGGTTAACTGATTTAACTCATTTTTGATCAATAGTGAACTGAAAATTTTTCTTTTTAAACTGAAGAGAGATTTTGTTGAGATATTTAATTTAATCAAATGAGATATGCTCTCATAATTACTTTTTCTATTTAAATAAATAATCTTTAATTAATTAGAGACACTTTTCTTATTTAATTAAATAACTTCATTTAATTAATTAGGAATGACTTCTCATTTTATTAAATAACTTTGTTTAATTAATTAAAAGTAAGTACTCTATTTAATTAAATAATTTGATTTAATTATTTCAAAATTCTTTTCAAAACTAGTCAACTCAAGTCAACTGTGGTTAAATCTGGTCAACTTTTGGTCAAACTTGATCTTTGCGTATGTGAATATGAGCAAATGTGAGTATGAATTCCAACAACAATATGATGCAAATTCTCATTCAACCTTCCAAAATGAAGAGATGAGGGTCTCTTAAATAGAATTTCCTAGAATTCATCAACGGTTGAGATCGATTTTAATCAACGGTCAGGATTAAAGGTGAAGTTCAGTCATAAAAGGAGATTTCCAAATTAAAGGGAGCTATCAAATTTAATTTGAGTAAAATAAGGAGTTAACTGATTCAATTTGAGTAGAAAAAGGAGTTAACTGATTTAACTCATTTTTTATGAATAGTGAATTGGAAATTTCTCTTTTTAAACTGAAGAGAGATTTTGTTGAGATATCTAATTTAATAAAATGAGATATGCTCTGATAATTACTTTTTCTATTTAATTAAATAATCTTTAATTAATTCGAGACACTTTTCTTATTTAATTAAATAACTTCATTTAATTAATTAGGAATGCATTCTAATTTAATTAAATAACTTTGTTTAATTAAATAGAAGTAATTACTCCATTTAATTAAATAATTTCGTTTAATTATTTCAAAATTCTTTTCGAAACTAGTCAACTCAAGTCAATCGTGGTTAAATCTGGTCAACTTTTGGTCAAACTTGATCTTTGCATATGTGAATATAAGCAAATGTGAGTATGAATTAAAGCAACAATTCGATGCAAATTCTCATTCAACCTTTCAAAATGAAGAGATGTTGGTCTCTTAAATAAACTCTTTGGGAATTCATCAACGGTTGAGATCGATTTCAATCAACGGTCAGGATTAAAGGTGAATTTCAGTCATAAAAGGAGATTTCCAAATTAAAGGGAGTTAAAAGATTTAATTTGAATAAAATAAGAAGTTAACTGAATCAAATTGAGTAGAAAAAGGAGTTAACTCATTTAACTCATTTTTGATCAATAGTGAACTGAAAATTTCTCATTTTAAACTAAAGAGAGATTTTGTTGAGATATTTAATTTAATAAAATGAGATATGCTCTCATAATTACTTTTTCTATTTAATTAAATAATCTTTAATTAATTAGAGACACTTTTCTTATTTAATTAAATAACTTCATTTAATAAATTAGGAATGGCTTCTCATTTAATTAAATAACTTTGTTTAATTAATTAGAAATAAGTTTTCTATTTAATTAAATAATTTCGTTTAATTATTTCAACCTTCTTTTCAAAATTAGTAACCTCAGGTCAATCTTGGTTAAATCTGGTCAACTTTTGGTCAAACTTGATCTTTGTGTATGTGAACATGAGCAAATGTGAGTATGAATTCCAGCAACAATTCGATGCAAATTTTCATCCAACCTTTCAAAATGAAGAGATGAGGGTCTCTTAAATAAACTTTCCTGAAATTCATCAACGGTTGAGATCAGTTTCAATCAATGATCAGGATTAAAGGTGAAGTTCAGTCATAAAGGGAGATTTCCAAATTAAAGGAAATTAACAGATTTAATTTGAGTAAAATAAGGAGTTAACTAATTAAATTTGAGTAGAAAAAGAGGTTAACTGATTTAACTCATTTTTGATCAATAGTGAACTGAAAATTTTTCTTTTTAAACTGAAGAGAGATTTTGTTGAGATATTTAATTTAATAAAATGAAATATGCTCTCATAATTACTTTTTCTATTTAAATAAATAATCTTTAATTAATTAGAGACACTTTTCTTATTTGATTAAATAACTTCATTTAATTAATTAGGAATGACTTCTCATTTTATTAAATAACTTTGTTTAATTAATTAGAAGTAAGTACTCTATTTAATTAAATAATTTGATTTAATTATTTCAAAATTCTTTTTGAAACTAGTCAACTCAAGTCAACCGAGGTTAAATCTGGTCAACTTTTGGTCAAACTTGATCTTTGCGTATGTGAATATGAGCAAATGTGAGTATGAATTCTAACAACAATACGATGCAAATTCTCATTCAACCTTCCAAAATGAAGAGATGAGGGTCTCTTAAATAGAATTTCTTAGAATTCATCAACGGTTGAGATCGATTTTAATCAACGGTCAAGATTAAAGGTGAAGTTCAGTCATAAAAGGAGATTTCCAAATTAAAGGGAGCTAACAAATTTAATTTGAGTAAAATAAGGAGTTAACTGATTCAATTTGAGTAGAAAAAGGAGTTAACTGATTTAACTCATTTTTTATGAATAGTGAATTGGAAATTTTTCTTTTTAAACTGAGAAGAGATTTTGTTGAGATATTTAATTTAATAAAATGAGATATGCTCTCATAATTACTTTTTCTATTTAATTAAATAATCTTTAATTAATTAGAGACACTTTTCTTATTTAATTAAATAACTTCATTTAATTAATTAAGAATGCATTCTAATTTAATTAAATAACTTTGTTTAATTAAATATAAGTAAGTACTCCATTTAATTAAATAATTTCGTTTAATTATTTCAAAATTCTTTTTGAAACTAGTCAACTCAAGTCAACCGTGGTTAAATCTGGTCAACTTTTGGTCAAACTTGATCTTTGCATATGTGAATATAAGCAAATGTGAGTATGAATTAAAGCAACAATTCGATGCAAATTCTCATTCAACCTTTCAAAATGAAGAGATGTTGGTATCTTAAATAAACTCTTTGGGAATTCATCAACGGTTGAGATCGATTTCAATCAACGGTCAGGATTAAAGGTGAATTTCAGTCATAAAAGGAGATTTCCAAATTAAAGGGAGTTAAAAGATTTAATTTGAATAAAATAAGAAGTTAACTAAATCAAATTGAGTAAAAAAAGGAGTTAACTCATTTAACTCATTTTTGATCAATAGTGAACTGAAAATTTCTCATTTTAAACTAAAGAGAGATTTTGTTGAGATATTTAATTTAATAAAATGAGATATGCTCTGATAATTACTTTTTCTATTTAATTAAATAATCTTTAATTAATTAGAGACACTTTTCTTATTTAATTAAATAATTTCATTTAATTAATTAAGAATGGCTTCTCATTTAATTAAATAACTTTGTTTAATTAATTAGAAGTAAGTACTGCATTTAATTAAATAATTTTGTTTAATTATTTCAAAAAAAATTTTGAAACTAGTCAACTCAATTCAACCGTGGTTAAATCTAGTCAACTTTTTGTCAAACTTGATCTTTGTGTATGTGAATATGAGAAAATGTGAGTATAAATTCAAGCAAAAATTCGATACAAATTCTCATTCAACCTTTCAAAATGAAGAGATGAGGGTCTCTTAAATAGACTTTCCTGAAATTCATTAACGGTCGAGATCGATTTCAATCAACGATTAGGATTAAAGGTCAAGTTCAGTCATAAAGGGAGATTTTCAAATTAAAGGAAGTTGACAGATTTAATTTGAGTAAAATAAGGAGTTAAATGATTCAATTTGAGTAGAAAAAGGAGTTAACTCATTTAACTCATTTTTGATCAATAGTGAACTGGAAATTTCTCTTTTTAAAATGAAGAGAGATTTTGTTGAGATATTTAATTTGATAAAATGAAATATGCTCTCATAATTACTTTTTCTATTTAATTAAATAATCTTTAATTAATTAGAGACACTTTTCTTATTTAATTAAATAAGTTCATTTAATTAATTAGGAGTGGCTTCTCATTTAATTAAATAATTTTGTTTAATTATTTCAAAATTCTTTTCAAAACTAGTCAACTCAAGTCAATTGTAGTTAAATCTGGTTAGCTTTTGGTCAAACTTGATCTTTGCGTATGTGAATATGAGCAAATGTGAGTATGAATTCCAACAACAATTCGATGAAAATTCTCATTCAAACTTTCAAAATCAAGAGATGAGGGTCTCTTAAATAGACTTTCATAGAATTCATCAACGGTTGAGATCGATTTCAATCAACGGTCAGGATTAAAGGTGAAGTTCAGTCATAAAGGGAGATTTTCAAATTAAAGGGAGTTAACAAATTTAATTTGAGTAAAAAAAGTAGTTAACTGATTCGATTTGAGTAGAAAAAGGAGTCAACTGATTTAACTCATTTATGATCAATAGTGAACTAGAAATTTTTCTTTTTGAACTGAAGAGAAATTTTGTTGAGATATTTAATTTAATAAAATGAGATATGCTCTCATAATTAATTTTTCTATTTAATTAAATAATCTTTAATTAATTAGAGACACTTTTCTTATTTAATTAAATAACTTCATTTAAAAAAATAGGAATGGCTTCTCATTTAATTAAATAACTTTGTTTAATTAATTATAAGTAAGTTTTCTATTTAATTAAATAATTTTGTTTAATTATTTTGACCTTCTTTTTGAAATTAGTCAACTCAAGTCAATCGTGGTTAAATCTGGTCAACTTTTGGTCAAACTTGATCTTTGCGTATGTGAATATGAGCAAATGTGAGTATGAATTCTAGCAACAATTCGATGCTAATTTTCATTCAACCTTTCAAAATGAAGAGATGAGGGTCTTTTAAATAGACTTTTCTGAAATTCATCAACGGTTGAGATCGATTTCAATCAATAGTCAGGATAAAAGTTGAAGTTCAGTCATAAAGGGAGATTTCCAAATTAAAGGGAATTAACAGATTTAGTTTGAGTAAAATAAGGAGTTAACTAATTCAATTTGAGTAGAAAAATGACTTAACTGATTGAACTCATTTTTAATCAATAGTGAACTGAAAATTTTCCTTTTTCAACTGAAAAAAATTTTTGTTGGGATATTTAATTTAATAAAATGAGATATTCTCTCATAATTACTTTTTCTATTTAATTAAATAATCTATAATTAATTAGAGACACTTTTCTTATTTAATCAAATAACTTCATTTAATTAATTTGGAATGGCTTCTCATTTAATTAAATAACTTTGTTTAATTAATTAGAAGTAAGTACTCCATTTAATTAAATAATTTCGTTTAATTATTTCAATTTTTTTTCGAAACTAGTCAACTCAAGTCAACAGTGGTTAAATCTGCTCAACTTTTGGTCAAACTTGATCTTTGCGTATGTGAATATGAGCAAATGTGAGTATGAATTCAAGCAATAATACGATGCAAATTCTGATTCAACCTTTCAAAATGAAGAAATGAGGATCTTTTAAAAAGACTTTCCTGGAATTCATCAACGGTTGAGATCGATTTAAATCAACGGTCAGGATTAAAGGTGAAGTTTGCTCATAAAAGGAGATTTTCAAATTAAAGGGAGCTAACAGATTTAATTTGAGTAAAATAAGAAGTTAATTGATTCAATTTGAGTAGAAAAAGGAGTTAACCAATTTAACTCATTTTTTATCAATAGTGAACTGGAAATTTCCCTTTTTAAACTGAAGAGAGATTTTGTTAAGTTATTTAATTTTATAAAATGAGATATGCTCTCATAATTACTTTTTCTATTTAATTAAATAATCTTTAATTAATTAAAGACACTTTTCTTATCTAATTAGATAACTTCCTTTAATTAATTAGGAATGACTTCTCATTTACTTAAATAACTTTGTTTAATTAAATAGAAGTAAGTACTCCATTTAATTAAATAATTTCATTTTATTATTTCAAAATTCTTTTCGAAACTAGTCAACTCAAGTCAACCGTGGTTAAATATGGTCAACTTTTGGTCAAACTTATTCTTTGCATTTGTGAATATGAGCAAATGTGAGTATGAATTCCAGCAACAATTCGATGCAAATTCTCATTCAAACTTTCCAAATGAAGAGATGAAGGTCTCTTAAATAGACTTTCCCAAAATTCATCAACAGTTGAGATCGATTTCAATCAACAATAAGGATTAAAGGTGAAGTTTAGTCATAAAGGTTGATTTTTAAATTAAAGGGAGTTAACATATTTAATTTGAATAAAATAAGGAGTTAACTGATTCAATTGGAGTAGAAGAAGGAGTTAACTCATTTAACTCATTTTTGATCAATAGTGAACTGAAAATTTTGTTTCTTGAACTGAAGAGAGATTTTGTTGAGTTATTTAATTTAATAAAATGATATATGCTCTCATAATTACTTTTTCTATTTAATTAAATAATCTTTAATTAATTAGAGACACTTTTCTTCTTTAATTAAATAACTTTATGTAATTAATTAGGAATGGCTTCTCATTTAATTAAATAATTTTGTTTAATTAATTAGAAGTAAGTACTCCATTTAATTAAATAATTTTGTTTAATAATTTCAAAATTCTTTTCAAAACTAGTCAACTCAAGTCAACCGTGGTTAAATCTGGTCAACTTTTGGTCAAACTTGATCTTTGCGTATGTGAATATGAGCAAATGTGAGTATAAATTCTAGCAAAAATTCGATGCAAATTCTGATTCAACCTTTCAAAATGAAGAGATGAGGGTCTTTTAAATAGACTTCCTTGGAATTCATCAACGGTTGAGATCGATTTCAATCAACGGTTAGGATTAAAGGTGAAGTTCAGTCATAAAGGGAGATTTCGAAATTAAAGGGAGTTAACAGATTTAATTTGAGTAAAATAAGGAGTTAACTGATTCAATTTGAGTAGAAAAATGAGTTAACTGATTTAAGACATTTTTGATCAATAGTGAACTGGAAATTTTCTTTTTTGAACTGAAGAGAGATTTTGTTGAGATATTTAATTTAATAAAACGATATATGCTCTCATAATTACTTTTTCTATTTAATTAAATAATCTTTAATTAATTAGAGACACTTTTCTTATTTAATTAAATAACTTCATTTAATTAATTAGGAATGGCTTCTAATTTAATTAAATAACTTTGTTTAATTAATTAGAAGTAAGTACTCTATTTAATTAAATAATTTTTAAAAATTATTTCAAAATTCTTTTCAAAACTAGTCAACTCAAGTCAACCGTGGTAAAATCTGGTCAACTTTTGGTCAAACTTGATCTTTGCGTATGTGAATATGAGAAAATGTGAGTATGAATTCCAGCAACAATTCGATGTAAATTCTTATTCAACCTTTCAAAATGAAGAGATGAGGGTCTCTTAAATAGACTTTCTTGAAATTCATCAAGGGTTGAGATTGATTTCAATCAACGGTCAAGATTAAAGATGAACTTCAGTCATAAAAGAAGATTTCTTAATTAAAGGGAGTTAACAGATTTAGTTTGAGTAAAATAAGGAGTTAACTTATTCAATTTGAGTAGAAAAAGGTGTCAACTCATTTAACTCATTTTTTATCAATAGTTAACTGAAAATTTCTCTTTTTGAACTAAAGAGCGATTTTGTTGAGATATTTAATTTAATAAAATGAGATATGCTCTCATAATTACTTTTTCAATTTAATTAAATAATCTTTAATTAATTAGAGACACTTTCCTTATTTAATTAAATAACTTCATTTAATTAATTAAGAATGGCTTCTCATTTAATTAAATAACTTTGTTTAATTAATTAGAAGTAAGTACTCCATTTAATTAAATAATTTTGTTTAATTATTTTAAAATTCTCTTCGAAACTAGTCAACTCAAGTCAACTTTGGTTAAATCTGGTCAACTATTGGTCAAACTTGATCTTTGTGTATGTGAATATGAGAAAATGTGAGTATGAATTCTAGCAACAATTCGATGCAAATTCTCATTCAACCTTTCAAAATGAAGAGATGAGGGTCTCTTAAATAGACTTTCCTAGAATTCATCAATGGTTGAGATTGATTTCAATCAACTGTCAGGATTAAAGATAAAGTTCAGTCATAAAGGGATATTTCCAAATTAAAGGGAGTTAACAGATTTAATTTGAGTAAAATAAAGAGTTACCTGATTCAATTTGAGTAGAAAAAGGAGTCCTCTGATTTAATTCATTTTTTATCAATAGTGAACTGAAAATTTTCCTTTTTGAACTGTAGAGAGATTTTGTTGAGATATTTAATTTAATAAAATGAGATATGCTCTCATAATTACTGTTTCTATTGAATTAAATAATCTTTAATTAATTAGAGACATGTTTCTTATTTAATTAAATAACTTGATTTAATTAATTAGGAATGGCTTCTGATTTAATTAAATAAATTTGTTTAATTAATTAGAAGTAAGTACTCCATTTAATTAAATAGTTTTATTTATTTATTTCTAAATTCTTTTCGAAACTAGTCAACTCAAGTCAATCGTGGTTAAATCTAGTCAACTTTTGGTCAAACTTGATCTTTGCGTATGTGAATATGAGCAAATGCGAGTATGAATTTTAGCAACAATTCGATGCAAATTCTCATTCAACCTTTCAAAATGAAGAGATGAGGGTCTCTTAAATAAACTTTCCTGGAATACATCAATAGTTGAGATCGATTTCAATCAACGGTCAGGATTAAAGGTGAAGTTAAGTAATAAAGGGAGATTTTCAATTGAAAGGGAGTTAACAAATTTAATTTGAGTAAAATAAGGAGTTACCTGATTCAATTTGAGTAGAAAAAGAAGTCAACTGATTTAACTCATTTTTTATCAATAGTGAACTGAAAATTTTTCTTTTTGAACTGAAGAGAGATTTTGTTGATATATTTAATTTTATAAAATGAGATATGCTCTCGTAATTACATTTTCTAGTTAATTAAATAATCTTCAATTAATTAGAGACACTTTTCTTATTTAATTAAATAACTTCATTTAATTAATTAGGAATGGCTTCTCATTTAATTAAATAATTTTATTTAATTATTTTTAAAAAAAATTTGAAACTAGTCAACTCAAGTCAACTGTGGTTAAATTTTGTCAAATTTTGGTCAAACTTGATCTTTGCGTATGTGAATATGAGGAAATGTGAGTATGAATTCCGACTCTAATTCGATGTAAATTCTCATTCAACCATTCAAAATGAAGAGGTGAGGGTCTCTTAAATAGACTTTCCTAGAATTCATCAATGGTCGAGATCGATTTCAATCAACGGTCAGGATTAAAGGTGAAGTTCAATCATAAACAGAGATTTCCAAATTAAAGGGAGTTAACAGATTTAATTTGAGTAAAATAAGGAGTTACCTGATTCAATTTGAGTAGAAAAAGGAGTCTACTGATTTAACTCATTTTTTATCAATAGTGAACTGAAATTTTTCCTTTTTGAACTAACGAGAGATTTTGTTGAGATATTTAATTTAATAAAATGAGATATGCTCTCATAATTACTTTTTCTATTTAATTAAATAATCTTTAATTAATTAGAGACACTTTTCTTATTTAATTAAATAACTTTATTTAATTAATTAGGAATGGCTTCTCATTTAATAAAATAACTTTGTTTTATTAATTAGAAGTAAGTACTCCATTTAATTAAATAATTTCATTTAATTATTTTAAAATTCTCTTCGAAACTAGTCAACTCAAGTCAACTGTGGTTAAATCTGGTGAACTTTTGGTCAAATTTGATCTTTGTGTATGTGAATATGAGCAAATGTGAGTATGAATTTCAGAAACAATTCGATGCAAATTCTCATTCAAACTTTCAAAATGAAGAGATGAGGGTCTCTTAAATAGACTTTCCTAGAATTCATCAACGGTTGAGATCAATTTCAATCAACGGTCAGGACTAAATGTGAAGTTCAGTCATAAAGGGAGATTTCCAAATTAAAAAGAGTTAACAAATTTAATTTGAGTAAAATAAGGAGTCAACTGATTCAATTTGAGTAGAAAAAGGAGTCAACTAATTTAACTCAATTTTTATTAAGAGTGAACTGGGAATTTTTCTTTTTGAACTGAAGAGAGATTTTGTTGAGATATTTAATTTAATAAAATGAGATATGCTCTCATAATTACTTTTTCTATTTAATTAAATAATCTTTAATTAATAAGAGACAATTTTCTTATTTAATTAAATAACTTCATTTAATTAATTAGGAATGGCTTCTCATTTAATTAAATAACTTTGTTTAATTAATTAGAAGTAAGTACTCCATTTAATTAAATAATTTCGTTTAGTTATTTCAAAATTCTTTTTGAAACTAGTCTACTCAAGTCCACCGTGGTTAAATCTGGTCAATTTTTGGTCAAACTTGATCTTTGAGTATGTGAATATGAGCAAATGTGAGTATGAATTCGAGCTACAATTCAATGCAAATTCTCATTCAACCTTTCAAAATGAAGAGATGAGGGTCTCTTAAATAGACTTTCTTAAAATTCATCAACAGTTGAGATCGATTTCAATCAATGGTCAGGATTAAAGGTGAAGTTCATTCATAAAGGGAGATTTCCAAATTAAAGGGAGTTAACAGATTTAATTTGAGTAAAATAAGGAGTTAACTGATTCAATTTGAATAGAAAAACGAGTCAACTGATTTAACTCATTTTTTATCAATAGTGAACTAGAAATTTTCCTTTTTGAACTGAAGAGAGATTTTGTTGAGATATTTAATTTAATAAAATGAGATATGCTCTCATAATTACTTTTTCTATTAAATTAAATAAACTTTAATTAATCAGAGACACTTTTCTTATTTAATTAAATAACTTGATTTAATTAATTAGGAATGGCTTCTCATTTAATTAAATAACTTTGTTTAATTAATTAGAAGAAAGTACTTCATTTAATTAAATAATTTTTTTTAATTATTTCAAAATTCTTTTCGAAACTAGTCAACCGTGGTTAAATCTGATCAACTTTTGGTCAAACTTGATCTTTGCGTATGTCAATATGAGCAAATGTGAGTATGAATTCTAGCAACAATTCGATGCAAATTCTCATTCAACCTTTCAAAATAAAGAGATGAGGATCTTTTAAATAGACTTTCCTGAAATTCATCAACTGTTGAGATCGATTTTAATCAACGGTCAGTATTAAAGGTGAAGTTCCATTATACAGGGAGATTTTCAAATTAAAGGGAGTTAACATATTTAATTTGAGTAAAATAAAGAGTTACCTAATTCAATTTGAGTAGAAAAAGGAGTCAACTGATTTAACTCATTTTTGATCAATAATGAATTGAAAATTTTCCTTTTTGAAATGAAGAGAGATTTTGTTGAGATATTTAATTTAATAAAATGAGATATGCTCTCATAATTACTTTTTCTATTTAATTAAATAAATTTTAATTAATCAGAGACACTTTTCTTATTTAATTAAATAACTTCATTTAAATAATTTGAAAAGGCTTCTCATTTAATTAGAAGTAAGTACTCTATTTAATTAAATAAATTCATTTAATTATTTCAAAATTCTTTTCGAAACTAGTCAACTCAAGTCAACCGTGGTTAAATCAGGTCAACTTTTGGTCAAACTTGATCTTTGCGTATGTGAATATGAGCAAATGTGAGTATGAATTCTAGCAACAATACAATGCAAATTCTCATTCAACTTTTCGAAATTAAGAGATGAGGGTCTCTTAAATAGACTTTCTTAGAATTCATCAACGGTGGAGATCGATTTCAATCAACGGTCAAGATTAAAGGTGAAGTTCAGTCATAAAGGGAGATTTCCAAACTAAATGGATTTAAAAGATTTAATTTTAGTAAAATAAGGAGTTAACTGATTCAATTTGAGTAGAAAAAAGAGTTAACTAATTTAACTCATTTTTTATCAATAGTGATCTGAAAATTTCCCTTTTTGGACTGAAGAGAGATTTTGTTAAGATATTTAATTTAATAAAATGGGATATGCTCTCATAATTACTTTTTCTATTTAATTAAATAATCTTTAATTAATTAGTGACACTTTTTTTATTTAATTAAATAACTTCATTTAATTAATTAGAAATGGCTTATCATTTAATTAAATAACTTTGTTTAATTAATTAGAAGTAAGTACTCCATTTAATTAAATAATTTCGTTTAATTATTTCAAAATTCTTTTTGAAACTAGTCAACTCAAGTCAACCATGGTTAAATCTGGTCAACTTCTGGTCAAACATGATCTTTGCATATGTGAATATGAGCAAATGTGAGTATGAATTCCAGCAATAATTCGATGCAAATTCTCATTTAACCTTTCAAAATGAAGAGATGAGGGTCTCTTAAATAGACTTTCCTTGAACTCATCAACGGTTGAGATCGATTTCAATCAACGGTTAGGATTAAAGGTGAAGTTCAGTCATAAAGCGAGATTTCCAAATTAAAGGGAGTTAGCAGATTTAATTTGAGTAAAATAAGGAGTTAACTGATTCAATTTGAGTAGAAAAAAGAGTTAACTAATTTAACTCATTTTTTATCAATAGCAAACTGGAAATTTTCCTTTTTGAACTGAAAAGAGATTTTGTTAACATATTTTATTTAATAAAATGAGATATGCTCTCATAATTACTTTTTCTATTTAAATAAATAATCTTTAATTAATTAGAGACACTTTTCTTATTTAATTAAATAACTTCATTTAATTAATTAGGAATGACTTCTCATTTTATTAAATAACTTTGTTTAATTAATTAGAAGTAAGTACTCTATTTAATTAAATAATTTGATTTAATTATTTCAAAATTCTTTTCAAAACTAGTCAACTCAAGTCAACCGTGGTTAAATCTGGTCAACTTTTGGTCAAACTTGATCTTTGCGTATGTAAATATGAGCAAATGTGAGTATGAATTCCAACAACAATATGATGCAAATTCTCATTCAACCTTCCAAAATGAAGAGATGAGGGTCTCTTAAATAGAATTTCCTAGAATTCATCAACGGTTGAGATCGATTTTAATCAACGGTCAGGATTAAAGGTGAAGTTCAGTCATAAAAGGAGATTTTCAAATTAAAGGGAGCTAACAAATTTAATTTGAGTAAAATAAGGAGTTAACTGATTCAATTTGAGTAGAAAAAGGAGTTAACTGATTTAACTCATTTTTTATGAATAGTGAATTGGAAATTTCTCTTTTTAAACTGAAGAGAGATTTTGTTGAGATATCTAATTTAATAAAATGAGATATGCTCTGATAATTACTTTTTCTATTTAATTAAATAATTTTTAATAAATTAGAGACACTTTTCTTATTTAATTAAATAACTTCATTTAATTAGTTAGGAATGGCTTCTCATTTAATTACATAACTTTGTTTAATTAATTAGAAGTAAGTACTCCATTTAATTAAATAATTTCGTTTAATTATTTCAAAAATCTTTTTGAAACTAGTCAACTCAAGTCAACCATGGTTAAATCTGGTCAACTTTTGGTCAAACTTGATCTTTGCGTATGTGAATATGAGCAAATGAGAGTCTGAATTCCAACAACAATTTGATGCAAATTCTCATTCAACCTTTCAAAATGAAGAGATGAGGGTCTCTTAAATAGACTTTCCTAGAATTCATCAATGGTTGAGATCGATTTCAATCAACGGTCAGGATTAAAGTTGAAGTTCAGTCATAAAGGGAGATTTTCAAATTAAAGGGACTTAACAAATTTAATTTTAGTAAAATAAGGATTTAACTGATTCAATTTGAGTAGAAAAAGGAGTTAACTCATTTAACTCATTTTTTATCAATAGTGAACTGGAAATTTACCTTTTTGAACTGAAGAGAGGTTTTGTTGAGATATTTAATTTAATAAAATGAGATATGCTCTCATAATTACTTTTTCTATTTAGTTAAACAATCTTTAATTAATTAGAGACACTTTTCTTATTTAATTAAATAACTTCATTTAATTAGTTATGAATGGCTTCTCATTTAATTAAATAACTTTGTTTAATTAATTATAAGTAAGTACTCAATTTAATTAAATAATTTCGTTTAATTATTTCAATTTTTTTTTGAAACTAGTCTACTTAAGTCAACCGTGGTTAAATCTGGTCAACTTTTGGTCAAACTTGATCTTTGCGTATGTGAATATGAGCAAATGTGAGTATGAATTCCAGCAACAATTCGATGCAAATTCTCATTCAACCTTTCAAAATGAAGAGATGAGGGTCTCTTAAAAAGACTTTCCTGGAATTCATGAACAGTTAAGATTGATTTCAATCTGCGATCAGGATTAAAGGTGAAGTTCAGTCATAAAGGGAGATTTCCAAATTAAAGGGAGTTAACAGATTTAATTTGAGTAAAATAAGGAGTTAACTGATTCAATTCGAGCAGAAAAAAGGGGTTAACTGATTTAACTCATATTTGATCAATAGTGAACTGGAAATTTCCTTTTTTGAACTGAAGAGAGATTTTGTTGAGATATTTAATTTAATAAAATGAGATATGCTCTCATAATTACTTTTTCTATTTAATTAAATAATCTTTAATTAATTAGAGACACTTTTCTTATTTAATTAAATAACTTTATTTAATTAATTAGGAATGGCTTCTCATTTAATTAAATAACTTTGTTTAATTAATTAGAAGTAAGTACTCAATTTAATTAAATAATTTTGTTTAATTATTTCGAAACTCTTTTCGAAACTAGTCAACTCAAGTCAACCGTGGTTAAATCCGGTCAACTTTTGGTCAAATTTGATCTTTGCGTATGTGAATATGTGCAAATGTGAGTATGAATTACAGCAACAATTTGATACAAATTCTCATTCAACCTTTCAAAATGAAGAGATGAGGGTCTCTTAAATAGACTTTCCTTAAATTCATCAACGGTTGAGATCGATTTCAATCAACGGTTACGATTAAAGGTGAAGTTCAATCATAAAGGGAGATTTATAAATTAGAGGGAGTTAACAGATTTAATTTGAGTAAAATAAGGAGTTAACTGATTCAATTTGAGTAGAAAAAAGAGTTAACTGATTTACCTCATTTTTGATGAATAGTGAACTGTAAATTTCCCTTTTTGAACTGAAGAGAGATTTTGTTGAGATATTTAATTTTATAAAATGAGATATGCTCTCATAATTACATTTTCTATTTAATTAAATAATCTTTAATTAATTAGAGACACTTTTCTTATTTAATTTAATAATATATAAATATATTAAACTTTTAAAAATATTATTTAAAAATGAATTTGAAATGCAAGTGGACAGTATTTGAGAATTGAGGTGTAGGTTTGGAACTTTAAGAGTTTAGTTCAACTTTTGTGTTAAAAAGGTTTGGAACTTTCATATTTTAGTTTAATTATGTAGTTAATTTCATTAAATGTATTAATATATATGGAATTAAAAAGTTTGAGGTATTATTTTCTTTTGGGATAGGTAATGGGCTGAATTTTAGATTATATATTATTTTATTATTATTTGTTGAGATTAATTATTATTATGTGTTAAGTTTTAGTATTCTTAATTCAATGCCTTTGAAATAAGAGGCTTATAATTTATCATTGTGTTGTAGGCTCCTATCTTAAAGTTTGAGCTATTATTGTTCTTCATTTCTTATTTGAAAAATGGTATTAATTTTATAATGTATTATTAAATATAACAAATGTCTAATTTTTCTTTCAATGATATACAATTTGATATCATTTTCAACAAGTATTTAATTAAAATAAATTTTTTGTTATAATTATATTGATTTTATAGGAAAATTTATTTTTTGCTTTGAGAACACTCTAGTCTACTTCAACGAGCAGGACTAGGGCCTCTTCTCCAATCATGGCTAAATAAAAATCCTTCCAGGATTAGGAACAATATTTGGCAAGAAGAAGGAAAAAGGGGAGTATTTCCTCCACTCCTTTTTCCCACAACCATATTCGGGCCTTGGAATCAGATGGCAGATTGTCTAGAAATGGGAATCTACGTGTGATCCCTACTGCATCCGATTGGTGGCTATAGGGGCTAACTCAGTTTCATTGGGCTCTAGATCTAGTAGTAACAATAATATGTGCAAATGTGAGTATGGATTCCAGCAACAATTCGATGCAAATTCTCATTCAACCTTTCAAAATGAAGAGATGAGAGTCTCTTAAATAGACTTTCCTGGAATTCATCAATGGTTGAGATCGATTTCAATCAACGGTCAGGATTAAAGGTGAAGTTCAGCCATAAAGGGAGATTTCCAAATTAAAGGGAGTTAATAGATTTAATTTGAGTAAAATAAGCAGTTAACTAATTAAATTTGAGTCAAAAAAAGAGTTAACTGATTTAACTCACTTTTGATCAATAGTGAACTAGAAATTTCCCTTTTTGAACTGAAGAGAGATTTTGTTGAGATATTGAATTTAATAAAATGAGATATGCTCTCATAATTACTTTTTCTATTTAATTAAATAATCTTTAATTAATTAGAGACACTTTTCTTATTTAATTAAATAACTTCATTTAATTAGATAGGAATGGCTTCTCATTTAATTAGATAACTTTGTTTAATTAATTAGAAGTAGTCCAGTTAATTAAATATTTTCATTTAATTATTTCAAAATTCTTTTTGAAAGATGTGTGTAACAAAGCCATTGAAGGGTTTTGGTACAGGATGGAGTCTCTGAGAAGCGTTCGCTGCCGGCTGGGCTAGGGTTTTTCCCTTAGCCTATTCTTGGTGTTTGATCTTTACTATTTTTTTGTTCTGTTTAGATTTTTAGCTACTGGACATAATTTGCGTCGGTGTTTTTGGAGATCTTCTGCAGTCAATTTTGGATTGGGGGTTTTATTGTTTGCATGGCAGGGCCTAGGATTTCTTCTCCGTTGGTGAGAACAGATGGTTCTTCTCCAACTATGCATGGAATGCGATCTGAATCATTTTATTTAGGGGAGAGCTCCAAGCTGAAAAAAGTTAATGCTTGTCTTCCGCGTAGCCATGATCGCCCTATTCTGGTTATTCCTCCAACGACTGTAATGGAGGACATTGATTATTGGACCAAGCATGCTTTGATATGCAAATTTTTTGGAATCCGAATTTCCCTATCTGCTCTTGAGGCATGGATCCGTCGCTTTTGGCAGGTGGAAGGCGATATGGAGATTATGTTGGCAGGGAATAGTTATTTTTTTGTTGTATTCTCTTGCATGTCTGATCGTGATCGTGTTTTTGAAGGAGGCCCTTATTTCTACAACAATGTGGGGTTATTTGTCAAACCTTGGCATTTAGGTTTTAATTCTGCTTAGGATCTCCCTTCAACAGTGCCAGTTTGGGTTCGCTTGCCTTGTCTTCCCTTGGAATTTTGGCTTGAAGACATCCTTCGACAAATTACTGCTTTGTTGGGGAAGCCAGCTACGATCGCACATAAAACCCTTGATAAAAAGGTTATTTCTTTTGCTAGAATTTGTGATGAAATTAATTTGAATAACCCATTACCAGATTCTTTGGAAATTTGTCTGGGGGATTCTTCTTGGGTGCAGTAGTTAGATTATGAATCCCTCCCTTTCCGTTTCTGGATTTGTCATGAGTATGGTCATTTACTACGGCAGTGCCCCCATAACTCGAGTTTCAAAGGAGTGGATCAGTCTACAGTTGGGAATGTTGGTGGTTTGGCAGATACTATAGGGAAAGGACAATCTCAAATGGTTAATACTACCAAGGGGATGAATCCACAAGATGCTACAAGGGTAAGGCTCCAATGCAGGATAAGGATGGATTTACCCCTATTCATCCTCGAGCTAAGGGACATGGTCAAAAGAGGCTTTTGAAAGAAAGATTATCTGATTCAGGTTTTAACCGTTTTGAGGTGCTAGATAGTATGGTTCTAGAGGAGGGTATTCCTCCTCCTATCTCTTCTGATCCAGCTTGCCCAGATGAGAGATCTATTCCTAATGATGCTTGTGGGGCATCTCAAGTTGTAGTATATCAGAATTGTGAGGTTCCTATAGCTCATGTAACAATGACTCTGGTGACTCCTGCAGTGTTGGAAGATGATGATGTTGTTTTGGCTGACTTGGTTAAGGATGTGCTACCATCAGGTAAGGGCAAGGGATCTCCTCTCCCCTTAGAGTTGCTGCCTCAACCCTTTAAGCGAGCTTCTTCTTCTCCCCCTCTAAGGAGTGGGCGCAAAACAGACCAAGAGAAGATTAAACTCACAGGAGATATATTGATTGAGTCTGGTTTAGTGAAACCTTTGGATTCTCATTTTCCCAAATCTACCCAATGATGATTATTCTCTCATGGAATGTAAGGGGGTTGAATAGCATCCCTAGACAAAAGGTTATTCATAACTTGGTGGTTGATCATAGTCATGATGTTTTTTGTATCCAAGAGACTAAGCTCTCTGTGGAGTCTATGGTCCAACATGCCTCTAGTATTTGGTCTCGTGGCCAATGCTAGTGTGTTGGGGCAACAGGCAGTGCTAGTGGTTTAGCTATAGTTTGGGATCCTCAAAAAATTTCTCCTCTTGGCTGGATGTCTTCTTGCTCAGCTCTCTCTATGGTAGCTTCTGCTCTAGACTCAGGAGAGGTAATCATGGTTACTAATGTGTATGCACCTGTTGATCTTGTGGGAAAGGAAGAACTTTGGGAACATATTCAATATGTTAGAAATTGTTATCCTTATCATCCTTGGGTGTTAGCAGGGGACTTCAATTCAGTTTTAAGTCTAGAAGAGAAGCATGGTGGTTTGGCTAGATTGGGGCCTTCTTCTTCTCTTCTTCGGCAACACATATCTCTTTTGCATCTCTCTAATGTTAAGCCTTCTAATGGCCTCTATACCTAGAATAATCGTAGGACTGGTGTTGCTGCTATCTCAGAATGCCTGGATAGATTTCTTGTTTCTTGCTTCTGGGTTAGTGGCACCCTTACTATCTCTTCAGAAATCCTTGATTGGAGGGGTTCAGATCATTGGCCAATCAAATTTTCCGCTATAGGGGCTTATGTTCTGAAGCATCCTCCTTTTAAGTTCCAGTTGATGTGGCTTCGTGACTCCTCTCTTCATGATTTTGATTTTTGTTGGTGGAAAGATGGTGCCTCTGCATATGGTAGTGCAATGTTCTCATTTTCTAAAAGGCTTCAATATGTTAAAAGGCAGCTCAAGATATCGAATAGGGAATGCTTTGGGAATCTTCACTTTATGAAGAGGCTTGCTCAAGAAAATCTTGATGTCATCACAAGAGAGATTAGAGATCGAGGTTTCTCGGAGGATCTTGGCCAGGCTGAATTCCTTGCTTCTAGATCTCTAGAAGAATGGGAACTTCGAGAGGAAATTTTTTGGAAGAAAAAGGCTCGGGTTGATTGGCTCTAGGAAGGTGATCGAAACACTGCCTTTTTCCATAAAATAGTGAAATCTCGCCGAAATCAGAGCACTATCTCTTTTTTGGTTGATTCTCAAGGTATCCAACTGAATTCCTTGATAGCTTTGTTCCAGGAGGCTATTTCGTACTTCTCTACCCTCTTCTCTAAGGACTCTCCTCCTACTGATAATGAAGAAAATATTATTTTGTCCTGTATTCCTTCCCTTATCACTCAGGAAATGAATGATTATCTCATGCATCCTATCTCTTTGGAAGAGCTGGAGGCGGTGGTCTTTGGCATGCCTAAGGGGAAGGCTCCTGGTCCTGATGGTTTTCGAGTTGAATTCTTTCAAGAATTTTGGGACATCATTAATCATGATTTGTTGGAGGTGGTTAAAGAATCCTATGCTAGCAAGCAGATGCTTCGAGCTTTGAACTCTACATTCTTGACTCTTATTCCTAAGAGAGAGGGTGCTAATAAATTGGAGTTTTTTAGACCAATTGCCTTATGTAATGTGGTCTACAAAGTTATTACTAAGCAGATTGCTGAGAGACTGAAAAGGTGGCTTCCCATTATTATCTCAGAAGAACAAGGTGGTTTTGTTGCTGGAAGACAAATTTTGGATGGGGTGGTTATTGCTACTAAGGCTATCCACTCTATGGCTACTTCAAGGGAGAGAGCCATGTTTGTTAAGCTGGATATGGCTAAGGCCTATGATAGAGTTAAATGGAGCTTCCTAAAGAGTATTCTGCTTTCTTTTGGATTTAGCTCTGACTGGGTGAGTTGGATTATGAGTTGTGTTACTTCTGCCTCTTTTTTTATTCTTATTAATGGTCAACCTTCACAACTATTTGGTACTTCTAGAGGCCTCCGCCAAGGTGACCCTCTCTCCCCATATCTATTCATCATCATGGCTGAAGGCTTGGGCAGATTCATTAAGCATCAGGTGTCCCAAAATTCTATTCAAGGCTGGCGGTGGGGTAATGGCTCACCTTCTCTTTCCCATATTCAATTTTTTGATGATTCTACTCTTGCCGGTCTTGCTAGGATCAAGGAAGCTGAAGCCTTTCGACATGCTTTGGACATTTATTTGGCAGCTTTAGGCCAGAAAGTTAATGAGCACAAATCTTTCATTTACTTTTTTAACACTCCTGATTTTATTCAGCACAGGATTGTTGGTATCCTACGATTTCAGATAGGTTCACTTCCTTTGACTTATCTTGGCATTCCTATTTCTGTTTCCAGGCAATCACGTCTCTTCTGGCAAAATTTGATTACCAAGCTTCAGGATAAGGTAAATCATTGGACTCATAGATGGCTTTCTACTGTTGCCCGGGTTACTCTTCTTCAAGCTGTTATCCAAGCTCTTCCTACTTATAGAAGCATGGTTCATGCTACACCTATTTACTTTCTCAAGGAGTTTGATGCTCTTTCTCGACAATTCCTTTGGAGTGGTAATTTGCGTAGTACTAAATGGAGCTTGGTTAATTGGGCAACTATTTGTAGGCCTAAAAAGGAGGGTGGTCTTGGTCTTCATTCTGCTCTATTGAGTAGACAAGCTTTGGCTGCTAAACTTTATTAGCGATGGTGCTCTGGACAGCATCAACTTTGGGCTCGTATTATCACTCATAAATATTTTCATGGTACTGATCCTTGCTCTGTTTTTGCACTTCCTCTTGAAGGTCGTGGCTTAATGGTTTGGCACACTTTGAAGATAGGTGCGATGTTGGTGAAGAGGGGTTTGTTCTGGATTTGTAAAGGAGGTTCTTAGGCTTTGTTTTGGTCTAATGCTTGGGATGGATTCCCTTCCATTTTATCCATATACCATCATCTTTAGCCTCTTTGTGACTCTTTTCTTGCCGCTGGATGGGATAAAGTGGCTCATTACAAGACTCCTTATCAATTGGGACCTGTTGTTGGTTATAGATGGAAGCATTCCTCTGATTGGCCTCCTGGAGGTACAGACATGGATCCTTAGGAGCTTTCTCAAATTTTGGCCTCTAGAGAGTGTTCCTCTTTGCTTGGTCCAGATGTATTGGCTTGGGGCGGTACCTTGTCTGGTAAATATCATGTCTCTGCTGGGTATCAGGACATAACTACACAATTATTTGGGGATGCTGAGGTCCCTTGGTGGAAGCAAGTCTGAAATAAAGTTTCTTGGTCCAAGTGCAATTTTTTCATGTGGCTAGTGGCTCACAACCGTTGTCTTACCTGGGATAATCTTTGTAAACGTGGATTTCAGGACCCCTCTTATTGTGTTTTGTGTGGTAATGGAGAGGAGTATGTCTCCCATCTGTTCTTCCATTTCTCCTATTCTACTCAGATATGGCACCTTTGGTGGAGCGCTTGGGGTTGCTCTTGTTGGCATGCTTCCTCTTTGCCTGAGTTCTGGGCTCGCTTGGGTAGTGCTCCCTCCAAGTCTTCTTCTCTCCATGTTGCTTGGATTGCTGGCCCATCTTTCATGCTTTGGCATATCTGGTTGGAGAGGAATCGTTGCATATTCCAAGATGTTCGGCTTGGTGTTTTGCATCTTTGGTGGAAAATATCACTTTCTCTCCAGAAAACTATTCTTGTGAAGTGTGAGCTTGATGGGGGTATGGATCCGGTTGATCTTGCTATCTTTAATCGCCTCAATTTTCATTTGCAGGATGGGGTTGTGGCTCATAGGTTTCCTTCTATCTCCAGGCAGCTTCACCATCAGAGGAAGGCTCAGGTTAACCAAGATGAGCACTAGACTCCTCCTCCCTGTGGAGTTCTGAAAATTAACACTGATGGTTCTTCTTGTGGGAATCCTGGTTCGGTTGGTATTGGCAGAGTGGCTCCTTTTAGTTCTTGGAATGTTAAATTTTTCTTCTCAATTCATAAGGGTGATTATACTAACAATCTAATGGAAGCTCAGGCTATTTTATATGCTGTGGAACAGTGTTGCTTGTGGGGATGGAGTAAGATTATTTGTGAGTCTGATTCCCAGGTGGTGGTGAACATGCTTTCTTCACAAGAGCTTGAGGATGTTAGTTGGCAGCTGGCCACTGTTGTTAAGCAGATTCTTTTCTTCTCTTCCTCTTTTTAGTTCATTAGGTTCAAGTATATTCCGCGAGAATCGAATAGACCTACTGATTGTTTAGCCAAATGGGCTTCTAGTCATGATCCGGGTTGGAATATTAGGGATAGGGGGCAACTGTCCTTTGAGATGGTGCAAGAATTTGATGATCTTGTTGCTCAGGATTGAGCTCCTTGTTGAGCTCTCCTTGTTGTATTCCTTTCTATCTTAATAAATTTTTACCCCTCTTTTTGCAAAAAAAAAATTCTTTTCGAAACTAGTCAACTCAAGTCAACCATGGTTAAATCTGGTCAACTTTTGGTCAAACTTGATATTTGCGTATGTGAATATGAGCAAATGTGAGTATGAATTCCGGCAACAATTCGATGCAAATTCTCATTCAACCTTTCAAAATGAAGAGATGAGGGTCTCTTAAATAGACTTTTCTGGATTTCATGAATGTTTGAGATCAATTTGAATCGACGGTCAGGATTAAAGGTGAAGTTTAGTCATAAAGAGAGATTTCCAAATTAAAGGGAGTTAATAGAATTAATTTGAGTAAAATAAGGAGTTAATTGATTCAATTCGAGTAGAAAAAGGAGTTAATTGATTTAACTCATTTTTTATCAATAGTGAACTGGAAATTTCCCTTTTTGAACTTAAGAGAGATTTTGTTGAGATATTTAATTTAATAAAATGAGACATGTTCTCATAATTACTTTTTCTATTTAATTAAATAATCTTTAATTAATTAGGAATGACTTCTCATTTAATTAAATAATGTTGTTTAATTAATTAGAAGTAAGTACTCCATTTAATTAAATAATTTTGTTTAATCATTTCAATTTTTTTTTCGAAACTAGTCAACTCAAGTCAACCGTGGTTAAATCTAGTCAACTTTTGGGCAAACTTGATCTTTGCGTATGTGAATATGAGAAAATGTGAGTATGAATTCTAGCAACAATTCAATGCAAATTCTCATTCAACCTTTCAAAATGAAGAGATGAAGGTCTCTTAAATAGACTTTCCTGAAATTCATCAACGGTTGAGATCGATTTCAATCAATGGTTACGATTAAAGTTGAAGTTCAGTCATAAAGGGAGATTTCCAAATTAAAGGGAGTTAAAAAATTTAATTTGAGTAAAATAAGGAGTTAACTGATTCAATTCGAGCAGAAAAAGGAGTTAACTCATTTAACTCATTTTTTATCAATAGTGAACTGAAAATTTCTCTTTTTGAACTGAAGAGAGATTTCTTTGAGATATTTAATTTATTAAAATGAGATATGCTCTCATAATTACTTTTTCTATTTAATTAAATAATCTTTAATTAATTAGAGACACTTTTCTTATTTAATTAAATAACTTCATTTAATTAATTAGGAATGGCTTCTCATTTAATTAAATAACTTTGTTTAATTAATTAGAAGTAAGTACTCGATTTAATTAAATAATTTCATTTAATTATTTCAAAATTCTTTTCAAAACTAGTCAACTCAATTCAACTGTGGTTAAATTTAGTCAACTTTTGGTCAAACTTGATCTTTGCGTATGTGAATATGAGCAAATGTGAGTATGAATTCTAGCATCAATTCGATGCAAATTCTCATTCAACCTTTCAAAATGAAGAGATGAGGGTCTCTTAAATAGACTTTCCTTGAATTCATTAACGGTTGAGATCGATTTCAATCAACGGTCAGGATTAAAGGTGAAGTTCAGTCATAAAGGGAGATTTCAAAATTAAAGGGAGTTAACAGATTTAATTTGAGTAAAATAAGGAGTTAACTGATTCAATTCAAGTAGAAAAAGGAGTTAACTGATTTAACTCATTTTTGATCAATAGTTACATGAAAATTTCTCATTTTGAACTAAAGAGAGATTTTGTTGAGATATTTAATTTAATAAAATGAGACATGCTCTGATAATTACTTTTTCTATTTAATTAAATAATCTTTAATTAATTAGAGACACTTTTCTTATTTAATTAAATAACTTCATTTAATTAATTAGGAATGGCTTCTCATTTAATTAAATAACTTTATTTAATTAATTAGAAGTAAGTACTCCATTTAATTAAATAATTTCATTTAATTATTTTAAAATTGTTTTCGAAACTAGTCAACTCAAGTCAACTGTGGTTAAATCTGGTCAACTTTTGGTCAAACTTGATCTTTGCGTATGTGAATATGAGCAAATGTGAGTATGAATTCCAGCAACAATTCGACGCAAATTCTCATTCAACCTTTCAAAATGAAGAGATGAGGGTCTCTTAAATAGACTTTCCTGGAATTCATCAACGGTTGAGATCGATTTCAATCAACGGTCAGGATTAAAGGTGAAGTTTAGTCATAAAGGGAGATTTCCAAATTAAACGGAGTTAACAGATTTAATTTGAGTAAAATAAGGAGTTAACTGATTCAATTTGAGTAGAAAATGGAGTTAACTCATTTAACTCATTTTTTATCAATAGTGAACTGAAAATTTCCCTTTTTGAACAGAAGAGAGATTTTGTTGAGATATTTAATTTAATAAAATGAGATATGCTCTCATAATTACTTTTTCTATTTAATTAAATAATCTTTAATTAATTAGAGACACTTTTCTTATTTAATTAAATAACTTCATTTAATTAATTGGGAATGGCTTCTCATTTAATTAAATAACTTTGTTTAATTAATTAGAAGTAAGTACTCCATTTAATTAATTAATTTCATTTGATTATTTCAAAATTCTTTTCGAAACTAGTCAACTCAAGTCAACCATGGTTAAATCTGGTCAACTTTTTGTCAATCTTGGTCTTTGCGTATGTGAATGCGAGCAAATGTGAGTATGAATTCCAGCAACAATTCGATGCAAATTCTCATTCAACCTTTCAAAATGAAGAGATGAGGGTCTCTTAAATAGACTTTCCTAAAATTCATCAACGGTTGAGATCGATTTCAATCAATGGTCAGGATTAAAGGTGAAGTTCAGTCATAAAGGGAGATTCCCAAATTAAAGGGAGTTAACATATTTAATTTGAGGAAAATAAAGAGTTAACTGATTCAATTTGAGTACAAAAAGGAGTTAACTGATTTAACTGATTTTTTATCAATAGTGAACTGGAAATTTCCCTTTTTGAACTGAAGAGAGATTTTGTTGAGATATTTAATTTAATAAAATGAGATATGCTCTCATAATTACTTTTTCAATTTTAATTAAATATTCTTTAATTAAATAGAGACACTTTTCTTATTTAATTATGTCATGCCCTAAATTTACCCTAAATGTACATTAAGCACAATTTTTTTTAAAAAAAAATTATTATTATTCTTAATTAATTAATTTCATAAGCCTAAATAACCTCCAAAAGACATATGTGTGTTACAACTATATCATCACTGAGTTGGACATCCCTCTGACATCTACTGACCCAGGGTTTGGAAAGAGAATAGTCATACCTACTACTTCAATCTGTACTCCACATTTCAATGTCATCTTTACTAATTTTTCATATGAGGTAACATTTCTTCAATGCATGTAACCCTCGATTAACCATCCATTAGAACTATCATAAACTTTGATGCCAACTATGCTACTCTAGGCAATCGATTCAAATAACAATATATACATAATTAACACTTTTCTAGAGTATTTAAAATGTTCCCAAAATCAATGGGTGTATATTTTTATTTTTTTCATATCCCAACTTACATCTTTCATTGACATAGTTATTAAGATTGAATTATCTATTTATTATTCATATTATATCTCTAATGCAATCGATATCACATTTTAATATTAGCGTCAATACCTACTACAATTGAAATTGTAGTGAAAAGAATGATCAATTCATTTATATAAACATATATCATAAAAGAATGATTTTAAAAGATAATCTATCCTTACTAATACTAAGGTAACAAAATGAATGCATATGAACATATTAACTATCCATCTATCTAAAATGCCCTATTAATCATAGTCCATTAACTTGACCCTACTCACATTTCTTTTAAGAAGATGAAATAATTTTTCTCTAGCTAAGTTCCAAATCACCCTACTACCCGCGTGCTACTACCCCATAATCTTCTTCACTTACCCATAGACCAAGCGAATTCCTTGGGTTTCTCTCCATCATGGACTCACTTACCAAATTTTTGGCCAAGACAAGCATAGGCGCCTTTTCCATGAGTCAAATCCTATTAATTTTGAGCTAGAAGATATGCATTTTGAATTCCCATGTTAAATCGACTTGCTACTTGGTCCCATATTGTTGGCAGCGTGGAGTTTATCCTAGTCTTAATTAGGTGGGTGAAGAAAGAAATATAAAATGCCATAACTTCTTCCAAGGCAAATCAAGGCATCAAGGACAAAATGGAAGCCATTCCCTCTTGTCAGAATTATGTCATAAACTTCCACAGTATTCCAATATAATATTTGAAGGCACAAAGTGCCTAGGGAATAGGTGGATGAAATAAGTCTTGGTCATGTCAGCAAAATTAAATACCTTGGTCTCCATAGCATATTAAATTTTTTTCTCATTCACCAACCCATGCTAGCCTAGGGTAGATAATATAGTAGGTTGTTTGTCACGCTATGTCTTGTTTAAAATATTACTTGGTTCTAGTTTAGGTTTGTTTAACATGAGCATTGTATATTTTTTTAAAAAAAAGTTTCTTTTGATTTGATAGGGTGTTGACTCGAGTTATGTGTCTCATATGAGGTCCCTTCTAATGAAATTAATATGATGGTTAGTTTATTATGTTAAAATATGCTTTATAGGTTATAGGGTTCTAGGAGTCTAAGGAATACTCTTGAATATTTTAATGTCTGTATTAAGAGAAGAGATTTATTTTACTTTCTCATAAATTTTCCAGAAGATAAAATGTGCACTACTTCAAGCTTATGTCTTAAGTCTTGTCTATTTTATATCATCACTTGATTTTCTTCTTCTATAATCTAGGATATTCAAGGTAAGTTATTGCAAGGATAATTAGGAGATAATTATAAACTAAGTATAGTTTTAAAATTGTGATTCATTTAGCATTCAAAACATTAACTTAATCCAATAACTCAACATTTCATGACAAGAATTTATATGAAATTATTTGGATTATCCCTATCTATGAATTATGAAATTTAGAAACCATTTTCTAAACATTATATTCTTATGTAGATCTAGATTTGAATGTACATTCACAATTGGTAAACAATGGAACTAAAATGATAATAGCAATCCACCAAGATAGTCCTTCCTATGAATATTATCTCTTCTATGATATCAAATTTCTTTTGCATTCCACTCAAGAGCATCAAGTAATTTGGATCTCTGATTGGTGTTACCATCCAATAAAACAACAATATTATTACAATGAATTATCTTCAGTGATACCCTCATGATACACAAAGAGCTGGTAAAGTCAACATATCATAATATACACAATGGAAAATACTTTTACTACACATGAGCACTCACAACCTTTCCATTGACAATCAAACCAAGACAGTAGCTTTCTCTTACAATACATTTAGGCTCACATAACAAAATGGAGTTTTTCTCTCTATCTCATCTCAATGCAATATTGTCTTCTCCTCCTATGCACATGGAAGATAACAAGGACTCCAAGTTTCCAAGATTTTTCTCTAAGAACTTGAAAATGCATCACAACAAAACAACAAGGACCATGGGTGCTTTCCACCCAACCATAGGCCTCAAAGAGACCACCCTAGCACTAGGGTAACAAGGCTCAAACAAAATCCACATACACACTTGTAAGAAACATATACACCACATAACAAAACTGCAACAAATCCCATCCCAAGGATATTTCACAAAGGCTCACCATTGGAACCTTGAACATAGGGTGAAGGTGGAAACACAAGGAGGTTTACCATTTCATATCATATTTGCCATAAAACTCATGCCCTTTCGGGGCTAAATCAACAAAATACAAGGCCCTTGCGGGGCTTCATAATATCATGCCCTTTCGGGGCTTCATAAACATCTTCCACCACACACACAACCAACACAACATCCTCCACCACACACAACCAACAGCTTTAGCTTCCTACGAACCCATACTTCAGTTACTTCCTTCCCTACCATTTTTTTTTTTTTTTCTTATCCTCCCCCAAGGCAAAATATGAACATGACAATGGCATACAATGGAGCCCATACTCCAAGGTCCTCAACTATGCAATCCAACTGCTTCCCATTCACCCTGGACTTCTCTTCCCTTCCCACAAGGGTGAGTGTAAGTCCCGCACCCATAAGAACACTCAAGCAAAAAAAGAAAACAAAACAAAGTAGCAATAAAACAACAAATTTTCAAGAGCACATCACATTATCACAACACAATATCAACACCCATAATGCAACAAGGAAATAGAGGAAATCCAAACCTCATACTCACAATACTCCACACAATACAACAAGATGCACAATGGTGTCACACTAATCTACATGGAATGAACACCTTTCAAACACTCACATGAATGCTACTCCACAATGCAATGCAATGCATACTCCATTGATAAACTCCACACTTATAGATTGGCTTAACCATGCTAAAAGAAAGAAAAAGGAAAGGAAGCAAGCTTGAGATACCAACCTTGGTCCAAGCTAGGGTAAGGATAGTTGCAGTAGAGCTCCCCTCCTCTCCCTCCAAAACCTAACTGTCTCTAAAATTAGAGAGTGGCCAAGTGGTTTCTCATTTAGCCATACCTCTATATATATATCCTCCTCATTTTCGGATTCCATAAAGAATGTCATTTTCATGGGGTCTCCTAGCTCCACTAGACACCCTAGAGGTCATTAATAGCTCCCTAGCCTATAGTACTAACATGGGTGGGGTTAATTTTAATCCCAACTTACCTTAAAGTTACTTTATGACCCTCCCAAAGCTAGGTGATTCAAATTTTAAATTCCCCAAGGTGATGACCTTGTCCTTTTACTGACTAAGGCAATAATCAAATTCTTCAATTGAGGCATTTATCATGGAATAAGGTGGCCACATGATCCATTGATGAATAACATGTCATATCACATAACAAGAAGAAGTGTCAAGTGACACACACAGAATATCATATTATATTAAAAAAAAAATGACTTGTTTTACAATAATACATGAACTAGGCTACTATGCACCAATACAATTCACATATACGAAATAAAAAACATTACAATTAGGTTTGAATCTTTTCCACTGATTCAACCTTGGTTATGTCATGTTTGTAGTAGTTTGAGCCTTAATTCCCCTTTAACCCATGGTCAAATTCCTGCACACTAAACTCGAGTGTCAGTAGTCCAAGAAAATCATATAAGCATATGTAAAATAAATCATTATCTCATTCAACATTAGACTTGAATATATTTCATCATCTCAAATTAACTTTCCCTCTCTTAATCATTTCAAATATAACCTTCAAAATATTAAAATATCAAAACTTACATATCACATTCGACATTTGAGTTCCATACTTCATTCCTTATAATTACATTACTTCTTTTAACAATTTCTATGTAAAATGTATAAAATACTATAAAACTAAACTTTACTTATCAACATAACATGGTCAATTTAATATTCTAAATAACTTCATTTCTATGACAAGATGCTGAATCCATAACTATTGAATCCCTAGGTATGTGGGTTAGGTCTCAATGCATAGCAAAATTTATCTTTTAACTCTAATTTCCACTTCAACATTACCTTCTTATATTACAAGCATTTCTACCATTCAATTTCTATTAAAGCAATGTCAATAGCTTACAAGATGACATAGAATCATTAAATACATCAATTAGGTCATAATATGCAGGGGTAATTGTGGATCATCAAAATGCAGATATTAAAATGACATAACCCTACAGTCTTAAAAGTGTATCAAACAGAGGATTAAAATCACCGTAATGCAATTATCTCATTGGTGCTATTACAAATTGGGTTAGGCCTCACAAATTAAATAAATTCATTTAATTAATTAGGAATGGCTTCTCATTTAATTAAATAACTTTTTTTAATTAATTAGAAGTAAGTACTCCAATTAATTAAATAATTTCGTTTAATTATTTCAAAATTCTTTTCAAAACTAGTCAACTCAAGTCAACCGTGGTTAAATTTGGTCAAATTTTGATCAAACTTGATCTTTGCGTATGTGAATATGAGCAAATGTGAGTATGAATTCCAGCAACAATTCGATGCAAATTCTCATTCAACCTTTCAAAATGAAGAGATCAAGGTCTCTTAAATAGACTTTCCTGGAATTCATCAACAGTTGAGATCGATTTCAATCAACGATCAGGATTAAAGGTGAAGTTCAGTCATAAAGGTAGATTTCCAAATTAAAGGGAGTTTAAAGATATATTTTTTGTAAAATAAGGAGTTAACTAATTCAATTTGAGTAGAAAAAGGAGTTAACTGATTTAACTCATTTTTGATCAATAGTGATCTGGAAATTTCTCTTTTTGAACTGAAGAGAGATTTTGTTGAGATATTTAATTTAATAAAATGAGATATGCTCTCATAATTACTTTTTTTAATTAATTAAATAATCTTTAATTAATTAGAGACACTTTTCTTATTTAATTAAATAACTTCATTTAATTAATTAGGAATGGCTTCTCATTTAATTAAATAACTTTGTTTAATTAATTAGAAGTAAGTACTCCATTTACTTAAATAATTTTATTTAATTATTTCAAAATTCTTTTCGAAACTAGTCAACTCAAGTCAACCGTGGTTAAATCAGGCAACTTTTAGTCAAACTTAATCTTTGCGTATGTGAATATGAGCAAACGTGAGTATGAATTCCAGCAACAATTCGATGCAAATTCTCATTCAACCTTTCAAAATGAAGAGATGAGGGTCTCTTAAATAGACTTTCCTCGAATTCATCAATGGTCGAGATCGATTTAAATCAACGGTCAGGATTAAAGGTGAAGTTCAGTCATAAAGAGAGATTTCCAAATTAAAGGGAGTTAACAAATTTAATTTGAGTAAAAGAAGGAGTTAACTGATTCAATTTGAGTAGAAAAAGGAGTTAACTCATTTAACTCATTTTTGGTCCATAGTGAACTGGAAATTTCTTTTTTTGAACTAAAGAGAGATTTTGTTGAGATATTTAAATTAATAAAATGAGATATGATCTCATCATTACTTTTTCTATTTAATTAAATAATTTTTAATTAATTCGAAATATTTTTCTTATTTAATTAAATAACTTCATTTAATTAATTAGGAATGACTTCTCATTTAATTAAATAACTTTGTTTAATTAATTAGAAGTAAGTACTTCATTTAATTAAATAATTTCATTTAATTATTTCAAAATTCTTTTTGAAACTAGTCAACTCAAGTCAACCATGGTTAAATCTGGTCAACTTTTGGTCAAACTTGATCTTTAGGTATGTGAATATGAGCAAATGTGAGTATGAATTCTAGCAACATTTCGATGCAAATTCTCATTCAACCTTTCAAAATGAAGAGATGAGGGTCTCTTAAATAGACTTTCCTGGAATTCATCAACGGTTGAGATCAATTTCAATCAACGGTCAGGATTAAAGGTGAAGCTCAGTCATAAAGGGAGATTTCCAAATCAAAGGTAGTTAACAGATTTAATTTGAGTAAAATAAGGAGTTAACTAATTCAATTTGAGTAGAAAAAGGAGTTAACTGATTTAACTCATTTTTTATCAATAGTGAACTGGAAATTTCCTTTTTTGAACTGAAGAGAGATTTTGTTGAGATATTTAATTTAATAAAATGAGATATGCTCTCATAACTACTTTTTCTATTTAATTAAATAATCTTTAATTAAGTAGAGACACTTTTCTTATTTAATTAAATAACTTCATTTAATTAATTAGGAATGGCTTCTCATTTAATTAAATAACTTTGTTTACTTAATTAAAATTAAGTACTCCATTTAATTAAATAATTTTATTTAATTATTTCAAAAAAAATTTTGAAACCAGTCAACTCAAGTAAACCGTGGTTAAATCTGGTCAACTTTTGGTCAAACTTGATCTGTGCGTATGTGAATATAACCAAATGTGAGTATGAATTCCAGCAACATTCCAATGCAAATTCTCATTTAACCTTTCAAAATGAAGAGATGAGGGTCTCTTAAATAAACTTTCCTAGAATTCAATAACGGTTGAGATCGATTTCAATCAACGGTCAGGATTAAAGGTGAAGTTCATTCATAAAGGGAGATTTCCAAATTAAAGGGAGTTAATAGATTTAATTTGAGTAAAATAAGGAGTTAACTGATTCAATTTGAGTAGAAAAAAGAGTTAACTGATTTAACTCATTTTTGATGAATAGTGAACTGGAAATTTCCCTTTTTGAACTGAAGAGAGATTTTGTTGAGATATTTAATTTAATAAAATGAGATATGCTCTCATATTTACGTTTTCTATTTAATTAAATAATCTTTAATTAACTAGAGACACTTTTCTTATTTAATTAAATAACTTCATTTAATTAATTAGGAAAGGCCTCTCATTTAATTAAATAACTTTGTTTAATTAGTTAGAAGTAAGTTCTCCATTTAATGAAATAATTTCATTTAATTATTTTAAAATTCTTTTCAAAACTAGTCAACTCAAGTCAACCATGGTTAAATCTAGTCAACTTTTAATCAAACTTGAACTTTGCATATGTGAATATGAGCAAATGTGAGTATGAATTCCAGCAATGATTCGATCAAAATTCTCATTCAACTTTTCAAAATGAAGAGATGAGGGTCTCTTAAATAGACTTTCCTAGAATTTATCAACGGTTGTGATCGATTTTAATCAACGGTCAAGATTAAAGGTGAAGTTGTTGGATACAATTAAGTAATTGTGTATTGTCTTTGATGTTACACAAATGCCATATCAGTTATCAGACAGTGTCTACCGAGTTTTATCGGTCAGGAAAACAATTTACAGAGTCTACCAAGCTTAGTCAGTCAGTAAAGCCTTTTGCAGTGTATACCGAGCGTTCCTGTATGTCACACGGTGAGTTAGTGTTAACGGAGTTTGCACGGTAAGCTAAGGAAAGCTTAGTTTTCACCGAGCTCACTCGGTAGTCGAAGACAGCTTTTACCAAGTCTAGTCGGTTTCCAAAGGAAGTGGCAGGTTTACCGAATTCCTCGGTAATTGTAGTTTTTACCAAGTTCTGCCGGTTAACACAGGAAGCAGTTTTTTTTGTTCTGTATTGACCAAGCAGTGTCGGCCAGTGAAGAATTTTGTTTTAATTGTTAGTTCAAGCCGACTTTGGAATATGTTTTGTCAAGTTGGTTGGGCCGACCTGGTATTATGTATAGTATATAAAGAGGTGCTCAAGATGCGGAAAAGTGTGGAATAGAGAGTGTATACGGATAGTGCAAGGAAGTGCAAGGAAGAGACTTGTGTGTGCCTAAGCAGAGTTGAGTAGAGGGAAATCTTGGAGCTGCAAAGATATATTTAATCAGTAAGGATCTTGTGGAGCTAAACTGAGATCTGTATTCAGCAAGATAAGTTGCATGTATTTTCAGATCATTCATTGTTGCTTTCTAACCATTGTAACAGTGATTCCAAAATCTCCTAACAGAGTTGGTTTAACAGCCATTCCATAAATCCTTTAACAAGGTGGCAATTCAGTTGAATTTTTCTAAAGACCTCTTACAAGGCCACTCCTAACAGGGTGATTAAATCCTCTAACAGGGTCACACCTAACAGTGTGTTTTGTAACCTTTAACAGGGTTGGCTCCTAACAGGGCTCACTTCAGAAGAGTGAAAATTGGTGACTAGTTGCTGGTGGTTTTTCCCATATTGGGTTTCCACATAAATCTGGTGTCTACTGTGTTCATGATTACTTTCTTTTGCATGGTCGCTTATTTTAGTAAATGCTTAATAAATTAACTAAACATCTATCAAGTTTTAAGCAGTAATTTATGTGTTTACCAAGTAGCAGCAGCAACTAAGTTTAAGGCATCTTTGGGACTGTTGAATTTTTTGTTGTTGTAACTAATTCACCCCTCCCCTCTCAGTTACGCCATCTTCATTTTCCAACAATTGGTATCAGAACTTTTGGTGCTTGTAGGAGGAGATTTCAAAGATCTAAGCCAAAGATCAAGATGTCTTACAAGAGGGAAATCCCAAGGCTTAACCGAAACAACTTCTCAGCATGGCAGGGATTAATGAGACTTCATTTAGCTTCCATTGGTGACACTGGTCTGAAATATCTTGATGAGAAATATGTAGAACCATCAGGTACATTATCAGTCAATGACATTTCTATAAAGAAGACTCATAACATTATGATGATTGATATTGCATCTGCCTTGAGTTATGAAGAGTTTGATGATGTTAAGGACTGCACTACTGCCTATGAAATGTGGGAAAGACTGAAAGAGATCTATGGTGGAGATGACAATGTCAGAAGAGCCAAAGCTGAAAGTCTGAGAGGATAGTTCGATCAGACGAAAATGAAAGAAGATGAAAACATTGCCAAATATGTTGAAAGAATTAAAGCATGTGTCAGTGCTATCAAAGCTTCTGGAGGAAGTATCAGTGAAGAGATAGTCATAAGTAAAGTTCTTAGAACTCTACTTCCAGTTTATGCCATCAGGGTATCAGCCATTCAAGAAAGAAGGTGTGAGGCCAATCACAAGATAAACCTAGAGCCCATAGTTGGAAGATTGACAGAATTTGAATTAGATAATTTCGATAATTATGTTCCGGCTGCAAAGAACATTGAGTCTGCATTTGAAGCCAAGCTTTCACTCAGGGAAAAAGGCAAGAAGAAGAAGGAATCTCAGTCAGAGAGTGTAGATCAATCAGATCAGAGTTCTGACAGCGACCTTGAAGTAATTGAAGCTCTACTTGCAAGGAAATATTCAAGAGGAAGAGGTAAATACAAAGGTAAAGTACCCCTAGTCTACTTTTCATGTGAAGAAGTCGGTCATATTGCTGCAAGGTGTCCAAACAAGAAAGATAAAGATGAAAAGAAAGATAATAAATGGAACAGTAAGAAAGATCTCAAATCATTTAATGATAAAAGTAAGAAATCATGTTTTATGGCTAAAGATTCTAATGATTCTAATGATGAAGAAGAGGATGAGATTGTTTACATTGCTGTAAAAGATGAATCTGACAATGAAGAAATGGCACTCATCTCTCACATAAGTAAGAATGATACATGGATCATTGATAGTGGCTGCTCACATCATATGACTGGAGATAAAACAAAGTTTGATCAATTTGAAGAGTATGATGGTGGCAGTGTAAGATTTGGAAACAATGAACCTTGTTGCATCAAAGGAAAAGGAAGAATCACTCTAACCCAAGAACTTGTATGTGATAATGCTTATTGGGTAGAAGGCCTAAAGAAAAATTTGTTGAGTGTGGCACAGTTACTCAACAATGGACTCAAAGTAGAATTCATCCAAGGCAAAGAAAGACTGCTAAACGGTAAAGGAAAGCTGATTGGATCTGGTACTCAAACTAAAGGTAACTTGTTCTATCTTGAACTTGATGAACATTCATGTTTTATTGCTCAAGTAGAAGAGAGTTGGTTATGGCATAAAAGGTTATGTCATGTGAATTTTGACAATTTGGTAAAGATAAGCAAATTCAAGAAAGTGAGAGGCATTCCTGATTTAAAGAAACCAGAGGTCGGTTTATGCAAGAATTGTCAAATTGGAAAGATGGGTAAGTCTAGTTTCAAAAGCAAAAATTATCAGTCTGAAGATTTATTAGAAATTGTGCATACTGACTTATGTGGACCTATTGGAATTGAAAGCTATACTGGTGAAAAATATTTGATTCTTTTTGTTGATGATTATTCAAGAATGATGACCGTCATGTACCTAAGGAACAAATCAGAAGCATTTGAAAAGTTCAAATGGTATTTGGCAAGAGTAGAAAAAGAAACAAGGAAAATATTGAAATGCCTAAGGTCAGACAGAGGTGGTGAATTTATTTCACATGAATTCAATAACTTTTGTATTGAAAGAGGGATCAAAAGACAGGTTTCAGCACCAAGTACTCCTGAACAAAATGGCATAGCTGAAAGAAGGAACAGATCCATCATGGATTGTGCAAGAACCTTGATGATAGAAAAGAATATTGCTATCAAATACTGGAAGGAGGCTATCAGTACAGTAGTTCATACCTTAAACCGAGTACAGTTGAAAAAAGACTCATTCAAAACTCCCTATGAATTATGGTATGGCTATAAACCCAATGTAAGTTATCTGAAAGTATTTGGAAGCAAATGTTATATCTTGAAAGAATCTAGAAAAGGTAAATTTGATGTAAAAGGTGATGAAAGTATATTTCTTGGATACTCATGCAAGAGTAAAGCATATAGATGCTTGAAC
Source organism: Cupressus sempervirens (assembly GCA_028749045.1). Taxonomy (NCBI): domain Eukaryota; kingdom Viridiplantae; phylum Streptophyta; class Pinopsida; order Cupressales; family Cupressaceae; genus Cupressus; species Cupressus sempervirens. Next base: position 110,053,540 of record CM053787.1, read on the forward strand.
TTATCTACTCACAAAGTCATAGAAAGTATACATGTGAAAGTTGATGAGTTTGCAGAAAAGACTGAAGAAGAAAGCATAAGAGAACCAGAAGATTACAAAAGATTCATCTTCAGTGAACCGGATATAATATCAACTGCATCTAAGAATCAAAAACCTTCTTCTACCGAGTCATCACTAACCGAGTTGCAGGAAACATCTACTGAGCCAACATCTACCGAGCCAATGTCTACCGAGTCAGAGAATACCAAGTTAGAGATTACCGAGCCAGAGGTAACTGAGCATGTGCATACCGAGCCAGTTGATACCGAGCCAGACCAAATCGAGCATGAAGGTGAAATGCAAGAAGATAATGACAAGATTCATCCAAAAGGAAAAGAACCTGTTCTAGCCAAGTATGTCAGGAGACATCATTCTGCAGATCAGATCATCGAAAATAAATCTGAAGGAACCATCACAAGAAATAAGTTGAAAGGTACTTGTTTACTTGCTGATTTTGAACCTAGAACTGTCAAAGATGCATTAGAAAATGATAATTGGATTGAAGCAATGAATGAAGAAATAGAGCAGATAGAGAAAAACAAGACATGGATTCTTGTACCCAGGCCTAAAGACAAAAATGTAATCGGTACAAAGTGGTTTTTCAGAAATAAGTTGGATGAAAATGGTAAAGTATCAAGAAACAAAGCTAGATTAGTGTGCAAAAGATATTCTCAAGAGGAAGGCATAGATTATGGAGAAACTTTTGCTCCCATTGCTAGATTGGAAGGTATTAGAACCTTATTAGCATATGCTTCTTACAAAGGATTTAAAGTTTATCAGATGGATGTCAAGTCAGCATTTCTAAATGGTATACTGGATGAAGAGGTCTACATTGAACAACCTGAAGGTTTTATAGATCCAGATAAAAATAACATAGTTTGCAAATTGCATAAGGCACTGTATGGTCTGAAACAAGCCCCTAGAGCATGGTATGAAAGATTGCATAGCTATCTTATTCAAATTGGATTTTAAAGAAATAATGATAACAGTAGTTTGTATATCAAGGAAGGACCAGAAAATAAGATTGTCCTGGCAGAAATATTTGTAGATGATACTGTTTTCATAGGGAATGATGATCTTTGCAAATAATTTTCAGAACAAATGAGCAAGGAATTTGAAATGTCAATGTTCAGTGAAATCAAATTCTTTGTTGGACTTCAAATTCAGCAGAACAAGAATGGCATCTACATCACTCAAGCAAAATACATCAAAGAGATATTGAAAAAGTTTGGTATGGAAGACTGTAAACCAGTTGGAATTCCCATGTGTACTGGACTAAAACTTACCAAAGAAGATGATTCAAAGGAAATAGATTAGACATTGTACAGATCTATGATTGGAAAGTTGCAATATGTAGTTCATACTAGGCCAGATATTGCTCTTGCTGTTGGAATTATGGAAAGATTTTCAGCCAAACCAAGAGAAAATCACATGATGGCAATCAAGAGGATAATGAGATATCTGAAAGGAACTGAAGATTATGGATTATGGTATAAATTTGGAGGAAACCTAGACTTAAAATTTTTTACTGATGTAGATTGGGCAGGAAACCTTGACGACAGAAAAAGCACAAGTGGAGGTGCATTCTTTCTTGGAAAGAGGTTGGTTTCTTGGACAAGCAAAAAGCAAAATTGTACATCTCAATCAACAGCAGAGGCAGAGTATGTTGATGCAGTAGTAAACTATTCTAATATTGTTTGGTTCAAGCAATTACTACAAGGCATGAAGATGGAAATTAAGGAACCAGTTGTCATGTTTTGTGATAATACAAGTGCAATCAACATATCTAAGAATCCAGTAATGCATTCTAAGACTAAGCACATTGCAATCAAGTATCACTTTGTCAGAGAATTGGTGCAGGACAAGGAAATCAGATTGGAATATGTCCATACAAAGGAATAGATTGCTGACATATTCACAAAGCCTTTACCTAAAGATGCATTTTTGTATCTCAGAGGTAAGTGAGGGGTCATTCCCCTATCTGAAGTTCACTAAAAATAAGTTTTAGTGATGCATCAGCTCTTACAAAATTGAACAATCATCAGTTGATGCAGCAAATCAAGGAAATATTGCATATGAATCAGTACTAAAGGTACAATGAAATTCATTGAAATTGGATTGTCTTTGGCATGTGTTGTCAAAGAGGGAAAGTTTTACCGTCATATCTTTCCGAAATTTGATTATGTAATTCCCTCACAGAGGGAGATTACTGTAAGAGGGAGAGTTCTCTATCTTAGAGGGAGAATTGTTAATTGTGTTGTGTTGCTGTAGACTTGCTTTCAAATTTCATTTTTGCTATGACATGTTGTGTTGCCATCAATGCCAAAGAGAGAGATTGTTGGATACAATTAAGTAATTGTGTATTGTCTTTGATGTTACACAAATGCCATATCAGTTATCAGACAGAGTCAACCGAGTTCTATCGGTCAGGAAAACAGTTTACAGAGTCTACCGAGCTCAGTCGGTCAGTAAAGCCTTTTGCAGTGTATACCGAGTGTTCCTGTATGTCACACGGTGAGTTAGTGTTAACCGAGTTTGCACGGTAAGCTAAGGAAAGCTTAGTTTTCACCGAGCTCACTCGGTAGTCAAAGACAGCTTTTATCGAGTCTAGTCAGTTTCCAAAGGAACTGGCAGGTTTACCGAATTCCCCGGTAATTGTAGTTTTTACCAAGTTCTGCCGGTTAACACAGGAAGCAGTTTTTTTTGTTCTGTATTGACCGAGCAGCGTCAGCCAGTGAAGAATTTTGTTTTGATTGTTAGTTCAAGCCGACTTTGGAATATGTTTTGTCAAGTTGGTTGGGCCAACCTGGTATTATGTATAGTATATAAAGAGGTTCTCAAGATGCGGAAAACTGTGGAATAGAGAGTGTATACGGATAGTGCAAGGAAGTGCAAGGAAGAGACTTGTGTATGCCTAAGCAGAGTTGAGCAGAGGGAAATCTTGGAGCTGCAAAGATATATTTAATCAGTAAGGATCTTGTGGAGCTAAACTGAGATCTGTATTCAGCAAGATAAGTTGCATGTATTTTCAGATCATTCATTGTTGCTTTCTAACCATTGTAACAGTGATTCCAAAATCTCCTAACAGAGTTGGTTTAACAGCCATTCCATAAATCCTTTAACAGGGTGGAAATTCAGTTGAATTGTTCTAAAGACCTCTTACAAGGCCACTCCTAACAGGGTGATTAAATCCTCTAACAGGGTCACACCTAACAGTGTGTTTTGTAACCTTTAACAGGGTTGGCTCCTAACAGGGCTCACTTCAGAAGAGTGAAAATTGGTGACTAGTTGCTGGTGGTTTTTCCCATATTGGGTTTCCACGTAAATCTGGTGTCTACTGTGTTCATGATTACTTTCTTTTGCATGGTCATTTATTTCAGTAAATGCTTAATAAATTAACTAAACATCTATCAAGTTTTAAGCAGTAATTTATGTGTTGACCGAGTAGCAGCAGCAACTAAGTTTAAGGCATCTTTGGGACTGTTGAATTTGTTTTTGTTGTAACTGATTCACCCCTCCCCTCTCAGTTACCCCATCTTCATTTTCCAACAGAAGTTCAGTCATAAAGGGAGATTTGCAAATTAAAGGGAGTTAATAGATTTAATTTGAATAAAATAAGGAGTTAACTGATTCAATCTGAGTAGAAAAAGGAGTTAACTAATTTAACACATTTTTGATCAATAGTGAACTGAAAATTTCTTATTTTCAACTGAAGAGAGATTTTGTTGAGATATTTAATTTAATAAAATGAGATATGATCTCATAATTACTTTTTATATTTAATTAAATAATTTTTAATTAATTAGAAACACTTTTGTTATTTAATTAAATAACTTCATTTAATTAATTAGGAATTCCTCTCATTTAATTAAATAACTTTGTTTAATTAATTAGAAGTAAGTACTCCATTTAATTCAATAATTTCATTTAATTATTTAAAAATTCTTTTTGAAACTAGTCAACTCAAGTCAATTATGGTTAAATCTGGTCAACTTTTGGTCAAACTTGATCTTTGCGTATGTGAATATGAGCAAATGTGAGTATGAATTCCAGCAACAATTTGATGCAAATTCTCATTCAACCTTTCAAAATGAAGAGATGAGGGTCTCTTAAATAGACTTTCCTGGAATTCATCAATGGATGAGATCGATTTCAATCAACGGTAAGGATTAAAGGTGAAGTTTAGTCATAAAGGGAGATTTCCAAATTAAAGGGAGTTAACAGATTTAATTTGAGTAAAATAAGGAGTTAACTAATTTAATTTGAGTAGAAAAAGGAGTTAACTGATTTAACTCATTTTTGATCAATAGTGAACTGGAAATTTCCCTTTTTGAATTGAAGAGAGATTTTGTTGAGATATTTAATTTAATAAAATGAGATATGCTCTCATAATTACTTTTTCTATTTAATTAAATAATCTTCAATTAATTAGAGACACTTTTCTTGTTTAATTAAATAACTTCATTTAATTAATTAGGAATGGCTTCTTATTTAATTAAATAATTTTGTTTAATTAGTTAGAAGTAAGTACTCCATTTAATTAAATAACTTCATTTAATTATTTCAAATTTTTTTTCAAAACTAGTCAACTCAAGTCAACCGTGGTTAAATCTGGTCAACTTTTGGTCAAATTTGATCTTTGCGTATGTGAATATGAGCAAATGTGAGTATGAATTCCAACAACAATTCGATGCAGATTCTCATTCAACCTTTCAAAATGAAGAGATGAAGGTCTCTTAGATAGACTTTCCTGGAATTCATCAACGGTTGAGATTGATTTCAATCAAAGGTCTGTATTAAAGGTGAAGTTTAGTCATAAAGGGAGATTTCCAAATTAAAGGGAGTTAATAGATTTAATTTGAGTAAAATAAGGAGTTAACTGATTCAATTCGAGTAGAAAAAGGAGTTAACTAATTTAACTCATTTTTTATGAATAGTAACATGGAAATTTCCCTGTTTGAACTGAAGAGAGATTTTGTTGAGATATTTAATTTAATAAATGAGACATGCCTTCATAATTACTTTTTCTATTTTATTAAATAATCTTTAATTAATTAGAGACACTTTTCTTATTTAATTAAATAACTTCATCTAATTAATTAGGAATGGCTTCTCATTTAAATATGTAGTGCCTACCCTCGTTCACATCTTTTCTGGACATATTATTGCTATTATTATCAGACTATGATAGACTAGCTTTATGTTAATGGATTAGTGGTATTATTTTGACACTATCAGACATTATGCTATGGATTCAGTTGTTATATGATGAGATCATTTAGACTCTACATTACATGTATGTATGATGATCATTATATTGTTATTGTTGATGATTAGTTAAATGTTTTATTATCTCATGTGTTTTATTATGGATACTTACCCCATACTTGCATGTGTATGGTGTGCGTGTTTTCTTATTGTATGGCATTTTTGATGTGGTTAAGGAAGGGAGTCATAGTCACTTGTTTAGTATCTAAATATGAAAAAATGTGAGTATGAATTTTAGCAATAATTCGATGCAAATTCTCATTCAACATTTCAAAATGAAGAGATGAGGGTCTCTCAAATAGACTTTCTTGGAATTCATCAATGGTTGAGATCGATTTCATTCAACGGTCAGGATTAACGGTGAAGTTCAATCATAAAGGAAGATTTTCAAATTAAAGGGAGTTAACAAATTTAATTTGAGTAAAATAAGGAGTTAGATGATTCAATTTGAGTAGAAAAAGGAGTTAACTGATTTAACTCATTTTTTATCAATAGTGAACTAGAAATTTCCCTTTTTGAACTGAAGAGAGATTTTGTTGAGATATTTAATTTAATAAAATGAGATATGCTCTCATAATTACTTTTTCTATTTAGTTAAATAATCTTTAATTAATTAGAGACACTTTTCTTATTTAATTAAATAACTTCATTTAATTAATTAGGAATGGCTTCTCATTTAATTAATTAACATTGTTTCATTAATTAGAAGTAAGTACTCCATTTAATTAAATAATTTCGTTTACTTATTTTCAAATTCTTTTCAAAACTAGTCAACACAAGTCAACTGTGGTTAAATTTGGTCAACTTTTGGTCAAACTTGATCTTTGTGTATGTGAATATGAGAAAATGTGAGTATGAATTCCAGCATTATTTCGATGCAAGTTCTCATTCAACCTTTTAAATGAAGAGATGAGGGTCTCTTAAATAGACTTTCCTGGAATTCATCAATGGTTGAGATCGATTTCAATCAATGGTCAGGATTAAAGGTGAAGTTTAGCCATAAAGGGAGATTTTCAAATTAAAGGTTGTTAACAGATTTAATTTGAGTAAAATAAGAAGTTAATTGATTCAATTTGAGTAGAAAAAGGAGTTAACTGATTTAACTCATTTTTTATCAATAGTGAATTGGAAATTTTCCTTTTTGAACTGAAGAGAGATTTTGTTGAGATATTTAATTTAATAAAATGACATATGCTCTCATTATTACTTTTTCTATTTAATTAAATAATCTTTAATTAATTAGAGACACTTTTCTTATTTAATTAAATAACTTCATTTAATTAATTAGGAATGGCTTCTCATTTAATTAAATAACTTTGTTTAATTAATTAGAATTAAGTACTCCATTTAATTAAATAATTTTGTTTAATTATTTCGAAATTCTTTTCAAACTAGTCAACTCAAGTCAACCGTGGTTAAATCTGGTCAACTTTTGGTCAAACTTGATCTTTGCGTATGTGAATATAAGCAAATGTGAGTATGAATTCCAGCAACAATTCGATGCAAATTCTGATTCAACTTTTCAAAATGAAGAGATGTGGGTCTCTTAAATAGACTTTCCTGGAATTCATCAACGGTTGAGATTTATTTTAATGAACGGCCAGGATGAAAGGTGAAGTTCAGTCATAAAGGGAGATTTCCAAATTAAAGGGAGTTAATAGATTTAATTTGAGTAAAATAAAGAGTTAACTGATTCAATTTGAGTAGAGAAAGGAGTTAACTGATTTAACACATTTTTGATCAATAGTGAACTGGAAATTTCTTTTTTTGAACTGAAGAGAGATTTTGTTGAGATATTTAATTTAATAAAATGAGATATGATCTCATAATTACTTTTTCTATTTAATTAAATAATCTTTAATTAATTAGAGACACTTTTCTTATTTAATTAAATAACTTCATTTAATTAATTAAGAATGGCTTCTCATTTAATTAAATAACTTTGTTTAATTAATTAGAATTAAGTACTCCATTTAATTAAATAATTTTGTTTAATTATTTCAAAAAAAATTTTGAAACTAGCCAACTCAAGTCAACTGTAGCTAAATCTGGTCAACTTTTGGTCAAACTTGATCTATGCGTATGTGAATATGAGCAAATGTGAGTATGAATTCTAGCAACAATTCGATGCAAATTCTCATTCAACCTTTCAAAATGAAGAGATTACGGTCTCCTAAATAGACTTTCCTAGAATTAATCAACAGTTGAGATCGATTTCATTCAACGATCAGGATTAAAGGTGAAGTTCAGTCATAAAACGAGATTTCCAAATCAAAGGGAGTTAACAGATTTAATTTGAGTAAAATAAAGAGTTAACAGATTCAATTTGAGTAGAAAAAAGAGTTAACTCATTTAACTCATTTTTGATCAATAGTGAACTGAAAATTTCCCTTTTTGAACCGAAGAGAGATTTTGTTGAGATATTTAATTTAATAAAATGAGATATGCTCTCATAATTACTTTTTCTATTTAATTAAATAATCTTTAATTAATTAGAGACACTTTTCTTATTTAATTAAATAACTTCATCTAATTAATTATGAATGGCTTCTCATTTAAATATGTAGTGCCTACCCTCGTTCACAGCTTTTCTGGACATATTATTGCTATTATTATCAGACTATGATAGACTAGCTTTATGTTAATGGATTAGTGGTATTGTTTTGACACTATCAGATATTATGCTATGGATTCAGTTGTTATATGATGAGATCATTTAGACTTTACATTACATATATGTATGATGATCATTATATTGTTATTGTTGATGATTAGTTAGATGTTTTATTATCTCATGTGTTTTATTATGGATACTTACCCCATACTTGCATGTGTATGGTGTGCGTGTTTTCTTATTGTATGGCATTTTTGATGTGGTTAAGGAAGGGAGTCGTAGTCACTTGTTTAGTTGGGATCTACACGATGCACCACTTCCTGTCATTGCCTGTTTAGCTTAGCACTATATATATATATATATATATATATATATATATATATATATATATATATATATATATATATATATATATATATATATATATATATATATATATATATATAGTATGTACATGCATGGTTTTTTTGCAAGTTGCAGGTACCGGGTATCGACTTCCCTGAATTGCTAGGATGAGCATACCCTATTATACTATCTCAATGATAAGAGAAGGGAGAGAAATTCTCAAGTCCAAATCCCAAACCCTAAAACCATTTGTCCTAGTGAGTTAGGACAAGTATCAGAGTTGAGTACCCACTGAATGTGTCGGATGACATATTTCGTGATTTTTAATCTTTTAGACTGATTTTGTATGAATTTTCCTATGATGGGTTTTCATATTTTATCTTGAAGGTCTGTGGTGAATTTTCTATTAATTAAGTCTCAACAAATAGATTTAATTAATAAATTAATTATTTAAGAAAATTAAATATCATGATCTTTGATATTTTGATTATAATTAATTCAAGGAGAATTAATTGAGAGAAAAGAATTAAATAAAAAGAAAATTAGAAAATTAAAATAAATAATAATTATAAAATTCTAATAAATCAATAAAAAAATAATAATAATAAAAGTTATAAAAATTAAAATAAAAGTTATAAAATCAAAAATGGGAGTTATAAATATTTAAATAGAAATTATTTAAAAAGTAATTGGAGTTATAAGCTTGCATGGGAATTAACGTATTTCTCTATTTCTCATATGTCAACAACACGGGGGTTAGTGCATCAATTAAGCATATGGTGTCTACAACCCTATGGCTCATCAAAAAGGTTGAAAAAGACCCATGCTTAGTTGGTGACACCTTCCAACTATTTCTAGAAGCATTCTAGAGGTTCCCTGAGAGCTGTATATATTCAGGTATCCTTAAAAGCTTAGACATAGCGTTGATAGTGTGGAGAACAATTGGGGCATTAGAGGACTCGAGAATTTTGAAGAAGAGAGCTTGCTCTGTGGGTTTTCTGAGGAAGAGTGAATTAGCATCAAAATCTAGGTAGACTCTTGTGATATTTTCGCATCTTGTTTTCCCTGTCTTCTTCATGTCTTCCATATGTCTTCTGAGGAATCTCATGTTTCTATTATATGCATTCTCAATTTGAGTAGTTAATTTATTTGAGAATTTTATGTTCATAGATCTGAAAAGATAATGGGGCTAGGGTTTAAACTGATGACCAAAAACCATTAGATTATTGGATAAATTTGAGATTTAAAAGTTTATAAGAAAATTCTGAGAATTAGAATATATTGTGTATATATGTTTATTTTTTAAAATCTGCATACATATATATATATATGCATTATTTACACATATACTGTGATATAAAATTTTTATATATACATATATATATATATATACATATGTATATATATATCTAATTGAAGAATCGATTATCGAATCGTAGTTGAGATTCATGTTAATATCGCATGAGAAAGTTTATATATATAAAAAAAAGTTATAAAAAAATTGCATTGGGAAAAAAAAAAATATATAATTGTTATGCGTAGTGGGAGGGACAGTACCCGTACCCCACACGCTCTGTCAGGTGCGGAGTACCTGCCATCGCAGGTACTGCGACGTCAGCCGGTACTGCGTACCCGCTGCTGCCGCAGGCCTGCGACCGCAGAGCTCTGCATGCCACGGCTGCAGTATATTAATTGAGTTGTGTGCTTTGTTTTCAAAACACATTTTATATTATATGAAATGCATTTAAAAAAAAAAAGTTTATGTTTCATAAAACGTTTATGAAAATTGATTCACATTGTTATTTAATTTTTATATGTTGTATGGTGTAAAACAGAATTGATAATTCGATTTTATGAAATAGTAAATATTTATATATTATATATATGTATGTATATATATATTTAAATGTGTGTGTGTGTGTGTGTGTGTGATATGTAAATATGTTATTAACAGATTTAAAATTATTTGATAAAAGATTTAGGAATTCATCTTTTATAATGATGAATAGTTTTATAATTTTATAATTTAATTATTAAGATTTAAATAATAGTTTTAAATTATAAAATATATATATATATATAGTATATGAAATTTAATTGAAAGCTGGTGGGGAATATTTTAATGAAATATTACAATTGGAAATTGGATTTTAGAGGAAAACTTTTATCCATCTGAAAACAATACATGGAAAAATGTAGGAAAATGTTCTTCTAATTCTTCCTCTAAACTTGGAAACATAAACTGAGACTTTGCATTTGAATTTAAATTTGAAACTTAGCAAAACCAAAACATGTGTTTACATTGTGTATTCCTTATGCTAATGTTTTCGATTTTGGGTTGACTAGTGTTGACCAGTATAGGATGTCTACCAGAGGCTTGGAGGTTATGTGATTGTGATGTCATGATGATGTTTTATTCTCGATCTTTATAAACCCAACGATGATTATGTGATGGAATGCTCTATGTATTGGTTGTGATTATTGATTATTAAAGTTGAGATTCTTATGTTTGAGACCCTTGACTTAACCATTATTTTTGGTCATCGATCAGTTATCCTTGGTTATATTCTAGTTGCTATGATGGGATTGATATGTGGATTTATTCTTAATGATGTCATGTTGTGACATGTTTGACTCAACCATTTTGGAGTCTTCGATCAGTATGATTTTGAGATATTCTTGGTTGCTTGTTGAGAACCAATGGATATGGTGATTTATTTTGATATATATTTTTGTTATTAAGAACCATTGGATACTTGATTATCAGTGATACTTTAGTTGCCAATAGAGAGCTATTGTGGTCATGATTTTCTATGGATGTTTCTCATGGAGAATTGATGCTTTTATGCATATTTGATCATTTTATCATGGATATTTGATGATTCTTATTATGGATATTTGATGATTTTATGGATTTTCTTTATGATTATGATACCATGAGCATTAGGGTAGGAAAAGGAGTTAACAAATTTAACTAATTTTTTATCAATAGTGAACTGAAAATTTCCCTTTTTGAACTGAAGAGATATTTTGTTGAGATATTTAATTTAATAAAATGAGATATGCTCTCATAATTACTTTTTCTATTTAGTTAAATAATCTTTAATTAATTAGAGAGACTTTTCTTATTTAATTAAATAACTTCATTTAATTAATTAGGAATGACTTCTCATTTAATTAAATAACATTGTTGAATTAATTAGAAGTAAGTACTCCATTTAATAAAATAATTTCGTTTAATTATTTCAAAATTCTTTTCGAAACTAGTCAACTCAAGTCAACCGTGATTAAATCTAGTCAACTTTTGGTCAAGCTTGATCTTTGCGTATGTTAATATGAGCAAATGTGAGTACGAACTCCAGCAACAATTCGATGCAAATTCTCATTCAACTTTTCAAAATTAAGAGATGAGGGTCTCTTAAATAGACTTTAGTGGAATTCATCAATGGTTGAAATCGATTTCAATCAACGGTCAGGATTAAAGGTGAAGTTCACTCATAAAGGGAGATTTCCAAATTAAAGGGAGTTAACAGATTTAATTTGAGTAAAATAAAGAATTAACTGATTCATTTTGAGTAGAAAAAGGAGTTAACTCATTTAACTCATTTTTTATCAATAGTAAACTTGAAATTTTTCTTTTTGAACTGAAGAGAGATTTTGTTGAGATATTTAATTTAATAAAATGAGATATGCTCTCATAATTACCTTTTCTATTTAATTAAATAATCTTTAATTAATTAGAGACACTTTTCTTATTTAATTAAATAACTTCATTTAATTAATTAGGAATCGCTTCTCATTTAATTAAATAACTTTGTTTAATTAATTAGAAGTAAGTACTCCATTTAATTAAATAATTTCGTTTAATTATTTCAAAATTCTTTTCGAAACTAGTCAACTCAAGTCAACCATGGTTAAATCTGGTCAACATTTAATGAAACTTGATCTTTGCATATGTGAATATGAGTAAATGTGAGTATGAATTCCAGCAACAATTTGATGCATATTCTCATTCAGCCTTTCAAAATGAAGAGATGAGGGTCTCTTAAATAGACTTTCTTAGAATTCATCAATGGTTGAGATCGATTTCATTCAATGGTTAGGATTAAATGTGAAGTTCAGTCATAAAGGAAGATTTCCAAATTAAAGAGAGTTAACAGATTTAATTTGAGTAAAATAAAGAGTTAACAGATTCAATTTGAGTAGAAAAAAGAGTTATCTGATTGAACTAATTTTTGATCAATAGTGAACTGGAATTTTTTTTTTTTGAACAGAAGAGAGATTTTGTTGAGATATTTAATTTAATAAAATGAGATATGCTCTCATAATTACTTTTTCTATTTAATTAAATAACTTCATTTAATTAATTAGGAATGGCTTCTCATTTAACTAAATAACTTTGTTTAATTAATTAGAAGTAAGTACTCCATTTAATTAAATAATTTCGTTTAATTATTTCAAAATTCTATTCGAAACTAGTAAACTCAAGTCAACCGTGGTTAAATCTGCTCAACTTTTGGTCAAACTTGATCTTTACATATGTGAATATGAGCAAATGTGAGTATGAATTCCAGCAATAATTCGATGCAAATTCTCATTCAACCTTTCAAAATGAAGAGATGAGGGTCTCTTAAATAGACTTTCCTAGAATTCATCAACGGTTGAGATCGATTTCAATCAATGGTCAGGATTAAAGGCGAAGTTCAGTTATTAAGGGAGATTTTGAAATTAAAGGAAGTTAACAGATTTAATTTGAGTAAAATAAGCAGTTAACTAATTCAATTTGAGTAGGAAAAGGAGTTAACTGATTTAACTCATTTTGTATCAATAGTGAACTGAAAATTTCCTTTTTTGAACTGAAGAGAGATTTTGTTGAGATATTGAATTTAATAAAATGAGATATGCTCTCATAATTACTTTTTCTATTTAATTAAATAATCTTTAATTAATTAGAGACACTTTTCTTATTTAATTAAATAAATTCATTTAATTAATAAGGAATGGCTTCTCATTTAATTAAATAACTTTGTTTAATTAATTAGAAGTACTCCATTTAATTAAATAATTTCGTTTAATTATTTCAAATTTTTTTTCGAAACTAGTCAACTCAAGAAAACTGTGGTTAAATCTGGATAACTTTTGGTCAAACTTGATCTTTGCGTATCTGAATATGAGCAAATGTGAGTATGAATTCCAACAACAATTCGATGCAAATTCTCATTCAACCTTTCAAAATGAAGAGATGAGGGTCTCTTAAATAGACTTTCCTAGAATTCATCAACGGTTGAGATCCATCTCATTCAACGGTCAGGATTAAACGTGAAGTTCTGTCATAAAGGCAGATTTCAAAATTAATGGGAATTAACAGATTTTATTTGAGTAAAATAAGGAGTTAACTGATTCAATTTGAGTAGAAAAAGGAGTTAACTGATTTAACTCATTTTTTATCAATAGTGAACTGAAAATATTTCTTTTTAAACTGAAGAGAGATTTTGTTGAGATATTTAATTTAATAAAATGAGATATGCTCACATAATTACTTTTTCTATTTAGTTAAATAATCTTTAATTAATTAGAGACACTTTTCTTATTTAATTAAATAACTTCATTTAATTAATTAGGAATGGCTTCTCATTTAATTAAATAACATTGTTTAAATAATTAGAAGTAAGTGCTCCATTTAATTAAATAATTTCATTTTATTATTTCAAAATTCTTTTCGAAACTAGTCAACTCAAGTCAACCGTGGTAAAGTCTGGTCAACTTTTCGTCAAGCTTAATCTTTGCGTATGTGAATATGAGCAAATGTGAGAATGAATTCCAGCAACAATTCGATGCAAATTCTCATTCAACCTTTCAAAATGAAGAGATGAGGGTCTCTTAAATAGACTTTCTTAGAATTCATCAATAGTTGAGATCGATTTCAATCAACGGTCAGGATTAAAGGTGAAGTTCAGTCATAAAAGGAGATTTCCGAATTAAAGGGAGTTAACAGATTTAATTTGAGTAAAATAACGAGTTAAGTGATTCAATTTGAGTAGAAAAAAGAGTTAACTGATTTAACTCATTTTAGATCAATAGTGAACTGGAAATTTCCCTTTGACAACTGAAGAGACATTTTGCTGAGATATTTAATTTAATAAAATGATATATGCTCTCATAATTACTTTTTCTATTTAATTAAATAATCTTTAATTAATTAGAGACACTATTCTTATTTAATTAAATAACTTCATTTAATTAATTAGGAATGGCTTCTCATTTAATTAAATATCTTTTTTTAAATAATTAGAAGTAAGTACTTCATTTATTTAAATAATTTCATTTAATTATTTAAAAATTCTTTTCGAAACTAGTCAACTCAAGTCAACTGTGGTTAAATCTGGTCAACTTTTGGTCAAACTTGATCTTTGTGTATGTGAATATGAGCAAATGTGAGTATGAATTTCAGCAACAATTCGATGCAAATTCTCATTCAACCTTTCAAAATTAAGAGATGAGGGTCTCTTAAATAGAATTTCCTAGAATTCATCAACGGTTGAGATCGATTTCAATCAACAGTCAGGATTAAAGGTGAAGTTCATTCATAAAGGGAGATATCCAAAATAAAGGGATTTAACAGATTAAATTTGAGTAAAATAAGGAGTTAACTGATTCAATTTGAGTAGAAAAAGGAGTTAACTGATTTAACTCATTTTTTGTCAATAGTGAACTGAAAATTTTCCTTTTTGAACTGAAGAGAGATTTTGTTGAGACATTTAATTTAATAAAATGAGATATGCTCTCATAATTACTTTTTCTATTTAATTAAATAATCTTTAATTAATTAGAGACACTTTTCTTATTTAATTAAATAACTTCATTTAATTAATTAGGAATGGTTTCTCATTTAATTAAATAACTTTGTTTAATTAGTTAGAAGTAAGTACTCCATTTAATTAAATAATTTCATTTAATTATTTTCAAATTCTTTTCGAAACTGTTCAACTGTGGTTAAATCTGGTCAACTTTTGGTCAAACTTGATCTTTGCGTATGTGAATATGAACAAATGTGAGTGTGAATTCTAGCAATAATTCGATACAAATTTTCATTCAACCTTTCAAAATGAAGAGATGAGGGTCTCTTAAATAGACTTTCTTGGAATTCATCAACAGTTGAGATCGATTTCAATCAATGGTCAGGATTAAATGTGAAGTTCAGTCATAAAGAGAGATTTCCAAATTTAGGGGAGTTAACAGATTTAATTTGAGTAAAATAAAGAGTTAACTAATTCAATTTGAGTAGAAAAAGGACTTAACTAATTTAACTCATTTTTGATCAATAGAGAACTAGAAATTTCCCCTTTTGAACTGAAAAGAGATTTTGTTGAGATATTTAATTTAATAAAATGAGATATGCTCTCATAATTACTTATTCTATTTAATTAAATAATCTTTAATTAATTAGAGACACTTTTCTTATTTAATTAAATAACTTCATTTAATTAATTAGGAATGACTTCTCATTTAATTAAATAACTTTTTATAATTAATTAGAAGTAATTACTCCATTTAGTTAAATAATTTCGTTTAATTATTTCAAAATTCTTTTCGAAACTAGTCAACCGTGGTTAAATTTGGTCAACTTTTGGTTAAACTTAATCTTTGCGTATGTGAATATGAGCAAATGTGAGTATAAATTCCAGCAACAATTCGATGCAAATTCTCATTTAACCTTTCAAAATGAAGACATGAGGGTCTCTTAAATAGACTTTTCTGGAATTCATCAACGGTTGATATTGATTTCAATCAACGGTTAGGATTAAAGGTGAAGTTCAGTCATAAAGGGAGATTTTCAAATTAAAGGGAGTTGGGTGTACCCACAATACTAGGTACCACTTTTGTGGGAGGAAGGAACTTCAAAAAAGTGACAAATTTTTTCATCTCCATTTCTCATGCATTCTCGTGAACACCCTACACATGTTCGCGCGAACATGTTTCCTTCGAGTGTCTGTACGAACATATCGTGCCATGTTCGTGCGAACAAGTATGCAACACATGTTCGCGCGAACATATATTGACAAAATTTCTGGCGGCTTAAAATGTCTTCTTCACTTTTCCAAATTCATTTTTACGGCAAGCACTGTTCATTGAGCATTCGGGCGAATGTGTGACTTGAGCAACTTCCGTCGACATCATCTTCTCATTTTCGTTCTCATTTTCATTATCGGGTATGTCAAAATAATATTAATTTAATGTTTTCAACATTTTTTAAGTATTTTTTTTATATTATCAAAATAGATTTTAATGTTTTCAATGCATTCTTTTTGTGTTTTTAAAAGATATTTGAATGTTATATAGTTTTTAATAGTTTTGAAAATATATTTGAATGTTATTTACGTTTTTAATAGTTTATAAAACATATCTAAATGTTAATTTAATATTTTTATTGTTTATTTATATTAATTTAGAAAACATAAAATATTATGTAGAAAACATTAGAAAACATTAGAAAAAATAGTAAAAAATATGTAATATAAAATTTAGGAAAAACATTAGAAAACAAATTTTAAAAAAAAATACGAAAACATTAGAGAATTTATAATTTAATATAAAATTTACAAAAAATTTATAAAAAAATATTACAAAAACAGTAGAAAATTTATAATTTAATATAAAATTTAGAAAACAAATAGTTAAAAAATAGAAAAAATTTTAAAAATATTTTAAAAAAATTTAAAATTTAGCAAAAAACATTAAAAAACATTAGAAAATTTAGAAAAAAATATTGCAAAAATATTACAAAATTTAGAAAATAAATTTAGAAAAACAATTACAAAATTATTAGAGAATTTATAATTTAATATAAAAAATTTAAAAAATATTAAAAAATAAATTTTAAAAAAATTAGAAAAAAAATTAGAAAATTTAAAATTTAATATAAAATTTAGAAAACAATTTTTTTAAAAAAATTGCAAAAACATTAGAAAATTTAGAATTTAATATAAAATTTAGACAATAAACTTAGAAAAAACATTACAAAAACATTAGAAAATTTATAATAATATAAATTTTACAAAAAAAATTTTTAAAAATATTAGAAAAATATTAGAAAATTTATAGTTTTCAAATATTTTGAAAATAAATTTAGAAAAACATTACAAAATTTTAGAAGTCAAATTTAAAAAAATATAATATATATATATATATATATATATATATATATATATATATATATATATATATATATATATATATATATATATATATATATATATATATATATATATATATATATATATATATATATATATATATATATGTTAATGTTAAATGTAAATATGTCAAATTCACTTTAATGTCTTAATCTTAGAAGTTTAATTAAATGACATATCTTAAGGGTCTAGATCCTGAATTGTACATGTAAAAATATAGATTAAAATGTATAATTTTTTATTTTGAACATAGATGTACATGTATATTTGTTCATGGTTAAAAGTAAATGTATGTACATATTTTTAATAAATTCACATTTTTATATGTATAATTTGTGTATATGTTAACTATTGATCTTAATTTATCTTATAACTAAGTGTAATTAACTATATTTAATAACACATGTCTTAAGGGGAGATCCTAAATTATAATAAGAATGTAGATTAAAATGTACATTTTATTTCATAAATGTACATGTAAATATGTTCATGTGGTAGATATAGATGTACATACATATGTTTTCAATATTCATGTCTAAATGTACATATGTTATTATTTTTAATGTCTTAATAATTAGAAGTATATAATTAACTATATAATTCAATGACATGTCTTAAGGGGAGATCCTAAATTATACATATATAAGAATGTAGATTAATTTGCATTTCTACCTGTATGAGTATAACATACATGTACATCCAAACCCTAACCCTAACCTAACCAAACCCTAACCCTAACCATTATCCAAACCCTAACCTTGACCTTAAAATTTAATTTCTAAACCCAATATTATAAATGATAATAAATACCCTAAATCATAATCTTGAACCAAATCATAAACTTCATATGATAAGTTTCCTTATCCTAAATTCTTAACCATGGACTTTAATATTAACCCTTAAATTTAATGCTAGAAATTATGTAAGTTTGTGTAAACCTTGATAGTGTCATAAGGTCTTAAATCTTACCCTAAATTGAGCCTAATTACACTAAAACCCTATTTGAAAACCTAATTGAAGCCTAACTTACATAAAATTAAAACAAGTTGACCCTAATCCTAAATTGTTAAAAATTACATTTGAGATACATGCACATACATGAAGTATGACCCTTGTTTTAAATGATATATATGTAACCCAACTTGAAACCTAAACCTTGAAACATTATTTTTTAAAAAAAAAAAGGGGGTAAAAATTTATTCAAATAAAACCAAATTATAGAAGGCCTCAGGCCCAACCAACCAAAACACCAACCCAAAACCAATTACATTCTGTCCTTTTCCACTAATTGCTCAAAAGTCCTAGCAAGATCAGCACGAATATCATCCCTAATAGAAATATCCCAACCAGCACCTTTCTCTGATGCCCATTTTGCCAAGACATCAGCCACTCCATTCCATTCCCTAAGAATATGACAGAAAGAGATCCCATCCACAAAGCTACTCAAGTGGAGAATCTCTCTAACAATAGAGGCAATTTGCCAGCTAGATTCATCCACTCTCCGGTTATTTATCATATCACAACAACCTAAGAGTCAAACTCACACACCATTCTCCTCCAACCAAGAGAACAAGTCTGCTCCATAGCCACCTTAATGGCCAAAGCCTCCATCATGTTATTCGATTGAACTCCTTTCTGAATAGAGAATATGAAAATAACATTGTCATCTGCATCTCTCCCAATCCCCCCCACTCCAGCCAGTCCAGAATTCTCATGGGACGAGCCATCAGTGTCAATCTTTAGGACTGCATCAGGAGGAAGATCTCTTACTACTACTAGTTCCAAATCCTTTATCCACTAATCCTAAATTCCTGATAATACGAGAATCACCAGGATCTACCAGCTCTGACATATCACATTTAGCAGAGATAGTCTCTTGAAGCCTGGTTAGGATCAACTGCCATAGTTTAGTGGCTCCCAAGTTGGAATTATAGAAGATTTGACAGTTACGCTCCAACCAAAGATTCCATAGAATGAAAGAAGGTCCAATAGCCTAGGCCACCTGAAGGAATTAAGTTTTCATAGGGGGTCTGCCAAGGCTATCCCAAAATTTAATAAGAGATTTGGCATGAATACGGCTATGGCACCACGCCTCCCACCGCTTATGCCAGATCTTTCTAGAGGGAGGACATAAGAAGAAAACATGAGAAACATCTTCCCCATCCAACATACATAGGGGATAGAAAGAGGGTCCCTGAAACCCTCTTCGCTGGAGATTATCCCAAGTAAGACACTTATTTTGCGCAACCAACCATAGAAAAAAATTACATTTCGGCCAAGAAAATTTATTCCAGACCTTCCTCCACCAGGGAACCACCTGAACTACATTACATTGGCTATCTAGCCGAGCATATCCCTGGGCCACACTGAACTTACCTTTTGGGCAAGGACCCCAAGCCAGGATGTCTTTGTCTTTAGAAGAGCTGTAAATCCTAGCAGAGAGAAGATGCGCCAATTCAGCCTGAATCTCTGAGGAGCCCCCTGTGGGCCAAATTTGTGGATCCTTCCAACTAGCCACCTCCATCAATCCACACCTCTGAATAGTCTTGAAGTGAGCTGTCGTGGTCTAACCTGCAGAAGAAAAAACCTGAAACAGAGGCAAAAGGTGGGGAAAACTGGAGAGAATAGGAAGGTGGCCATCCCAAGAGTCCTGCCAGAATAACACACTTGACCCCTCATTACAGATCTAGAAAAGGCCATCCTTGATAAGAGGAGCACCCCTTTTAAGGGTGTCCCAAATAAAGGACCCCTTACCATTAAGCTCAAGTCTAGGAATATCCTGGACCTGCACTCCTAAGAAATACTTATGGGTTAGAATCTTGGCCCAATCCCGATCTTGATTCTTGCACCATCTCCAGTATAACTTTGTAGCAAGAGCTTTGACACCGAGAGCCATACATTTAAGGCCTAGACCCCCAAAAAACTTAGGAAAACAAACCGTGTCCTAGTTGACTAAGCTCCATTTAGAGGATTGGAGATTGCCTGACCAAAGGAATTGTCATGACAAAGCATCAAAATCTTTCAAAACTCCCATCGGAGGTGTTTGCACTAAACACCTTTAAATAGGAAGAGCCCAAATCACAGTCTTGAGTAGGGTAACCCTCCCAGCAGATGAGAGCCACCTATGAGTCCAGTGACTCACTCTGCTAATAATATCAATCAAGAATTTCAAACCTCAAAACATTATCATTTAAGAGTAATATAAATAATTTATTAGGTACCCTTTAATTGAATTCTCTAATAATACCCTCCAAAATATAATAAAATCTTAGAATAAAAAATTAACTCTAACCATAACCAAACACTCAACTTTAAATTTATCTTATACTTATATACAAATTAATCTAGGTCTGGATGTGTTACAGATTATCTAGGTCCATGATGTGTGATGTATGTTTAATTACATGTGTATAATTTTTAATGTTAAAAATAAAAAAGTATGTACAATAGACAATTTAGCTCTTCATACATTTTTATAGATATGGCTTCACACGATATGCTTGATGCATCTTCTGGTGTGATACCTGATGTAGTTCCTACTGTGGCTCCTACTATGACACAGGTTGATGTGGTTCCTGTTGCAACACCTAATGCAGATCTCAATATGGCTCCTCGTGCAGCTCATGGTGGGGCTCATGCTACAACTTCTGGTGGGGCTCCCGTGTACCTTGACGTAGGGCTCGTCGTCCAGCTCATGTTCCAGCTCCTAGTGTGGCTCATATTCTAGGTCAGGCTGTACCTGCAGCTCCTGCTGGAGATCCTACTGCACCACCTCCATGCATCGATATTGATGCATTATTTGCATTTTCAGAGCATGAGGTTGCTAGACTGCAGCACTCTATATTGAGCTCTGATGATGGTGTTTATAGAGACATATGTACTACGATATGTAGGAGTTTATAGGATTTGACAGCTAGGTTTAGAGGTCACCATTCATTTACTCCTACCATATTAGCTTCCATATCTAGGGAGCTTAGGGCTAAGGTTTTAGGAGATGCATCATTTGATGATGTCAAGAGGGTAGCCCCCAAAGATGTTATCCGAAGAGAGTTATTTCCAGCTTATGAGGGGACACAGGGTAGGGTGAGAGGCTACAGAGTCACACGATGCCGAGACCCTATTATTGCTAGCATGATCTATCCACAATTTTTAGCTGCATATGGTCGTTATCCTAATAATGACCAAATATCCCTTTATTTTGCACAGTAGTTGTACGCTGAGTTTCGTATAGGGCTCAATGTCAACTACTTGGATATTCCTGATTATTACGGACAGGGGCGTGGTTAGGTGGCAGATCGTGACCAGTACCGTAGTGTAGATCATCTGCCACTTGCAGATCTTAGACAGTTTGTTGGATCGAGGATGCCTCCTGTGATTCCTACACATGCGCCTATTACAGATAGAGTTGCCATTGCTTCCCAAAGAGAAGCAATTGACACTATTGGGCACATTGCATCTGCAGCAGCTGCGACAGCTAGTATCACATCAAATTCTATTGGTCGTTATCTTCATAGTTGACATCCTCATCCACTTGGTCTACCATCTTCATAGGCATCTAGTAGTACTTCAGGTGCCTCCTCTAATGATTCATATAGAGCTACTGGGCTACCACTACCAGGCGATATTCGTGGTCTTTCAGGATAGCAGACACATATGGATATGTCACTGTATTTTTTGGAGGATATGTTGCACTTTATCAGCTATATTTCTGATACACAGAGGATTCTAGTACATGCAGTGATGGATGTTGTTAGATAGCATCAGAGCCCCGACACAGTTCCATAGACACAGGCCACCACACCAGTGACAGATGATAAACCTGTGCGTAGCTCACAACATTCAGCACCAGACTCATGACACTCAATAGATGACTTGAGCATACAAGTTGGAGATGTCCATATCATAGCTAAGGGCCTTGATGATTTTGGTGAGCAGTTGCGAGGCCTATCCGAGATTGATACTAGTTCGACCCTGGGTCTTTCATCATACATGGACCTATTATTCAAACCTGGTAGCACTAATTCTACACCAAATGTACTCAGCCAGTTACACAATCCACTTCACTCAGATTTACTAGCAGTTGGACATGGAGTTTTAGGCTCAGGTGCATCAGTAGATGATATGATGGAGTCTGCTGATCATCCTCCACCTCCGAAGACCCAGGTACATATATAATTTATTTTTAATTTTAAATATATATGAAATTAAAAAATATGTTCATTTATTGAAAAATTTAGTTCAGATATATATATGCAAATATTTAATTTAATCTTTAACTCATAATAAATCATGTAGGCACAGGTTGTTGAGCACATGGTTACACATACTGTTGGTTCAGGGCATCATATACATGAGAGAGATTATTCTATTGAGGCACCTGGTAGTGCTCAGGTACTTGAGATTTAAATAGTTTGTTTAAAGTTATTTAAATATTTTGAAAACTAGATATATATCTATATATATGAAAATTTGTATTTAATTTGAATGTATATGTACATGACGCACGTATGTATATATATGTTTTAAAGATAGAACTCTAACACATGTATGTATATATGTATATATATTTGTAGGGCTTGGTTGATGCACCTCGGCGAGAGGATGTACAGGAGACTCGATCAGAGGGTCGTTCTGTTCATATGCATCTTGAGGGGTCCTTCTAGTAGTAGATCAGATTTATATATTTTTTGATGCATATATATTGGAGGTCCAGTTTACATGTACACATGTGTATTTCAGTTCCCTGATGACATCCATGTACTTTCACTTTTTATTTGATTATTGAGTATTTCAATGTTAGATACCATCACATGTACGTATATATAATTTTTTTTATTTTGCTACATATGTATATTTATTCGAGATTTATAGTTTGCATTTCAGATACATAGAGATATATTAGATCTGTAGATATTTATTCTTGAGACGTGTATATGTGTACAAGTATATGAGATGTGAGACGTGTATATTAGATATGTATATGTTTATTCCATAGACTGAAGATGATGTGGCACTATCCTTATTGATCAACTGAGAGTTATGATTCAGAATGCATGAGGGCAACTGCAAGATAGTGCGCAAAAATATATACTTCAAAAGTGTGAAGAGTGGAATTTGGTATGGGTGGGGCCAGGTGACCTCATCCCTCTAGAGCTCCATGAGATAGAGCTTATATTAAAATTTGATAGAGATCACACTCGTAGAGCTTCTTTTCTGACTAATCGCTTGTGTTGTTTGGGTAATTCATTCCAAATAGATACAGTTGCATATCATTTATCAGTCTTGAAAGCATTATATCCTGATGGCATCAGAGTACTTTCTCTATTTTCTAGTATTGGTGGAGCAAAAGTTGCTCTTCATCGATTTGGAATACATTTAAGTTGTGTTGTATCTGTTTTAAATTATGAGTTTCCTCACATTGTGATGGAAGTGAGAGAAATAATGCACTCAAAAGCCTTAGCTAGTAATTTTTCCTGATCAATGTGTAGGCTCATTTTTTTTGTAAATAACTCAACGTTAATAAACTACCTGAAAAATAGAAAATTGATTTAAACCAGAATAGAATGTTCTCTACTGATTTTAAATTGTCAAATCAAAGGATTACATACCCTAACTAAGAATAGTAATTTTTTTCATTTTCAAATTAATTTATAAAGGTTTACAATCATAAAATACTTTTTTTTTAACGAGAGTTCAATTTTTAGTCGTCCAACAAATTTTTTTGAATCGACTCTAAAGTGGTTTGTCATGGAAGTGTATCGTAATAATAATGTTTCTGATCTTCTTTAACAGATGGTTTTTAATTATAACTTTTGGAGGACCTCTGTGGGCTTAGAAAGTATGCGTTTTGTTTTACAATGATACAAAATCACCATATTTATTGTTTGCAACTACTTGAATTTCCTTGGAACTTTTTAAGGTGAAGTATTATTAAATTCATCCATGGTACAATTAATTTAAATTATTAAATTATATAATTTTTTAATAAATTATTGAAAATAAAGAACTTATGATCATACAATTAATCTAAACACATTTAATTCAAGATGAAATTCAATAGTTTGAAAAGAAGTTGATATTTAAGAATTGTAACATAGATAATGAAATTATGTAAGTTCGAACTAACTTCTAGCCTATTTATATCGAGTTGTTAAATTATTAAATTCATCCATAGTACAATTAATATTATAGTTTTTTAAATAAACTAATGATAACTGAAACTCAGATATTCAGATTAAAAACACAATTTCACCAAAGTTGATATTCACAATTTCACCATAGTATGTAATTGAAAACACATTTCACCAAAGTTGATATTCAGATTATTATAAAATAAATCTCAAAGGTCTAATCAACCATGATGTACACTTATAACATGCAATATTTTTTCATGATCTTCACTGTCTAGTCTCCACTTGCAACGTGCACGCTTAAGTTTGACTGGATGCAGACAAAGCCCTGTAGCAACGACTAGGTGGCTATATTGTAAAACTTTGTTGTCAGGTTGATAATCAACAAAGTGTATTCCATATTGGACTATTTTCTCTTGCTTCAAATATGTCCCCTCTATCACAACAGAACCTGTACCACAAATTTAAGTGTTTTAAAAATTGACAGATATGAAGTTACCTATATATATATATATATATATATATATATATATATATATATATATATATATATATATATATATATATATATATATATATATATATATATATATATATATATATATATATATATATATATATATATATATATTTAAATATATATGTGCATGTACATATTTATATGTATAATTTACCTATGGGGAACAACATTTGATCACTTTCTTTAGGGTCATATAACTTTGTCCTCTCTGCAGTACATCGCAATAAATAATAACTGACACATTCATGATTTCCAAGCTCAGCAATCATTGCAAAGACATCTCCTGCATAACAAGTATACATGAATGCATGTGTACAATATATATAAGACTGTTGAAATCGATAATTAAATAAAAACTTGAGATTAATTTTTATGATACGCACCCACTTTTACCAATCCAGAGATATGATTATAATCATCAGAAATCAATGGAATATCATCAAAATTTTCATCTTCTTTATCAAATTTATCGGTAACATCAAGTGGTACTGAAATCCATGCACCTGTATATCCATGTGTCTGATTGATGCATTCTTCATAGTTTTCATCAATGCAACTGTCACAAAAACATGAGTATTCTCTTGTCTTTAATGTCTGATTGCAATTATCTGTACTCATGACTGAATGTAAAGAATGTATCTTTTCTATCCTCTTGCAACCATGCATGTTTTTTCTATTGACACCTGAAAGTTCATTAAATTGAAAATATAGAAAAATTAAATTCAAACTTCAACGAATTCAAAAATAAAACTTAACAATAAAATTTTATAATTTAATCGTGCATAAAAGTTAAATAGACGTACACATCCATCCTTGTTATCTCCTAGAAGACTCTATATGGTGTCTGTCAACTCATTGTTGATGATGTCCCAACCTCATCTAATGCAAAATGAGTCTTACACCATTCAACAACATCATGTGCATCATTTACATGAACTCCCTGATAATTCATTTGATATTTTCGCAAAGCACGTTTGATGCAAGCTCTAGCACCATCATGTTCACCTTTTCCATAACCACTTTCAAAGAAATTCCATATGTGTTTTATATTGTCATTGCGATGATATCTACACAATGCATAAAATGGTCTAGATGATTTAAACTGTGTGACACATCCATCAGACCAAACATAATGTTTATCAACATTTATGTTTCTTTCTTTCAAATAAGAAAAGAACGTATTGAAGCAATGTTCTACATAGTGAATGTCATGTTCTTTATCATCACTTATATAAAAATGATATTCCTTTATAATTACTCGTGCATGAACTATACTCTAAACACCATCCAGATATAACTGTGCATGTCTATAAAAAACATGTACCATAATAGTGACCTGCTTATTAAAGTAATAATCTGATTGAATTTCTTTTTGATGAACAAATGAATAGTTTTCTGCAAAATCAACAACTGATACAATTGTTCCAAGTGGAAAATTATCTCTCAGAGTTTGAAACTGTTGTGCTTGCCACTTTGCAAAAAATGCATGACAAATATAAGGTTGAATCAATTTTTTAAATCTGTCCATAAATGTTAGAACAAGCAACTCCTCTTCAACATATTCCAACCTTTTTGTTTCTTTCCCCAACTTTGTTTCATTCTTGACATACTTGTAACTTTTTCAATTCAATATTTTTGTTACATCAATATTTTCAGTTTTCAAAGGAAATAGAGCCAATTCACCACATGTTTCACATAATCCTTTGATGCAATTTATTTGACCAGCTGGATCATCTATGTTGTCACACAAAATGGATGATATAAACTCACTTCTCCTACTAGGAGGAGCAACATTAAAACCATATGTGTCTTCTACAAACTTTTGAAATACCTGATAGTGGAGATCAAACTCAATATGATGACGACAACAACACGTTTCAAACACTTTGTTTGACCTCACAAAGTATGGCTTCAATTTTTCAAACAATGTTTGTCCAACTTTTACATTAGGATGTTGACTACAAAACGACACATATAACTCATGCTGTGTTGTGTCCAACTAATGTTTTGTATGATGTTCATATTGACTAGGTGCAATCCTATGCCTGATAACATCTCTACTATTTGATGAAGGACGAGTGTTATAAATCCAAAATGATATGATTAATTTTTTTAATAACTCTTCAATCCTATCAGAACAAGGTGCTCTACACATGATTTCCCAATTGCCCTCCATAGTACTGTCATCCACAATTAATCTTCTCTTAACATATTCTCTCATTGTTTTCCTACTAAAACCCATTTCAGACGAAATTGAAGATATTTGTCTATTTTGGGTCATATTCTTACTTACAACAGACATCAACATCACTTTTCTTGTCGTAGACTTATCTTTAGTTCGAGAGTGTTTTCTTATGTTTCTCAAACCTTGTTTAACATTTTCAATCAAATCAGTTTGCATGTTAGAAAATCTTCTCTTTTTTGATGTTGTTTTTACACCTAACAATTTCAATGCCTCTTGCAACTTTTTTTGTGTAAGCAAAAGTGAAAGTAACTGAGCTTGTTCAAGTGTTTCAGTATTATCAAATTGAGTCATAATTTCTCTTATCTTCCTCTTCATTGACCTTCTCTTAGACAAACTTAATGGTTGAACACTAGCTGCAAGTTTTCTCAATTTATCTACATCCATTTTAAGTAAATGATCTAAATTCTTATGAGAAATACCATACTTTACAGATTGGACAATATTTAAGAGTTCATCCATACTAGTTCTTGCACCTGATCTCAACCCTTCTCTGATTTCTATTACTGGAGTTTCTATAGGGACCGATCTTGAGCCTTCTCCAACATCCATTATTTGAGATTCAACAAGGAAAGATTCTGACCCTTCTCCGACTTCTGTTATTTGAACCTCTGTAGGGACTGATCTTGAACCTTCTTCAACATTCATTGTTTGAGATTTCGTAGGGAGTGTTCCTGAACTCTCTCCCATAGGCACTACTTGTACTTCTGTTGAGCCTTCTTCAACATTTCCTTCACCTTGTTTAATTCGATGATAATGTGCCACCATTTTTTGAATATTTCTTTGTTCTGCTTCATCAGATCTTTTCCTTGCATATTTGTTTTGCCTTCCTCTCTTGTTTCCCATTATAAAATCAAAAGAAAAAAAATTTATCCCTTGCCTCAAGATAAATTTTGTGCAGTAACCAGATAAAAAAATCACTGTATGGATTTGTCTGTCGCTATCAGTACTTTTAAATTATTTGCCAGAAATCAATAGAATGCAATCGTTTGCAACAAGACATAAATATTTTTCATTATATGACTAAAATCTGTGAGTCGCATTCTTTACAAGTAGCAAAGCACCAAATCCTTCTTAAGCCATCATTGAATCACAAACAAATAACATGGTATGAATACTATAATGTTTGTCCTAAAAAATAAATTTTTCTTTCTTATAAAATTTATAATTGTTTTGTCTCTTTAATTTTTTTGTTCTTATTGTAGGACTAGAAAAATGGGTTAAATGCATAATATACTATGAGAAATCACAAAACTCAATCAACATACATTAACACCCACTAGTCTACCATGAAAGCCAAACTAATCAAAAAAAGTAAACACAAGGTTAGAAACCCCCTCTTTTATTTGTAGCTCCCATGTCCTTCTTTTTTCTACAAATGATGTAGCTCCAAAGTTTCTTAAAATGCAAATTTTGAGTGTTTTGAGTGATTTAGAGTGTTTCTTAAGGTCTTGGGATGCAATGCAAGGTGTGGAAGTGCAGATTAGGGTTTTGGAACCTAGAATGAAACACCTAATTACCAAGTGCACCCTAAAACTACCAAGTGCGCCCTGAAACTACCAACTGCGTCCATGAAGTGTGCAGTTGGTAAAATAGGGTTGCAGTTGATAAAAGAGGTCAAAACTTGATAATTAAGATGTGGGTATGCAAGATATGAGTTTTTTAATATTTTTAAGTGTTTAGGGATGTTATCCAATGTGAGGAAATGTTAAATGACCTAGGGTTTTGATATGCAAAGTAAAAATGTCCTAGGGATGTTATGCAAGTGCAAATGCAAGGTGTCGTTTTGAAGGTATGCAAGATGAAGATTATGATGTGCAAGATGAAGGTTAGGGTTATGTTTTGGACTTGGTAAGGATGTTAAAGGTAGGTGTACACAAAGTGGACTATGCAAGGGATGGTTTCCTAGGGTTGATAATGACGTTTAGGCTATGCAAAATGAGGATAGGTGATCAAGAAGACAAGTTGGTTGATGGACAATTTGATAGGGTTTGATAGTGAAAATGATGTTAGGGTTTGAAAAATGCAATATGAGGGGGATATACCACTAGGGTAAGTCAAAAATGACATTTAGAAATATGATTATGCTAATGATAGCTCGGTATACATAAGGTTTTTTGAACTTAGGTGAAATCTTTACAATGTATTAACCTAAGAGTTTAACGTTATGACAATAGACTTTGGATCTTGATAAAAAAAATGACAAAAAAAGATAAGATCAAAATGACAAAGCCAAATCTACCTTGACATAGGTAATAGTTGGAAAGATGGGCTAAAACTAAGGCAATTCTAAGAGCTATGTTTTCTAGATTTTTTGTTGAAAAATGGGTCAAACTTTACTAGTGCCTCTATAGAGAAGGAGAAAAGGCCCAATTGGTGAAGGGATTGAGAAGAAGAGGGATATGGAGATAAAAGGAAGAGATAAACAAAGATAGTCAGAATGAAATATATAACTAAGAGAAGGTAGAGAGGGAGATATAGGGATAGACATGGATAAAGGGAGAGATGGAGAAGAAATATGGATATAGAGAAGAGGTGTGTGTGGAGAAAAAAATGGATAGGTGATGAGAGAAGTGAAAGGGGTAGACAGAGATGGAGGGATGAATATAAAAATGAGACACAAGTAAATAGTTTTTGTGTGTGTGTGGGAGAGGGAGAGAGCAGTGAGGGAGAGACACATTGAAGGAGATAATTCAAAATGAATGCTCAAAATGATGTGTAGGACATCCGAAATGATGGTTAAAGTAGTCAAGATGAGGGTTGGGTATGCAAAGATGCAAGATGGAAGATGCAAAGTGATAATTTTTGAGGTGAAATGCAAAGGATGCATGCTTAAATGCTAATGATTGCAATGTGAATATGAGGGATACTAAAAAGGTGCTATATGAAGTCTATATGATGCAACTATGAGGCTCAAACTATGAAGAATGCAAGTGGATGATGTGCAAGAGTGAAATCTATGTTTTGCCAAGCACGTTTAGGAGCACAAGTTGCTATGTTTTCCAAGGTTTGAATGTATTGAACCAAAGTTTGTAATATTTTGACAAGGTTTTGCAAATTTTCAAGGTGTAAATTTGAATGTTGGCTTTTATCTTGATTATGTTTTACACACACGCAAGACACATTAAGACAAGAATAGCTGTTGTTGAAAGTGAACAGTCACACCACAACCTAGGCTTTAGGATTGTATCCACTGAATTCCTACTTGAACCAAAATTTAGCCGCGCTTATCCAGAGTGAACAACTTAGGACCTTGGCACCACAGGCTCCTCCTTACAGTGCACTCACTTCTCGAGGCTACCAAGATCCACTTCCCAAGGGGGATGACTTCCCAAGGGACTGTTGTCTCTACTAAGGACCATGAGAATATAGGATGTCTTCATAGGCATGGGTGACCCCTTGAGCCAGTGGATAGAAAGGATTTTGGCCACTAAAACATGGTTTTTAGTAAGGGCATTCCATTCAACAAGTGAGTGATAAACTTCCTCAGAAGGTCTCCCAGCCCCGAGAACCGGGGTTTGATGCACCACAAGGATACTGGAGGAGAGCTATCACTCAGCAATACTGCTGGCATGGCTTTCATCGTAATCGAGTTTTATATAGCGGCTAGAATGTTGACCTGGCTTTTGGCCCATTACTGCTCTGAGGTCGTCCCTTGGCATACCCAATATCGAGTATCTTGGTCCAAGGGAGGCCTCTTATAGAAGTTACATGGATTTCTCTTACACCCAAGATCCACGAATGACGAGGGGAGAGGATGCGTCCAATGCAACTCCTAGGGATTTAAACACTGTAAATACGCTAGGCAAAAAATAAAAAGTTTATTTTAAGCACCAAACGAAGTGTTATTTAATCTAATAAATCCACACACATGGTTTTGACAAACACACAATGGTCTTCGACAATGTCCTACAAAGCAAACATTAGTAGTTTGTTATGATCATTTCTTCATCCCACAATTGCCACATGCTGCAAGGAGACCATTAGTAACACAAAATCATCTAATCTATGTTCTAGAAGGAAATGAAAACCTTAGATTATTTCTTTATAGAAATTGAGAATTCATAAAGAGTTATGACACATTTATTTTTATCAAATGAATTTGATTTGAAAATAAAATTAAATATTTTTTATTAATTCAAGTTATTAATTAAAAAATTCAATTAAATGTGAACGAAGATAAGAAATATTGATGAAAGCATGAACGAGGATAGGAAGAATATTAATTTGCAAATCTTGAGAAATCTCTCACCTGCCTTCGATTTATCTGTGGACAAAATTCGTGACAAAGACAGGCCTGTAATGCACTATCAAGTTGATACTAAATACAGAGATTGATGGCACAAAATGATGTCTATAATGAAAATTTGCAATCAATGATTAAAATGTGAGACATGGTGGTTTTTGTTTTGCGGATAGAATGATGTTTCATGCATGTAGGCATAGGGCCCATTTTTGATAATTTTTTGGCTTTTTCGATTGTTCGCACGAACACAAAATATTTAGCTATGTTCATGCGAACATAGCCAGATATTTTTCCGGTCACCGTGAAAGTGCAATGAACATGTTCGTGCGAACATGCATAATATGTTCGCTCGAACACAATGTTTGAGCGAACGCTCAAAATTAGGAAAATTTGAACTCATTTTTCATAATTTTTTTAATTTTTTGCTTTTTTGACTCCCATAATTGTAGGAGAATGATCTCCTACTGTAAAATAAAAAATGTCAAAATGTGTTGCTCGGAGCAAGCTTTCCAACGACTATAATTTTAATACATATTTTAGTCGTTGAGACTTTCAAATATGAGTTTAACTCATTATAGGTTCATTATCGATTGAACATCAACCGACTTCGACACTTCGGAAAAATTAGTAAATTAGGTCAATTTTTTTTTTAAAAATATGTAGGTACTGGCTTATTGAGATACCTTACTATTCAAAAAAAAAAAAAAAGGTTTATGATAAATTGACTTCAAATTATCTGTGTCAAACGAAATGTATGTCTAAATTACGATTTGTGTCACTTCAAAACTTCATAAACTATACAATATTCAACAAAAATAAATCAAACCAAATGTAGAAACTAGATATTGATGTTACAAATATAAGGCCGAAAGAATTACTTCATTATCATTTCTAAAAAAAAAGTTATGTGTGTCAAACGAACTGTCACTCTTTAAAATATTGAATTTTATTATGTACCACTTTTCAGAGGAGATAAAAAAAATTGACATCAATAATTTTTTTTTTTAAGATTAAAAAATATAGTTACAAAGTAGGAACAAAGTATTCAAAATCACTAGTTTATGTCATCTTGAAATTATTTATAGTTTTGGAGATATAGTCACTTGAACGTGACGTTTGTTGCAAAAATATCGATTTCAGTGTCAAAATTGGTCAAAAAGTGGAACCCATTATTGTGGGATCACCCAGTTAATAGATTTAATTTGAGTAAAATAAGGAGTTAACGGATTCAATTTGAGTAGAAAAAGAAGTTAACTAATTTAACTCATTTTTGATCAATAGTGAACTGAAAATTTTCCTTTTTGAACTGAATAGAGATTTTGTTGAGATATTTAATTTAATAAAATGAGATATGCTCTCATAATTACTTTTTCTATTTAATTAAGTAATCTTTAATTAATTAGAGACACTTTTCTTATTTAATTAAATAACTTCATTTAATTAATTAGGAATGGCTTCTCAATTAATTAAATAACTTTGTTTAATTAATTAGAAGTAAGTACTCCATTTAATTAAATAATTTCATTTAATTATTTCAAAATTCTTTTTGAAACTAGTCAACTCAAGTCAATTGTAGTTAAATCTGGTCAACTTTTGGTCAAACTTGATCTTTGCATATGTGAATATGAGCAAATGTGAGTATGAATTCTAGCAACAATTCGATGCAAATTCTTATTCAACCTTTCAAAATGAAGAGATGAGGGTCTCTTAAATAGACTTTCCTGGAATTTATCAACGGTTGAGATCGATTTCAATCAACGGTCAGGATTAAAGGTGAAGTTTAGTCATAAAAGAAGATTTCCAAATTAAAGGGAGTTAACAGATTTAATTTGAGTAAACTAAAGAGTTAACTAATTCAATTTGAGTAGAAAACGGAGTTAACTAATTGAACTCATTTTTTATCAAAAGTAAACTGAAAATTTCCCTTTTTGAACTGAAGAGAGATTTTGCTGAGATATTTAATTTAATAAAATGAAATATGCTCTTATAATTACTTTTTCTATTTAATTAAATAATCTTTAATTAATTAGAGACACTTTTCCTATTTAATTAAATAACTTCATTTAATTAATTAGGAATGGCTTCTCTTTTAATTAAATAACTTTGTTTAATTAGTTAGAACTAAGTACTCCACTTAATTGAATAATTTCATTTAATTATTTCAAAATTCTTTTCAAAACTAGTCAACTCAAGTAAACTGTGGTTAAATCTAGTCAACTTTTGGTCAAACTTGATCTATGTGTATGTGAATATGAGCAAATGTGAGTATGAATTCTAGCAACAATGCGATGCAAATTCTCATTCAACTTTTCAAAATGAAGAGATGAGGGTCTCTTAAATAGCCTATCCTGGAATTCATCAACGGTTGAGATCGATTTCAATCAACGGTCAGGATTAAAGGTGAAGTTCAGTCATAAAGGGAGATTTCCAAATTAAAAGGAGTTAACAGATTTAATTTGAGTAAAATAAAGAGTTAACTGATTCAATTTGAGTAGAAAAAGGTGTTAACTAATTTAACTCATTTTTGATCAATAATGAACTAGAAATTTCCCTTTTTGAACTAAAGAGAGATTTTGTTGAGATATTTAATTTAATAAAATGAGATATGCTTACATAATTACTTTTTCTATTTAATTAAATAATCTTTAATTAATTAGAGACACGTTTCTTATTTAATTAAATAACTTCATTTAATTAATTACGAACGGTTTCTCATTTAATTAAATAACTTTGTTTAATTAATTAGAAGTAAGTACTCCATTTAATTAAATAATTTTGTCTAATTATTTCAAAATTCTTTTCGAAACTAGTCAACTGAAGTCAACCGTGGTTAAATCTGGTCAACTTTTGTTCAAACTTGATCTTTTTGTATTTGAATATGAGAAAATGTGAGTATGAATTCTAGCAACAAATCGATGCAAATTCTCATTCAACCTTTCAAAATGAAGAGATGAGGGTCTCTTAAATAGACTTTCCTGAAATTCATCAACAGTTGAGATTGATTTCAATCAACGGTTATGATTAAAGGTGAAGTTCAATCATAAAGGGAGATTTCCAAATTAAAGGGAGTTAAACCATTTAATTTGAGTAAAATAAGGAGTTAACTGATTCAATTTGAATAGAAAAAGGAGTTAACTAATTTAACTCATTTTTGATCAATAGTGAACTGGAAATTTCTCTTTTTGAACTGAAGAGAAATTTTGTTGAGATATTTAATTTAATAAAATGAGATATGCTCTCATAATTACTTTTTCTATTTAATTAAATAATCTTTAATTAATTAGAGACACTTTTCTTATTTAATTTAATTTTTTTTTTTTTAGACTGCAGGAATCGGTGCAACACGGCCCACCTATAAACTGCAGTGCGCCTGGTAAACTTTTTAACGTGACCGGTAGTGCTGGCCCAACACGCCCACCGGTACCACGAGGACAAGGGAGACTAGAACCCATGACCAAGCCCCTGCAACAGGGAAGAGTTAGCTAACCAAGCTAGGGCCCCCGCCCTTACTTTTCTTATTTAATTAAATAACTTCATTTAATTAATTAGTAATGGCTTCTCATTTAATTAAATAACTTTGTTTAATCAATTAGAAGTAACTACTCCATTTAATTAAATAATTTCATTTAATTATTTCAATTTTTTTTTTGAAACTAGTCAATTGAAGTCAATCGTGGTTAAATCTGGTCAACTTTTGGTCAAACTTGATATTTGCATATGTGACTATGAGCAAATCTGAGTATGAATTCCAGCAACAATTTGACGTAAATTCTCATTCAACCTTTCAAAATGAAGAGATGAGGGTCTCTTAAATAGTCTTTCCGGGAATTTATCAATGGTTGAGATAGATTTCAATCAATCGTCAGGATTAAAGGTGAAGTTTAGTTATAAAGGGAGATTTTCAAATTAAAGGTAGTTAACAGATTTAATTTGAGTAAAATAAAGAGTTAACTGATTCAATTTGAGTAGAAAAAGGAGTTAACTGATTTAACTTATTTTTGATCAATAGTGAACTCGAAATTTCCCTTTTTGAACTGAAGAGAGATTTTGTTGAGATATTTAATTTAATTAAATGAGATATGCTCTCATAATTACATTTTTTATTTAATTAAATAATCTATAATTAATTAGAGACACTTTTCTTGTTTAATTAAATAACTTCATTTAATTAATTAGGAATGGCTTCACAATTAATTAAATAACTTTGTTTAATTAATTAGAAGTACTCCATTAAATTAAATAATTTTGTTTAATTATTTCGAAATTCTTTTTGAAACTAGTCAAGTCAAGTCAACCGTGGTTAAATTTGGTCAACTTTTGGTCAAACTTGATCTTTGCGTATGTCAATATGAGCAAATGTGAGTATGAATTCCATCAACAATTCGATGCAAATTCTCATTCAACCTTTCAAAATGAACAGATGAGGGTCTTTTAAATAGACTTTCATGGAATTCATCAATGGTTGACATCGATTTTAATCAACGGTCAAGATTAAAGGAGAAGTTCAGTCATAAAGGGAGATTTCCAAATTAAATGGAGTTAAGAGATTTAATTTGAGTAAAATAAGGAGTTAACTGATTCAATTTGAGTAAAAAAAAGAGTCAACTAATTTAGCTCATTTTTGATCAATAGTGAACTGGAAATTTCCCTTTTTGAACTGAAGAGAGATTTTGTTAAGATATTTAATTTAATAAAATGAGATATGCTCTCATAATTACTTTTTCTATTTAATTAAATAATCTTTAATTAATTAGAGACACTTTTCTTATTTAACTAAATAACTTTATTTAATTAATTAGGAATGGCTTCTCATTTAATTAAATAACTTTGTTTAATTAATTAGAAGTAAGTACTCCATTTAATTAAATAATTACATTTAATTATTTCAATATTCTTTTCGGAACTAATCAACTCAAGTCAACCGTGGTTAGATCTGGTCAACTTTTTGTCAAACTTGTTTATTGCGTATGTGAATATGAGCAAATGTGAGTATGAATTTTAGCAACAATTCGATGCAAATTCTCATTCAACCTTTCAAAATGAAGATATGAGGGTCTCTTAAATAGACTTTCCTGGAATTCATCAACGGTTGAGATCGATTTCAATCAACGGTCAGGATTAATGGTGAAGTTTAGTCATAAAGGGAGCTTTCCAAATAAAAGGGAGTTAACAGATTTAATTTGAGTAAAATAAGGAGTTAACTGATTCAATTTGAGTAGAAAAAGGAGTCAACTGATTTGACTCATTTTTTATCAATAGTGAACTGAAAATTTCCCTTTTTGAATTGAAGAGAGATTTTTTTGAGATATTTAATTTACTAAAATGAGATATGCTCTCATAATCACTTTTTCAATTTAATTAAATAATCTTTAATTAATTAGAGGCAACTTTTCCTATTTAATTAAATAACTTCATTTAATTAATTAGGAATGGCTTATCATTTAATTAAATAAATTTGTTTAATTAATTAGAACTAAGTACTCTATTTAATTAAATAATTTCATTTAATTATTTCAAAAAAAATTTGAAACTAGTCAACTCAAGTCAACCGTGGTTAAATCTAGTCAACTTTTGGTCAAACTTGATCTTTGCGTATGTGAATTTGAGAAAATGTGAGTATGAATTCCAGCAACAATTCGATGCAAATTCTCATTCAACCTTTCAAAATGAAGAGATGAGGGTCTCTAAAATAGACTTTTCTGGAATTCAACAATGGTTGAGATAGATTTCAATCAACGGTCAGGATTAAAGGTGAAGTTCAGTCATAAAGGGAGATTTCTAAATTAAAAGGAGTTAACAGATTTAATTTGAGTGAAATAAAGA
The DNA here is from genome assembly GCA_028749045.1 of Cupressus sempervirens. Lineage (NCBI taxonomy): Eukaryota > Viridiplantae > Streptophyta > Pinopsida > Cupressales > Cupressaceae > Cupressus > Cupressus sempervirens. The sequence continues at coordinate 110,090,961 of CM053787.1, forward strand.
GTTAACTAATTCAGTTTGAGTAGAAAAAGGAGTTAACTGATTTAACTCATTTTTGATGAATAGTGAACTGGAAATTTCCCTTTTTGAACTGAAGAGAGATTTTGTTGAAATATTTAATTTAATAAAATGAGATATGCTGTTATAATTTGTAGTGCCTACCCTCATTCACATCTTTTCTGGACATTGTTATTATCAAACTTTTATAGACTAGTTTTATGTTGATGAATTAGTGGTATTGTTTTGACAGTATCAGAGATTATGTTATGGATTCGGTGGGTTATATGATGAGATCATTTAGATTTTACATTTCATGCATACATGATGATCATTATACTATTTTCAGTTATTATTGATGATTAGATGGATGGTTTATTATCTTATGTATTTTATTATGGATACTTACCCCATACTTGCATGCGTATGGTGTGCGTGTTTTCTTATTGTACGACATTTCTGATGTGGTTAAGGAAGGGAGTTGTAGTCACCTACTTAGTCGGGATCTACACGATGCACCACTTTCTGCCATTTTCTATTTAGCTTAGCATTATATATATTTTATGTACATGCATGGTTTTTTTGCAGGTTGTAGGTACCGGTTATCAACTTCCCTGAATTGCCAGGATGAGCGTACCCTATTATACTATCTCAATGATAAGAGAAGGGAGATAAATTCTCAAGTCCAAATCCTGAACCTTTAAGCCAATTGTCCTAGTGAGGTAGGACAAGTATCTGGATATTTTACCCACTGAATGTGTCGGATGACATAATTCATGATTTTTAACCCTTTAGACTAATTTTGAGTGATTTTCTCTATGATGGGTTTTCATATTTTATCTTGGAGGTCTATGGTGAATTTTCTATTAATTAATTCTTAATAAATGGATTTAATTAATAAATTAATTATTTGAGAAGATTAATATAAAATATCATGTTATTTGATATTTTGATTGTAATTAATTAAATGTGAATTATTGAGAAAAAATAAATTAAATAAAAGAGAATTAGAAATTAAAAAAAAATAAATAAAGTAATAAATAAATAATAATAATAAAAGTTATAAAAGTTAAAATGAAAGTTATGAATATTTAAATAGAAATTATATAAATAGTGAATTGGAGTTATAAGCTTGCATGGGAGTTAGCGCACTTCTCTATTTTTCAAGTGTCAACAACATGGGGGTTAGTGCATCAATTAAGCACATGGTGTCTACAACCCTAAGGCTCATCTTGAAGGTTGGAAAAGACCCATGCTTAGTTGGTGAGACCTTCCAGCTGTTTCTAAAAGCATTCTAGATGTTTTCTGAAAGCTCTTTATATTCAGGCATTCATAGAAGCTTAGACAGAGCATTTGGAGTGCAATTGGAGCATAGGAGGACTCAAGAATTCTTAAGAAGGGAGAAGCTTTCTCTGTAGATTTTTTGAGGAAGAGCGATTTAGCATCAGAATCTGAGTAGATTCTTGTGATTTTACTTATGCTATTTTCGCATCATTTATTCCCTGTCTTCTTCGTGTCTTCCATATGTCTTCTAAGAAGTTTCATATTTATATATGTGGGTAGATTAATTTAATTGGAGAACTTTATATGCATTCTATATTGCAAATATCTTATTCTTAATTGTAGATATAATCTTTGTGAAAAACATACATGGTTATATATTCAGATCTGCATACATGTACATATATATAAATATATATTTATCTATATGCATGTGTATATATTTATTATGAATCTATTATAAAATTTGAATATATATATATATATGTATGTATATATATATATATATATATATATATACATACATATATATATATATATATATATATATATATACATACATATATATATATATATATATACTGATATATATATACATATATACCTATGTATATTTATATATAATGCACCAAATTGAGCGATTAATAAAATCGCAGTGAAAATTTATCAATTCGCATCGCGATTTATATCGCATGAAACAAAGTTTAATATGCCATGGGCACGTTTCATACCCCGAACTGGTAGAAGGCAGAGGCCTGCCATCGCAGGTCTGTGGCGACAGGGGTACCACGTACCTGCTGTCAGCGCAGTGCTTGCGACTACAGGTACTACGTACCACAGCATAAGTTTGGGGGGGGGGGTTTTAATTGATGTTAATGATATGCAAAAAAAATAACAATAACATTTATGTTAAAATGTTTGCATACAATTCGATTCTAATATGGTGTAAATTGAAATTGTTAATTCGATTTAATAAAAACGTAATACATATGTATGTATGTGTATATATATATATATATATATATATATATATATATATATATAAGTTGTTATTTGATCAATGCCTTACATTGATGGTTTATTTTCATAAGGTGACTCTTTAATAATTTTCAACTATTTAATAATTTAAATGTTTTAAATTAGTAAATAAGGAATTGATAGTTGGGTGGGGGATGTATCAAACAAATGTTATTAATTGGAAAATGGTTTTTTTAGTTCTAATAGGGAAAACTTTTATTCAAAACAATATATGTGTTCCTCCATTCATTCTTCAGATTTGGAAACATAAACTGAGATCTCTACATTTAAACTCAAGTTGTGAAACCAAAACATGTGTCTACATTATGTATTCTTTATGCTATTGTTTTGGGTTTTGGGTTGACTAGTGTTGACCAATATAGGACGTCTACCGGAGGCTTGGGGGTTATGTGATTGTGGTGACATGATGATGGTTTAATCTCGATCTTTTTAAATCCAACGATGGTTATGTGATGGAATGCTCTATGTATTGGTTGTGATTACTGATTGTTATAGTTGAGATTCTTATGTATGAGACACTTGAATTAACCATTATTTTGGTCATCGATCAGTTATCCTTGGTTATTTTTCTAGTCACCATGATGGGACTGTTATGTGGATTTATTTTGATGATGTCATGATGTGACATGTTTGACTCAACCATTTTTGGAGTCTTCAATTAGTATGATTCAGATATATATTTTGGTTATTGAGAACCATTGGATATTTGATTATCAGTGATACTTCAGTTGCCAATAGAGAGCTGTTGTGTTCATGATTTTCTATGGATGTTGCTCATGGTGATTTGATGCTTTTATGCATATTTGATGATTTTATGGATTATCTTTTGTGATTTTGAGATTTATGAGTCCATGAGAATTAGGGTAGGATATCTGCATGTAGTTACGGGAAGTGGCTTGCAATGGGGGTCGGGGCCCTAAGAGGCTACCAGGGTAACTCATTGTAAGTTGGATTAATAAGTGATAACATTCACACCTAATACTAACTGAATGACCTTAAAAAGATAAGTGTTTTGTTCTCGCCCATGCCTTGAGTGCTTGTATAGGCTAGGATGGGAGTAGTGAGACCCATGGTTGCGACCTTGCATTCCGTAGTATGCCTCGTCAGTATGAGAGGATACTAGTGTCCGCATGAAATCGGTATGGACCCGTGGAGTTTAGCTAACTGCCAGGGTAACTTGTACATGATAATTGCGATGACACTTTCCCGCTTGCATAGTAGGTTCTTTCATGTCATTGTGTGCCTCTGGAGATTAGATGTCAGATTTTGTGTTTGGAACCTTTGAGTTAGTATACTTTTAGGATTCTTGGACTTATAGAGATATGTACTATGTGATTTTGATAGCCTGGTTGGGACTTGAGATTATCTCCTTAGCACGGTGGGAGTGGACCACTTAGGTACCACATGGTCGGGTGGTAGTGTATTTTTCATAATTATCATTTTTAGATTCATTGAGACATCGTGGTTGATGCGTCCTTCATGATGGTGGATATGTATCCTTTTTCATTGATGATTTGCATATATTAGATGATGTTATCTTATGCTTTTATTTACATGTTAGATTACTTTCTACATATGATGTTATGTTTATTAGGAGTGACATTCCTACTATGTAATACCAATGATCTCTTCGGTGATTTGGAATGTTACACACAAAGGGATGGCTATGATCCACAATGGTCTAATGATGCTATTGATGGTTGGGAGGAACCGTGCACTTAGTTTATTATGTTTACCTATATGATGGATGTATATGTTTCTATGATGATGTATCATGTGTATCATGTGACTATCTCTACTTTGATGTATCATGGATTAGAATAGGATGATGTACCTTATTCTATGTATGTATATTCTTTTGAGCTTGTCATATCCTATGATATGTATAGTGGATGATTAAGTATTTGAAATGTAATGTATAAACATTGGACTTATCATTATTATTTCATGTGGATGTTGTACTAGATGGATTCATGTATGTAATTCAACGTTAAGGGATCTTAAAGAATGTAATCTATTATTTAAGTTATGATTAATTTCATATGGACATTACTATTGCTTCTGTTATTGTGCATAAGTTATCTGTGATATTTACTTCTATGAAAAAAAAAATGCTACTAAAATTAGTGAAATTCTAGGTTAATTCTTTGGATCCCTTGGCGGGGCATTACATTTGGTATTAGAGCCTGAGTTTCTACATTAGGAGCTCTTCGTATTCTGGAACAACTAGAACTTTGAGCTATTAAGTGTAATTTCCAAACTTGATCTAAGTGAATTAAAATAGGACTCAAACTGTTACTTGAATATTTTTCATACGCCAACACTTAGTTTCAAAACTGGAAATTTTTAACTTAAACCTAGACATAGAACTCAACTTAGTACCTTGTACTGTTGTAGGATGGTATCTGGTACTAGGTCTTCTATTAGAGGCCGTGGTAGAGGCCGTGGATGTGGCAAAACTATCAGTGTCCATGGGTCTACCCATGAGGGATCGACTCATGTAGAGAGCAGGGAAGAGCACTCTAGTAGGCAGTAGGAAGAGAGCCGTAGAGAGGACCAAGCTGAGTCTGAAGAGGTCAGTTTGAGGCAGATGATGCAGACTATTCTAGAACATCTACCTTCTGTTCAAGAACAACCCAAAGTGCATCAGACAGAACAACAGCATAGACCCAGATCAAGAAGTCCTCGGAAGGATCGTCAGAGGTCCATTGTGTCCACTTAGATGAAGGATCTTTCAAGATCCAAGATCAAGCCTTTCAATGGGCAAGGTTCTAGTTATGTGGCTGAATAGTGGCTTATCTCTCTCGATAGGATTTTTTCCATGCAGGAGTTCAATAGCAATGTTAAGGCAAGGTTTGCAATCACTAATCTAGAGAATTTTGGGGCCACTTGGTGGATGATAGAGGAGAAGAAGTTGGGAATTGATATGAGCAGTGTTACATGGGAGTTATTCCTAGAGAGTTTTTGTGAACGATTCCTACCAAAGGAATGGAAACAACAAAGGGCTGATGAATTTCATAATCTCAAATAGTACACTTTGTCAGTGACTGAGTATGAGCATAAGTTTTATGAGCTTATGCCTTTTTTAGGGTTCAGTGAAAATTCAGCTCAGTTGACACAACATTTTATTAGGGGTTTGAATAACCGTATTATTGGGGGAGTTAAGGTATTTGAGCCAAAAACCCTCAACGATGCAGTGCATCGAGCTATCCTTGTTGAGAAAAGTGTCAACCTTGGGCAAGGTGGTTTTGTAGGAGCACCAGTAGCATCAGGATCTAAAAGCAACTACAATTCAGGTGGTAACAAGAAGTTTTCTTTTTCTAAGGGGAAACAGTTTCAGCAACAGTCTCAACAGACACAGCAACAAAAGGGCTCAAATTCACAGGCTCAAGGTGGTGGAAAAGGTTCTAACACCAAGAACGATCGCAATGCTCGACGTAATAAACAGAATCAGTCCAATCAGCCAGCTCAAAGTAGCCAATCTTTTGTGAGCAGGAACAGTCACCAGCAATCAAATGTACCACCTATGGGAAGAGGTTCTGGCAAAAATACAAAATGTTTTTCATGTGGTCAGATTGGACATTATGCAGCTCAGTGCCCTCAGTGAGCACCTCAATTTTTAGGATCTAGACCTACAGTTTCAAAGCCTACAGTGGGTGATGCAGGTAGACCTCATAGAGTTTTTGCAGCAGTTGATCAGCATCAGGCAGATCATCAAGGAACAGTGGTTGAAACCACGAGTGCTATTAGAGGTATATCTCTTTCAGTATTGTTTGATTAAGGAGCTATAGATTCATTTATTTCACCATCTATAGTTTCTAAGTGTAAGTTGGATGCGGTGAAGCAAGATCGTGGTTGGCAAGTGGAACTAGCCTCAGGCATTAAGGTCTCCACAGATTCTGTAGTTCATAAGTGTGGGCTTGGTTTAGGAAGCTTTGTTACGACAGTGGATCTTCGAGTCATACCCTTTGGTTCCTATGATGTGGTTCTAGGCATGGACTGGCTTGGATCTCATAGAGCTAGTATCGATTGTAGGAAGAAGATTATTTTGTGCTAGGACGACCAAGGGAATGATGTGTAGATAATTGGGATACCAAGGCCTATATCTCTGCGAATGATTTTTGCTATGCAATTGAAGCAAAGTTTTTGTAAGGGATGTTAGATATTTGTTGTTATGGTAAATGATCTTGATGAGGAAGATTTCATGAGGGAGACTTTGGATCACCCAATTTTGCAAGAGTACGCAGATGTTTTTCCAAGTGAGATTCTAGGCATGCCTCCAAAGAGGGATATTGACTTTAGTATTGATCTGATTCCTAGAGCGGTGCCTATCTCTAAATTTCCTTATTGCATGACTACACAAGAATTGGGTGAGCTACATCTTTAGCTAGAGGAACTTCTGGCCAAAGGGAGCATTCGACCTAGTGTATCACCATAGGGTGCTCCAGTGCTCTTTGTGAAGAAGAAAGATGATTCTTTGTGCCTTTGTATTGACTATAGACAACTAAATAAGGTGACTATTAAGAAAAGGTATCCTTTTCCTAGGATTGATGACTTGTTCAATCAGATCAAGGGAGCTACAGTATTCTCCAAAATTGATCTTAAGTCAAGATACCACCAGCTTCGCATTAAGGAAGCAGATATTCACAAGACTGCTTTTTGAACTCTTTATGGGCATTATGAGTTCACAGTGGTACCTTTTGGATTGACTAATGCTCCATCAATTTTCATGAGTTTGATGAATGGTGTGTCTCGATCTTATCTTGACAGGTTTGTACTCGTGTTTCTTGATGACATATTGATATATTCTAAGACTCAGAAGGAGCATGATGAACACCTGCGGTTTGTTTTGCAGTGTTTAAGGGACAATCAGCTTTATGCTAATGCAGCTAAGTGTGAATTCTTCAAAATGGAGATTTAGTATTTAGGGTATGTTATTTCAGGTGATGGTATTTCAATGGATCCTGCAAAGATTCAGGCAATAATAGATTGGCCGACACCAACTAATGTGTCAGAGATTCATAGTTTCATGGGTTTAGCTAGTTATTATCGCAGATTTGTCCAAAAATTCTCTAGGATAGCATATCCTATCACTTCTCTTCAAAGGAAAGGAAAGAAGTTCATATGGATAGAAAAATGTGAGGAAGCTTTCCAGAAGCTCAAGGAGCTTTTGACCAGTGCATCGATTCTAGCTGTACCGGATCTAGAAGGTGATTTCATGGTATGTACAGATGCTTCTCTTGAAGGGATTGGGGCAGTGTTGATGTAGAATGGACGGGTGATTGCGTATGAGTCACGCAAGCTCAAGGATCATGAGTTAAATTATCCTACACATGATCATGAGTTGGCAGCAGTAGTTCATGCTTTGACAAGGTGGAGACATTCCTTGTTGGGGCACAGGTTTGAGCTACATAGCGATCATCATAGTCTCTAGTACATTTTTACTCGGCCTAAGTTGAACGCTCGCCAGAGGCAATGGATGGAGTTTCTATGCGAGTATGATTTTGAGGTTAAGTATATTTAGGGTAAGGAGAACGTGGTGGGGGATGCTTTGAGTTGCAGGAGACATGTGGTATCATCGATGACTCTTAGTGTGGATTTGAGGAGTCAGATTCTTCAGGCACTTTCTATGGATTCCTAGTATCAGGAAGTGTGCAGAGAGATTGATTTAGGAAGATCTTTGGAAGGTAAGTTTGCAGGTTACATTCGAGAGTCAAATGGTCTTTTGAGACATTTGGGGAGAATTTATGTGCCATTTTCGGATTAGCTTCGCACCTTGATACTGGCAGAAGCCCATCGTACACCTTACTCAGCACATCCAGGTGTCAAGAAGATGCATGCTGATTTGAGACATTTGTTCTTTTGGTCTAGGATGAAGCAGGATATTGCTGATTTTTTGGCTAGGTGCCTTAAGTGTCAGAGAGTTAAGGCAGATAATCAACACCCGGCTAGACTTTTGCAGCCTAATCTCATTCCTTCTTGGAAGTGGTATATCATCTCCATGGATTTTATTATGGGATTACCTATGACAGTTTGACGTCATGATGCTATCATGGTCACCGTTGATCAGTTGACTAAGGTGGTGCATTTTTCATCGATTACGTCTTCCTACATAGCAGCTTCTATAGCTAATGTCTTTATGCGTGATATTGTGAGGTTACATGGTATTCCTAGAAAGATCATTTCTGACAGGGATCCTATATTCACATCTGCATTCTGGACATCGCTGCAGCATGAGCTTGGAGCGCAGTTAAACTTCAGTTTGACATATCATCCAAAGACTGATGGTCAAAAAGAGAGGGTGAATCAGGTTTTGGAGGATATGTTACGGATGTATGTGATAGATAGGCAGAGGCATTGGGAGGATTATCTCTACCTACTAGAGTTTTCTTACAACAACGGGTATCATAGTTCTATTGGTATGGCACCATTTCAGGCAATATATGGATGTCCTTGTCGTACACCATTGAGTTGGGACAATCTTAAGGATCGCATCATGTTGGGTCTTGAGATGCTTCGTGATATGGAGCAACAGGTAGTGCACATCTGTGAGCACTTGACTATGGCACAGGATAGGCAGAAGAAGTATGCCGATGCTCATAGGACTGATAAGCAGTTTTCTGTGGGAGATAAGGTTTTCTTGAGAAGTGCAACCGTGAAAGAGTCTAATCCGATATGGAAAGGGTTCTAAGCTAGCACCTCTCTTTGTGGGACCATTCAAGATTCTAGAGAGGATTGGCCCAGTTGCTTACCGTCTTTCTCTACCGCCCAATCTAGCTCGCATTCATGATGTTTTCCATGTTTCAGTGCTTCAACAGTATATCCCTGATATTGTACACGTTCTTGATTGGAATGCATTGCAAGTAGAGGATGGGCAGCTAGCTTTGGAGCTGGTTCATATTATGGAGCAGTGGGAGTTGACCCTCAGGGGTTGAACCATCGAGCAGGTAAGGGTCCAATGGGACCCTACTGATGATTCTTCAGCTACTTGGGAGGATGCAACCAGATTGAGGGAGTTATATCCCTACTTGTTTCTAGGCTTCTAGGAGTAAGCCTAACCTAAGGAGGGGTGGATGTAGTGCCTACCCTCGTTCACATCTTTTCTAAACATTGTTATTATCAGACTTTGATAGACTAGTTTTTTGTTGATGGATTAGTGGTATTGTTTTGACACTATCAGACATTATGTTATGGATTCAGTGGTTTAGATTTTACATTTCATGCATACATGATGATCATTATACTGTTTTCAGTTATTATTGATGATTAGATGGATGGTTTATTATCTTATGTGTTTTATTATGGTTACTTACCCCATACTTGCATGTGTATGGTGTGCATTTTTTTTTATTGTATGGCATTTCTGATGTGGTTAAGGAAGGGAGTCGTAGTCACCTGCTTAGTCAGGATCTACACAATGCACCACTTCCTACCATTGTCTGTTTAGCTTAGCATTATATATATTGTATGTACATGCATGGTTTTTCTATAGGTTGCAAGTACCAAGTATTGACTTCCCTGAATTGCTAGGATGAGCGTACCCTATTATACTATCTCAATGATAAGAGAAGGGAGATAAATTCTCAAGTCCAAATCCTGAACCTTTAAGCCAATTTTCCTAGTGAGGTAGGACAAGTATCTGGATATTTTACCCGCCGAATGTGTCGGATGACATAATTCGTGATTTTTAACCCTTTAGAATGATTTTGAGTGATTTTCTCTATGATGGGTTTTCATATTTTATCTTGGAGGTCTATGGTGAATTTTCTATTAATTAAGTCTTAATAAATGGATTTAATTAATAAATTAATTATTTGAGAAGATTAATATAAAATATCATGTTATTTGATATTTTGATTGTAATTAATTAAATGTGAATTATTGAGAAAAAATGAATTAAATAAAAGAGAATTAGAAATTTTAAAAAATAATAATAAAGTAATAAATAAATAATAATAATAAAAGTTATAAAAGTTAAAATGAAAGTTATAAATATTTAAATAGAAATTATATAAATAGTGAATTGGAGTTATAAGCTTGCATGGGAGTTAGCACACTTCTCTATTTCTCAAGTGTCAACAACATGGAGGTTAGTGCAACAATTAAGCACATGGTGTCTACAACCCTAAGGCTCATATTGAAGGTTGAAAAAGACCCATGCTTAGTTGGTGACACCTTCCAGCTATTTCTAGAAGCATTCTAGATGTTTCCTGAAAGCTCTTTATATTTAGGCATTCATAGAAGCTTAGATAGAGCATTTGGAGTGCAATTGGAGCATTGGAGGACTCAAGAATTCTGAAGAAGGGAAAAGCTTGCTCTGCGGATTTTCTAAGGAAGAGCTATTTAGCATCAGAATCCAGGTAGATCCTTGTGATTTTACTTATGCTAATTTCGCATCATGCATTCCTCGTCTTCTTCGTGTCTTCCATATGTCTTCTGAAAAGTTTCATATTTATATATGTGGGTAGATTAATTTAATTGGAGAACTTTATATGCATTCTATATTGCAAATATCTTATTCTTAATTGTAGATATAATCTTTGTGAAAAATATACATGGTTATATATTTAGATCTGCATACATGTACATATATAAATATATATTTATATGTATGCATATGTATACATTTATTATGAATCTATTATAAAATTTGAATATATATATGTACATACATGTATATATATACTGATATATATATATATATATATATATATGTATATATATATATATATATACCTATGTATATTTATATATAATGCACCGAATTGAGCAATTAATAAAATCGCAGTGAAAATTTATCAATTCGCATTGCGATTTATATTGCATGAAACAAAGTTTAATATGTTGTGGGCACGTTTCATACCCCACGCCGATGGAAGGCAGAGGCTTGCTGTCGTAGGTCTGCGCCAATAGGGGTACCACGTACCCGTTGTCAGTGCAATGCCTGTGACCGCAGGTACTGTGTACCGTAGCATAAGTTTTGGGAGGGTTTTTAATTGATGTTAATGATACGCAAAAAAAATAACAATAATGTTTATGTTAAAATGTTTACATACAATTCGATTCTAATATGGTGTGAATCGAAATTGTTAATTCAATTTAATAAAAACGTAATACATACATATATGTATGTATGTATACATACATACATACATACATACATACATACATACATACATACATACATACATATATATATATATATATATATGAAATATGTAAATATGTTATTTGTAAATTTAAGTTGTTATTTGATCAATGGCTTATATTGATGGTTTATTTTTATAAGGTGACTCTTTAATAATTTTCAACTATTTACTAATTTAAATGTTTTAAATTATTAAATAAGGAATTGATAGTTGGGTGGGGGATGTATCAAACAAATGTTATTAATTAGAAAATGGTTTTTTTAGTTCTACTAAGGAAAACTTTTATTCAAAACAATATATGTGTTCCTCCATTCATTCTTCAGATTTGGAAACATAAACTGAGATCTCTACATTTAAACTCAAGTTGTGAAACCAAAACATGTGTCTAGATTGTGTATTCTTTATGCTATTGTTTTGGGTTTTGGGTTGACTAGTGTTGACCAGTATAGGACGTCTACCAAAGACTTGGGGTTGATGTGATTGTGGTGACATGATGATGTTTTAATCTCGATCTTTTTAAACCCAACCATGGTTATGTGATGGAATGCTCTATGTATTGGTTGTGATTACTGATTGTTATAGTTGAGATTCTTATGTATGAGACACTTGACTTAACCATTATTTTGGTCATCGATCAATTATCCTTGGTTATTTTTCTAGTCGCCATGATGGGACTGTTATGTGGATTTATTTTGATGATGTCATGATGTGACATGTTTGACTCAACCATTTTTGGAGTCTTCGATCCGTATGATTGAGATATATATTTTGGTTATTGAGAACCATTTGATATTTGATTATTAGTGATACTTCAGTTGCCAATAGAGAGTTGTTGTGTTCATGATTTTCTATGGATGTTGCTCATGGTGATTTGATGCTTTTATGCATATTTGATGATTTTATGGATTATCTTTTATGATTTTGAGATTTATGAGTCCATGAGCATTAGGGTAGGATATCTGCATGTAGTGATGGAAAGTGGCTTGCAATGGGGGCTGCGGCCCTAAGAGGCTGCCAAGGCAACTCATTGTAAGTTGGATTAATAAGTGATAACATTCACACCTTATACTAATTGAATGAACTTAAAAAGATAAGTGTTTTGTTCTCGCCCATGCCTTGAGCGCTTGTATAGGCTAGGATGGGAGTAGTGAGATGCATGGTTGCGACTTTTATGTTATAATTGCGATGACACTTTTTCACTTGCATAGTAGGTTCCTACATGTCATTGTGTGCCTCTGGAGATTAAATGTCAGATTTTGTGTTTGGAACCTTTGAGTTAGTATACTTTTAGGATTCTTGGACATATAGAGATATGTACTATGTGATTTTGATAGCCTACTTGGGACTTGAGATTATCTCCTTAGCACGGTGGGAGTGGACCACTTAGGTACCACACGGTCAAGTGGTAGTGTATTTTCAACTCTTATCATTTTGAGATTCATTGAGACATCGTGGCTGATGCGTCCTTCATGATGGTGGATATGTATCCTTTTTCATTGATGATTTGCATATATTAGATGATGTTATCTTATGCTTTTATTTGCATGCTAGATTACTTTCTACATATGATGTTGTGTTTATTAGGAGTTACATTCCTACTATGTAATATCGATGATCTCTAAGGTGATTTAGAATGTTACGCACGGAGGGATGGCTAGGATCCACGATGGTCTAATGATGCTATTGACGGTTGGAAGGAACCGTGCACTTAGTTTATTATGTTGATCTATATGATGGATGTATATGTTTCTATGATGATGTATCACGTATATCATGTGACTATCTCTACTTTGATGTATCATGGATTAGAATAGGATGATGTACCTTATTCTATGTATGTATATTCTTTTGAGCTTGTCATACCCTATGAAATGTATAGTGGATGATTAAGTATTTGAAATGTAATGTATAAACATCGGACTTATCATTATTATTTGATGTGGATGTTGTACTAGATGGATTCATGTATGTAATTCAACGTTAAGGGATCTTAAAGAATGTAATCTATTATTTAAGTTATGATTAATTTCATATGGACATTACTATTGCTTTCGTTATTGTGCATAAGTTATATGTGATGTTTACTTCTATGAAAATGAAAATGCTACTAAACTTAGCGAAATTCTAGGTTAATTCTTTGGATCCTTTGGCGGGGCATTACATAATTACTTTTTCTATTTAATTAAATAATTTTTAATTAATTAGAGGCACTTTTCTTATTTAAATAAATAACTTCATTTAATTAATTAGGAATGGCTTCTCATTTAATTAAGTAAATTTGTTTAATTAATTATAAGTAAGTAATCCATTTAATTAAATAATTTCGTTTAATTATTTCAAAATTCTTTTCGAAACTAGTCAACTCAAGTCAACCGTGGTTAAATTTGGTCAACTTTTGGTCAAACTTGATCTTTGCGTATGTGAATATGAGCAAATGTGAGTATGAATTCCAGCAACAATTCGATGCAAATTCTCATTCAACCTTTCAAAATGAAGAGATGAGGGTCTCTTAAATAGAATTTCCTAGAATTCATCAACGGTTGATATCGATTTAAATCAACGGTAAGGATTAAAGGTGAAGTTCAGTCATAAAGGGAGATTTCCAAATAAAAGGGAGTTAACAGATTTAATTTGAGTAAAATAAGGAGTTAACTTATTCAATTTGAGTAGAAAAAGGAGTTAACTGATTTAACTCATTTTTGATCAATAGTGAATTGGAAATTTCCCTTTTTGAACTGAAGAGAGATTTTGTTGTGATATTTAATTTAATAAAATGAGGTATGCTCTCATAATTACTTTTTCTATTTAATTAAATAATCTTTAATTAATAAGAGGCACGTTTCTTATTTAATTAAATAACTTCATTTAATTAATTAGGAATGGCTTCTCATTTAATTAAATAACTTTGTTTAATTAATTAGAAGTAAGTACTCCATTTAATTAAATAATTTCATTTAATTATTTCAAAATTCTTTTCGAAACTAGTCAACTCAAGTCAACCGTGGTTAAATCTAATCAACTTTTGGTCAAAATTGATCTTTGCGTATGTGAATATGAGCAAATGTGAGTATGAATTCCAACAACAATTTGATGCAAATTCTCATTCAACCTTTCAAACTGAAGAGATAAGGGTCTCTTAAATAGACTTTCCTAGAATTCATCAACGGTTGAGATCGATTTCAATCAAGGGTAAGGACTAAAGGTGAAGTTCAGTCATAAAGGGAGATTTCCAAATTAAAGGGAGTTAACACATTTAATTTGAGTAAAATAAAGAGTTAACTAATTTAATTTGAGTAGAAAAAGGAGTTAACTGATTTAACTCATTTTTTATCAATAGTGAACTGGAAATTTCCCTTATTGAACTGAAGAGAGATTTTGTTGAGATATTTAATTTAATAAAATAAAATATGCTCTCGTAATTACCTTTTTTATTTAATTAAATAATATTTAATTAATTAGAGGTACTTTTCTTATTTAATTAAATAACTTCATTTAATTAATTAGGAATGGTTTTTCATTTAATTAAATAAATATGTTGAATTAATTAGAAGTACTCCATTTAATTAAATAATTTCGTTTAATTATTTCAAAATTCTTTTCGAAACTAGTCAACTCAAGTCAACCGTGGTTAAATTTGGTCAACTTTTGGTCAAACTTGATCTTTGCGTATGTCAATATGAGCAAATGTGAGTATGAATTCCAGCAACAATTCGATGCAAATTCTCATTCAACCTTTCAAAATGAAGAGATGAGGGTCTCTTAAATAGACTTTCCTCGAATTCATCAATGGTTGAAATCGATTTCAATCAATGGTCAGGATTAAAGGTGAAGTTCAGTCATAAAGGGAGAATTTAAAATTAAAGGGAGTTAACAGATTTTATTTGAGTAAATTAATTAGTTAACTGATTCAATTTGAGTAGAAAAAGGAGTTAACTGATTTAACTCATTTTTGATCAATAGTGAACTGGAAATTTCCCTTTTTGAACTGAAAAGAGATTTTGTTGAGATATTTAATTTAATAAAATGAGATATGCTCTCATAATTACTTTTTCTATTTAATTAAATAATATTTAATTAATTAGAGGCAATTTTCTTATTTAATTAAATAACTTCATTTAATTAATTCGGAATGGCTTCTCATTTAATTATATAACTTTGTTTAATTAATTAGAAGTAAGTACTCCATTTAATTAAATAATTTTATTTAATTATTTCAAAATTCTTTTCAAAACTAGTCAACTCAAGTCAATCGTGGTTAAATCTTGTCAACTTTTGGTCAAACTTGATCTTTGCGTATGTAAATATGAGCAAATGTGAGTATGAATTCCAGCAAAAATTCGATGCAAATTCTCATTCAACCTTTCAAAATGAAGAGATGAGGGTCTCTTAAATAGACTTTCCATAAATTCATCAACGGTTGAGATCGATTTCAATCAACAGTCAGCATTAAAGGTGAAGTTCAGTCATAACAGAAGATTTCCAAATTAAAGGGAGTTAACAGATTTAATTTGAGTAAAAAAAGGAGTTAACTGATTCAATTTGAGTAGAAAAAGGAGTCAACTGATTTAACTCATTTTTGATCAATAGTGAATTGGAAATTTCCCTTTTTGAACTGAAGACAGATTTTGTTGAGATATTTAATTTAATAAAATGAGATATGCTTGCATAATTAATTTTTCTATTTAATTAAATAATCTTTAATTAATTAGAGGCACTTTTCTTATTTAATTAAATAACTTGATTTAATTAATTAGGAACGGCTTCTCATTTAATTAAATAACTTTGTTTAATTAATTAGAAATAAGTACTCAACTTAATTAAATAATTTTGTTTAATTATTTTAAAATTCTTTTCAAAACTAGTCAACTCAAGTCAACCGTGGTTAAATTTGGTCAACTTTTGGTCAAACTTGATCTTTGCGTATGTGAGTATGAGCCAATGTGAGTATGAATTTCAGCAACAATTCGATGCAAATTCTCATTCAACCTTTCAAAATGAAGAGATGAGGGTCTCTTAAATAGACTTTCTTGGAATTCATCAACGGTTGAGATCGATTTCAATCAACGGTTAGGTTTAAAGGTGAAGTTTAGTCATAAAGGGAGATTTCCAAATTAAAGGGAGTTAATAGAATTAATTTGAGTAAAATAAAGAGTTAATTGATTCAATTTGAGTAGAAAATGAGTCAACTGATTTAACTCATTTTTTATCAATAGTGAACTAAAAATTTCACTTTTTGAACTGAAGAGAGATTTTGTTGAGATATTTAATTTAATAAAATGAGATATGCTCTCATAATTACTTTTTCTATTTAATTAAATAATCTTTAATTAATTAGAGGCACTTTTCTTATTTAATTAAAAAACTTCATTTAATTAATTAGGAATGGCTTCTCATTTAATTAAATAACTTTGTTTAATTAATTAGAAGTAAGTACTCCATTTAATTAAATAATTTCGTTTAATTATTTCAAAATTCTTTTCAAAACTAGTCAACTCAAGTCAATCATGGTTAAATCTGGTCAACTTTTGGTCAAATTGGATCTTTGCGTATGTGAATATGAGAAAATGTGAGTATAAATTCTAGCAACAATTCGATGCAAATTCTCATTCAACCTTTCAAAATGAAGAGATGAGGGTCTCTAAAACAGACTTTCCTAGAATTCATCAATGGTTGAGATCGATTTCAATCAACGGTCAGGATTAAAAGTTAAGTTCAGTCATAAAGGGAGATTTCTAAATTAAAGGGAGTTAACAGATTTAATTTGAGTAAAATAAGGAGTTAACTGATTCAATTTGAGTAGAAAAAGGAGTTAACTGATTTAACTCATTTTTTTATCAATAGTGAACTGGAAATTTTCCTTTTTGAACTGAAGAGAGATTTTGTTGAGATATTTAATTTAATAAAATGAGATATGCTCTCATAATTAGTTTTTCTATTTAATTAAATAATCTTTAATTAATTAGAGGCACTTTTCTTATTTAATTAAATAACTTCATTTAATTAATTAGGAATGGTTTCTCATTTAATTAAATAACATTGTTTAATTAATTAGAAGTAAGTACTCCATTTAATTAAATAATTTTGTTTAATTATTTTAAAATTCTTTTCGAAACTAGTCAACTGAAATCAACCGTGGTTAAATTTGGTCAACTTTTGGTCAAACTTGATATTTGTGTATGTGAATATGAGCAAATGTGAGTATGAATTCCAGTAACAATTCGATACAAATTCTCATTCAACCTTTCAAAATGAAGAGATGAGGGTCTCTTAAATAGACTTTCCTAAAATTCATCAACGGTTGAGATCGATTTCAATCAACGGTCAGGATTAAAGGTGAAGTTCAGTCATAAAGGGAGATTTCCAAATTAAAAAGAGTTAACAGATTTAATTTGAGTAAAATAAGGAGTTAACTAATTTAATTTGAGTAGAAAAAGGAGTTAACTCATTTAACTCATTTTTGATCAATAGTGAACTGGAAATTTCCCTTTTTGAACTGAAAAGAGAGTTTGTTGAGATATTTAATTTAATAAAATAAGATATTGTCATGCCCAAAAATACGAGGGCAAAACACACAAATTTTTTTTTGAATAATGATTAATAATTAAACATGCTCTAAGTTGAAATGATTGTGATAATAGTTAAGTACAGGTTCTCTACATTACGTCTTAAGTTTATAAATATGAGGATGATTACATCATTAAGGTTTTGAAACTTTCGTTATAAAGTTAATATCGACAAAAGTTATGCTATTACATAAACTTACAACAATATGAGAAAATTATTATAATATCAATGTAAATGTATTCAGGTTTAGATTAATTGAAAGTATCTAATCAACATCAACTATAAATCTCTTAGACATTCATCGATCGAAAATCTAAATTGATATATGAAAGTCACTTGAAGAAAATAATTAGCTAAAATTAAAACTGTATTTGCAACAAAATTATATTACAATAAATATTTAAAAATACTATCAAATTTAAAATCTGAACTATATTACATTTAATTTTAATTTAACACTGAACTAACCTAATTTAAAACAAACACTTTTAAAAATAACAAAATATTCTAACATGATCTTTTAACTAATTTTAACTTCTAAATAGAACTATTCTAATCATAATAATTACATACTTGATCCATATTAATTTAATTAATGTCACTTACAAATAATCACCTTGTAATAAGCTAAATTTTGCTAACTTAAATGATAACCAATAATAATAATAAGCGTAAAATTTCATTTAGTTATTTACTCAATAAAAAAAAAAATCAACAGACTAAAATCCTAACATTCTTATAATACTACAACTATAAATCAAACAACAAAAAAAAAAACATTAAACTAAAAGCTCATTAATCTAAAGCTAAATTAAAACCTTACTATAATTCAAAAGTTACTACTACAAATTTTAATACTAACTCTACATTGAATATATTCACAACTCAAATATTATAATAACTAAGCCCTATACTAAATTAAAACTAATCCTAACACAACTACTAAAACAAATTTAAATCTAACTAAAAACTTAAATAAAAATAAATAAATTAAACAATATAAAAAAAAACTAACCTAACCAACCTATACTAACCTACATTTTAACTAACCCTTAACACCTAAGCTACCCCTACACTCTACTCTCTCCACCCCACATCCTAACTTACCTCTGCACTTCCCAACCCACTGCGCTGCCCAAGGACTGACCCTGCGTCAGTCCTGTCTCCTCCACCAACCCATCTTTTCATGGGTGAAGGGCCACCCAAACTCAAGCCCCAAATTGAAAATAAAAACACAAGCAATCCCACTATGTTTAAGACCACCACAATGATAATTTAAACAAAGGTGAGCGCTCAACTTCAAAAGGAGAAGGGTACGGTGGTGATGTCACCCTGAAAGGAGATATGATTATGAAAACAAACTCTTACAAACCCCATACTATGAGCTAGCACCTAGGAGTTTAATGCAGAGGTAGATAAGGACTAAGAGTTAATACATTAAGTTATAAAGTTTATTAGGTAAGAATAGGATATTTGGAATGCTTAGGTTTTATTTCTTTAGATGTTAGTAATTATTTTATTTTTACTTTATTTTATTTAAACATTTAAAATTAACAAGTTCAAGAGAATAATAATAGAATCTTTTTTGATGCTCTGTGGCAAAAGACAATAAATCTTCTTCCTCATACAAAAGCCAGTGAGCATTTTTGCTCTGAAAATAATTTTTCTCAAGTATTATTTTTTTTGAAATTGATTGATTTACTAAGAGGGGTTATCCTTTTTTTTTAAAGTCTAATAGGAGCTATTACAAAATTAAATATTCCAAGGATATGAATGATCCATATACTATAATGCAAGAATTGTTTTGCTTCCAATAATCCCGAAACTGAACCTACATTCATGACATAAATTTCATTTTTCAACATATAAGGAATACTTGAAATTTGCCTAATTGAATTAAACATCATTTCAGTCCTATTCTTGATGTGCATCCATCTAAATTTAAATTTATGATTAAATCACATAACAAGCAATTATAATCAAACACCAATTTTATTGGCAAACCTGATTCAAGGGCTCAGCCGGGAAAGAATCAGGAAGAAAACTTGGCTTCGTTGCCAATCCAACAAAGTTTTGAGATACAAATTACATAGGATTTCAATCCTAAATTACAACACTTAAATGAAATTTTCTTCATGCCCCCCAACAAGGGTTCCATATCCAATTCTGCAACACATTTCTACGAACCGTGGAGGAAACAAAATCTAATTAGGTGATAACAAGCAAGACTAAGAACAATTCAACCTTGCATATTCACACAAGGTTGTCACTATATGATTCACAATGAACTAGGGAAAAGTGGATTCTTCCAACTAGGAGAAGTCAAGCACAACACCAAATAGATGCCCAATCGGGGCTATATACCAAGAACTTTCGTTCTTCCATTTCGACATACCATAAACATACAAGGTTTGTGCTGACAGGTAGGAGCCCATAACACCCTACCCTTTCTCCCTCTTCTCATCTTGAGAAGAGACTCTACACTGGTTGGAGTCTGACTAAACAGACCTTTCCCAAAATTGGTCACTTTTGCCCTCACCAAGGGTGAGTAATACCAAAACACCCATGCAAGAAAAATCTCAAAATTGCAGACATAAACATGAAAGGAAATCATCCAAAAATAACATGATTTTTAAATCTTCCCAACATACCCACAACCATACAAACATTCAAACAACAACAAGGTAGGATAAGCATGAAACAAGAATGAAATCTAAATAAGGGACATGAGAGTTCCAACCTTCACAAAGAGGTAATGGAAATGAACAAGTTTGAGTAGAGTTTCCTTCTCCTTGCTTCAATCTTCAAGAAATCCTCTCCAAATATAGAGATTGGGTAACCACCTCAACTAGACCAAGAAAGGCCTCTAAATAAGCCTCAAACTCAACCACCCAAAAAGATGAATAACTTCTCCCACCTACTAACAATTCTAGAAACTCCTAACTCAACCCACACTATAGTTAAACACTAGAAGGAGGTGAGGTAAGGCAACTCATGGTAACCACTTGCAATTTTCGCACAAAGGTAAAATGAGACTTTTTGAGTGATCTCCAAAGTCAAAAAAAGGGGCTTAGGGGTTGGAAAAGACCCCTAACCCATAACCATACCCCTTGGGTATAATTATTCCATGTTTTAAAGCTTTAGGAATAGGTTTAGAGCCAAACAAAGGCTAGGAAAAAAATTAGGACCAACTAACAACTCTAACAAAGTAGATTAAGCACTAAATCGGATTAGGGTGACTAAACTCGATTAAGAACTAGATTAGCAAAAGATACTAACTTAAACCAACATAGGTTCAAAGGTTACATAACTGACCCTACTCAGCACACTGAAGATCATAAACAAATTTACGAGTGTCAAGTGACACTAAAAGAACATAGTTACGAGACATTCACATTTACTGGCAGAACATAATTACGAGACATTCACATTTACTGAACATAGAAAGATACATACATACATCTCACAATACAATATGTGAATTACGAACAACAAGGTTTCCAAAATTAGCACATAGAGATTAGTTCTGTTCCTCAGTCAGTTTTCTTGGCTAAAATATCTGCACACTCATTGCACACATCAGTAGTCTTGAAAATCACATGTACATATGTATATATGTATCAAAATTTAACATAAATTGGAACATACATCACTCAGGGTTTCTCTCATTTCTTAACCATTAAAATCTCTTAAATCAAAGTAGCAATCCTACATGTACTGATTTCATCAACATATATATACACAAAGCATTAAATAACGGATATCAAATATCTGAAAATAACATCACACAACATGAAATAATATGATATGTTCAAGTATCTAATAATGTCTCGACATCTCGAGTTGTGAGTAACAAAAAGATAAATTAACAACTAAGGCCACGAAGGGTCGGCGCGAGGCCTCACAGATATGCTCTCATAATTACTTTTTCTATTTAATTAAATAATCTTTAATTAATTAGAGACACTTTTCTTATTTAATTAAATAACTTCATTTAATTAATTAGGAATGGCTTCTCATTTCATTAAATAATTTCGTTTAATTATTTCAAAAAAATTTTCGAAACTAGTCAACTCAAGTCAACCGTGGTTAAATCTGGTCAACTTTTGGTCAAACTTGATCTTTACGTATGTGAATATGAGCAAATGTGAGTATGAACTCCAGCAACAATTCGATGCAAATTTTTATTCAACCTTTCAAAATGAAGAGATGAGGGTCTCTTAAATAGACTTTCCTAGAATTCATCAATGGTTGAGATCGATTTCAATCAACGGTCAGGATTAAAGGTGAAGTCCAGTCATAAAGGGAGATTTCCAAATTAAAGGGAGCTAACAGATTTAATTTGAGTAAAATAAGGAGTTAAATGATTCAATTTGAGTAGAAAAAGGAGTTAACTCATTTAACTCATTTTTGATCAATAGTGAATTGGAAATTTCCCTTTTTGAACTGAAGAGAGATTTTGTTGAGATATTTAATTTAATAAAATGAGATATGCTCTCATAATTACTTTTTCTATTTAATGAAATAATCTTTAATTAATTAGAGACAATTTTCTTATTTAATTAAATAACTTCATTTAATTAATTAGGAATGGCTTCTAATTTAATTAAATAAATTTGTTTAATTATTTAGAAATAAGTACTCAATTTAATTAAATAATTTTGTTTAATTATTTCAAAATTCTTTTCGAAACTAGTCAACTCACTTGTCAACTGTGGTTAAATCTGGTCAACTTTTGGTCAAACTTGATCTTTACGTATGTGAATATGAGCAAATGTGAGTATGAATTCTAGCAACAATTCGATGCAAATTTTTATTCAACCTTTCAAAATGAAGAGATGAGGGTCTCTTAAATAGACTTTCCTAGAATTCATCAATGGTTGAGATCGATTTCAATCAACGGTCAGGATTAAAGGTGAAGTCCAGTCATAAAGGGAGATTTCCAAATTAAAGGGAGCTAACAGATTTAATTTGAGTAAAATAAGGAGTTAACTGATTCAATTTGAGTAGAAAAAGGAGTTAACTCATTTAACTCATTTTTGATCAATAGTGAATTGGAAATTTCCCTTTTTGAACTGAAGAGAGATTTTGTTGAAATATTTAATTTAATAAAATGAGATATGCTCTCATAATTACTTTTTCTATTTAATTAAATAATCTTTAACTAATTAGAGACAATTTTCTTATTTAATTAAATAACTTCATTTAATTAATTAGGAATAGCTTCTCATTTAATTAAATAACTTTGCTTAATTAGTTAGAAGTAAGTACTCTATTTAATTAAATAACTTCGTTTAATTATTTCAAAATTCTTTTCGAAACTAGTCAACTCAAGTCAATTGTGGTTAAATCTCGTCAACTTTTGGTCAAACTTGATTTTTGCGTATGTGAATATGAGCAAATGTGAGTATGAATTTTAGCAAAAATTCAATGCAAATTCTCATTCAACCTTTCAAAATGAAGAGATGAGGGTCTCTTAAATAGACTTTCTTGGAATTCATCAACGGTTGAGATTGATTTCAATCAACGGTCAGGATTAAAGGTGAAGTCCAGTCATAAAGGGAGATTTCCAAATTAAAGGGAGCTAACAGATTTAATTTGAGTAAAATAAGGAGTTAACTGATTCAATTTGAGTAGAAAAAGGAGTTAACTCATTTAACTCATTTTTGATCAATAGTGAATTGGAAACTTCCCTTTTTTAACTGAAGAGAGATTTTGTTGAGATATTTAATTTAATAAAATGAGATATGCTGTCATAATTACTTTTTCTATTTAATTAAATAATCTTTAATTAATTAGAGACATTTTTCTTATCTAATTAAATAACTTCATTTAATTAATTAGGAATGGCTTCCCATTTAATTAAATAACTTTGTTTAATTAATTAGAAGTAAGTACTCCATTTAATTAAATAATTTTGTTTAATTATTTCAAAATTCTTTTCGAAACTAGTCAACTCAAGTCAACCGTGGTTAAATATGGTCAACTTTTAGTCAAACTTGATCTTTGCGTATGTGAATATGAGCAAATGTGAGTATGAATTCCAGCAACAATTCGATACAAATTCTCATTCAACCTTTCAAAATGAAGAGATGAGGGTCTCTTAAATAGACTTTACTGGAATTCATCAACGGTTGAGATCGATTTCAATCAACGGTCAGGATTAAAGGAGAAGTTCAGTCATAAAGGGAGATTTGCAAATTAAAGGGAGTTAACAGATTTAATTTAAGTAAAATAAGGAGTTAACTAATTCAATTTGAGTAGAAAAAGGAGTTAACTGATTTAACTCATTTTTTATCAATAGTGAATTGGAAATTTTCCTTTTTGAACTAAAGAGAGATTTTGTTGAGATATTTAATTTAATAAAATGAGATATGCTCTCATAATTACTTTTTCTATTTAATGAAATAATCTTTAATTAATTAGAGACACTTTTCTTATTTAATTAAATAACTTCATTTAATTAATTAGGAATGGCTTCTCATTTAATTAAATAAATTTGTTTAATTATTTAGAAATAAGTACTCAATTTAATTAAATAATTTCATTTAATTATTTCAAAATTCTTTTCGAAACTAGTCAACTCACTTGTCAACTGTGGTTAAATCTGGTCAACTTTTGGTCAAACTTGATATTTGCGTATATGAATATGAGCAAATGTGAGTATGAATTCCAGGAAGAACTTGATGAAAATTCTCATTCAATCTTTCAAAATGAAGAGATGAGGGTCTCTAAAATAGACTTTTCTGTAATTCATCAACGATTGAGATCAATTTAAATCAACGATCAGGATTAAAGGTGAAGTTCAGTCATAAAGGGAGATTTCTGAATTAAAGAGAGTTAATAGATTTAATTTTAGTAAAATAAGGAGTTAATTGATTCAATTTGAGTAGAAAATGGAGTTAACTCATTTAACTCATTTTTGATCAATAGTGAACTAAAAATTTCCCTTTTTGAACTAAAGAGAGATTTTGTTGAGATATTTAATTTAATAAAATGAGATATGCTCTCATAATTACTTTTTCTATTTAATTAAATAATCTTTAATTAATTAGAGACACTTTCCTTATTTAATTAAGTAGCTACGTTTAATTGATTAGGAATGGCTTCTCATTTAATTAAATAACTTTGACTAATTAATTACAAGTAAGTACTACATTTAATTAAATAATTTTGTTTAATTATTTCAAAAAAAAAATTTAAACTAGTCAACTCAAGTCAACCGTGGTTAAATCTGGTCAACTTTTGGTCAAACTTGATCTTTGCGTATGTGAATATGAGCAAATGTGAGTATGAATTCTAGCAACAAATCGATGCAAATTCTCATTCAACCTTTCAAAATGAAGAGATGGGGGTCTCTTAAATAGACTTTCCTGAAATTCATCAACGGTTGAGATCGATTTCAATCAACGGTCAGGATTAAAGGTGAAGTTCAGTCATAAAGGGAGATTTCTAAATTAAAGGGACTTAACAGATTTAGTTTGAGTAAAATAAGGAGTTAAACTGATTCAATTTGAGTAGAAAAATGAGTTAACCGATTTAACTCATTTTTTATCAATAGTGAACTGAAAATTTCTCTTTTTGAACTGAAGAGAGATTTTGTTGAGATATTTAATTTAATAAAATGAGATATGCTCTCATAATTACTTTTTCTATTTAATTAAATAATCTTTAATTAATTAGAGACACTTTTCTTATTTAATTAAATAACTTCATTTAATTAATTAGGAATAGCTTTTCATTTAATTAAATAACTTTGTTTAATTAATTAGAAGTAAGTACTCAATTTAATTAAATAATTTCGTATAATTATTTCAAATTTTTTAAAAAAATTAGTCAACTCAAGTCAACCGTGGTTAAATCTGGTCAACTTTTGGTCAAACTTGATCTTTGCGTATGTGAATATGAGCAAATGTAAGTATGAATTACAACAACAATTCGATGCAAATTCTCATTCAACCTTTCAAAATGAAGAGATGACGGTCTCTTAAATAGACTTTCCTAGAATTCATCAACGGTTGAGATCGATTTCAATCAACGGTCAGGATTAAAGGTGAAGTTCAGTCATAAAGGGAGATTTCCAAATTAAAGGAAGTTAACAGATTTAATTTGAGTAAAATAAGGAGTTAACTGATTCAATTTGAGTAGAAAAAAGAGTTAACTGATTTAACTTATTTTTCATCAATAGTGAACTAGAAATTTCTCTTTTTGAACTAAAGAGAGATTTTGTTGAGATATTTAATTTAATAAAATGAGATATGCTCTCATAATTACTTTTTCAATTTAATTAAATAATCTTTAACTAATTAGAGACACTTTTCTTATTTAATTAACTAATTTCATTTAATTAAATAGGAATGTCTTCTCATTTAATTAAATAACTTTGTTTAATTAGTTAGAAGTAAGTACTCCATTTAATTAAATAATTTCATTTAATTATTTCAAAATTCCTTTTGAAATTAATAAAATCAAGTCAACCGTGGTTAAATCTGGTCAACTTTTGGTCAAACTTGATCTTTGCGTATGTGAATATGAGCAAATGTGAGTATGAATTCCAACAAAATTTGATGCAAATTCTCATTCAACCTTTCAAAATGAAGAGATGAGGTTCTCTTAAATAGAGTTTCTTGGAATTCATCAACGGTTGAGATCGATTTCAATCAACGGTCAGGATTAAAGGTGAAGTTCAGTCATAAAGGGAGATTTTCAAATTAAAGGGAGTTAACAAATTTAATTAGAGTAAAATAAGGATTTAACTGATTCAATTTGAGTAGAAAAAGGAGTTAACTCATTTAACTCATTTTTTATCAATAGTGAACTAGAAATTTTCCTTTTTGAACTGAAGAGAGATTTTGTTGAGATATTTAATTTAATAAACTGAGATATGCTCTCATAATTACTTTTTCTATTTAATTAAATAATCTTTAATTAATTAGACACACTTTTTTTATTTAATTAAATAACTTCATTTAATTAATTAAGAATGGCTTCTCATTTAATTAAATAATTTTGTTTAATTATTTCAAAATTCTTTTCAAAATTAGTCAACTCAATTCAACTGTAGTTAAATTTGGTCAACTTTTGGTCAAACATGATCTTTGCTTATGTGAATATGAGAAAATGTGAGTATAAATTCCAGCAACAATTCTATGCAAATTCTCATTCAACCTTTCAAAATGAAGAGATGAGGGTCTTTTAAATAGACTTTCCTGGAATTCATCAACAATTGAGATCAATTTCAATCAACAGTCGGGATTAAATGTAAAGTTTAGTCATAAAGGGAAGTTTTCAAATTGACGAGAGTTAACAGATTTAATTTGAGTAAAATAAGGAGCTAACTGATTCAATTACAGTAGAAAAATGAGTTAACTGATTTAACTCATTTTTGATCAATCGTGAACTCGAAATTTCACTTTTTAAATTGAAGAGAGATTTTGTTGTGATAGTTAATTTAATAAAATGAGATATGCTCTCATAATTACTTTTTCTACTTAATTAAATAATCTTTAATTAATTAGAGACACTTTTCTTATTTAATTAAATAGCTTCATTTAATTAATTAGGAATGGCTTCTCATTTAATTAAATAACTTTGTTTAATTAATTAGAAGTAAGTACTCCATTTAATTAAATAATTTTGTTTAATTATTTCAAAATATTTTTTGAAATTAGTGAGCTCAAGTCATATGTGGTTAAATCTCGTCAACTTTTGGTCAAAATTGATCATTGCGTATGTGAATATGAGCAAATGTGAGTATGAATTCCAGCAACAATTCGATGCAAATTCTCATTCAACCTTTCAAAATGAAGAGATGAGGGTCTCGTAAATAGACTTTCCTGGAATTCATGAACAGTCGAGATCGATTTCGATCAATGGTCAGGATTAAAGGTTAAGTTCAGTCATAAAGGGAGATTTCCAAATTAAAGGGAGTTAACAGATTTAATTTGAGTAAAATAAGGAGTTAACTGATTCAATTTGAGTAGAAAAAAGAGTTAACTGATTTAACTCATTTTTGATCTATCGTGAACTGAAAATTTCCCTTTTTGAACCGTAGAGACATTTTGTTGGGATATTTAATTTAATAAAATTAGATATCCTCTCATAATTACTTTTTCTATTTAATTAAATAATCTTTAATTAATTAGAGACACTTTTCTTATTTAGTTAAATAATTTTATTTAATTAATCAGGAATGGCTTCACATTTAATTAAATAACTTTTTCTAATTAATTAGAAGTACTACATTTAATTAAACAATTTCGTTCAATTATTTTAAAAAAAAATTTGAAACTAGTCAACTCAAGTCAACCGTGGTTAAATCTGGTCAACTTTTGGTCAAACTTGATCTTTGCATATGTGAATATGAGAAAATGTGAGTATGAATTCGAGCAATAATTTGATGCAAATTCTCATTCAACCTTCAAAATGAAGAGATGAGGGTCTCTTGAATAAACTTTTCTGAAATTCATCAACGGTTGAGATCGATTTCAATCAATGGTCAGGATTAAAGGTGAAGTTCAGTCATAAAGGGAGATTTCCAAATTAAAGGAAGTTAACAGATTTAATTTGAGTAAAATAAAGAGTTAACTAATTCAATTTGAGTAGAAAAAGGAGTTAACTGATTTAACTCATTTTTTATCAATAGTGAACTGAAAATTTCCCTTTTTGAACTGAAGAGAGATTTTGTTGAGATATTTAATTTAATAAAATGAGATATGCTCTCATAATTACTTTTTCTATTTAACTAAATAATCTTTAATTACTTAGAGAAACTTTTCTTATTTAATTAAATAACTTCATTTAATTAATTAGGAAAGGCTTCTCATTTAATTAAATAACTTTTTTTAATTAATTAGAAGTACTCCATTTAATTAAATAATTTCTTTTAATTATTTTTAAAAAAAAATTGAAACTAGTCAACTCAAGTCAACAATGGTTAAATCTGGTCAACTTTTGATCAAACTTGATCTTTGCGTATGTGAATATGAGCAAATGTGAGTATAAATTTCAGCAACAATTCGATGCAAATTCTCATTCAACATTTCAGAATGAAGAGATGAGGGTCTCTTAAATAGACTTTCCTGAAATTCATCAACGGTTGAGATCGATTTCAATCAACGGTCAGGATTAAAGGTGAAGTTCAGTCATAAAGGGAGATTTCCAAATTAAAGGGAGTTAATAGATTTAATTTAACTAAAATAAGGAGTTAACTGGTTCAGTTTGAGTAAAAAAATGATTTAATTGATTTAACTCATTTTCGATCAATAGTGAACTAAAAATTTCCCTTTTTGAACTGAAGAGAGATTTTGTTGAGATATTTAATTTAATAAAATGAGATATGCTCTCATAATTACTTTTTCTATTTAATTAAATAATCTTTAATTAATTAGAGACACTTTTCTTATTTAATTAAATAACTTCATTTAATTAATTAGGAATGGCTTCTCATTTAATTAAATAACTTTGTTTAATTAGTTAGAAGTAAGTACTCCATTTAATTAAATAATTTCATTTAATTATTTCAAAATTGTTTTTGAAACTAATCAACTCAAGTCAACCGTTGTTAAATGATGGGGACACAACCCAACAACCAGAATAGACACAATAGAAAGAGGAAATTATATTAACTGAGAAAATAAGCTGGTACAAATAGTGCAGAGAAAATAAACTCAAAACATGCCCTGCGGGCTTACAATAGCATAAATCTGGAGAATATTTCTCCTTTTAGCACCTCCTCTCAAGCTCCAATCCGAACTGCCTTTTACAATACCAGAAATCTCCTTAAATAGACCCCGGAGGGTTAAGGACTAGGAGTACATTCTAAAAAGTGCTAGTAGGCATCCACCGACAAAATAAAAGGTTCCGGAAGCTGCGTTAGAAGTCGGTGCAATTCTAGAAGAATCCGAAAACGGTAGCCGAACTTCCGGGAGGCATAACTTTTGAACCGTAACTCCGATTGACGAACCGTTTACATTTTTGGAAAGCTCTAGAAGCGCTCTATAGCCCTATGGGAAAGCTTTGCTCGTTCCCCATTTTTCAACCCTTTTCGAGGTCATTTAATGCCCCAAACCTGACTTTGAAGCATTCTTAGGGGGTCTCCAAAACCCGAAAAACTGCAATAACTTTCAAACCGTGGGGCCTTTTGACCTGATTCTTTTTCTGGAATGCTCTAAATCTTGATTACATTCATCTGGCCAAGTCACACCTTCTAGGTCACCAAAATGATGGTCAAATTGCATGCTCCTATTTTTTTAGGATTTTTAAATGCACTGATAGTTGAACTATGAGAGTTGGAACCTTTATTTGAGCCAAATGGGTATCCAAAAATGCAAAGACATAAAATAGAAACTAAGTCTAAGTACATTTTTTTGGGTGACACAGGATTGCCCTTATACCTCTGGATGCTCCTGCATCAGACACCCAGGGTAGATTGAAAAGTGACCCTGTCACTTTATGGATGGTAGAGGAAATCCCAAATGGGAAACCTTAGCTGCTGAAATTCAAGTTGAGTCTTCGATCGGTCGTCCTTTCCATTTGACCAAATACTCTTCATACTGCCTGTTTCTGGTACTCCTACCCACACGATGATCTAGAATGTCTTCTATCTCCTCCTTCTTAGAAGCAGGAATTGGACATGGCTCTAAAACTAGCTCCTCATGAGTACCATCATCATGATACTCTGTCAAATCTGCAATGTTGAAAATGGGAGAAATGTGAATACCATCTAGCAGCTCAACCTCATATGCATTTCCAGAGTTATGTTTCTTCAAAATTTTGCAGGGACCAAATTTCTTCATTTTCAGCTTGTTGTAAGTACCAATTGGAAATCTTTCTTTTCGTAAGTGCACCATGACTAGATCCCCTACTTGGAATTCCTTATGTCTTCTCCTTGCATCAGCCCTAGCTTTATACTCTTGATTCATCTTGATAATGTGTGCTTGAACCTCCTCATGTAGACGCTTGATGTGTTCAGCAAATTCCTCAGCTTCAGCACTTGTTCTCTCCCCTTGTTCTATCTTCCTCAATTCTGGTGCAGTCCTTGGGCTATTCCCATATACAATTTGAAATGGTGATTTTCTAGTACTCCTATTTACAGAGTTATTATAAGCAAACTCTGCCTGTGGTAGAATCAAATCCCATCCCTTGGGCTTATCCCCAACTAAACATCTCAGCAAATTGCCCAAACTTCTATTTACCACTTCTGTTTGGCCATCAGTCTGTGGGTGATGCGTGGAACTGAATTTCAAGTCTGTTCTCAACTTCTTCCACAATGTCCTCCAGAAATACCCCACAAATTTAGTATCTCGGTCAGAAACTATACTTCTTGGAAGACCATGTAGTCTTACCACCTCTTTGAAAAACAAGTCTGCAATATGGACAGCATCATGAGTTTCGTGGCATGGAATGAAATGTGCCATTTTGGAGAACCTATCAACCACCACGAATACTGAGTCATTACCCCTTTGGGTCCTTGGCAATCCAAGAACAAAATCCATACTTATGTCCTCCCATGGCCTTGATGGAACAGGCAATGGCTGATATAGGCTAGTATTTTGACTAAACCACTTGGCCACTTGACAAACCTGGCAACTCTGTACAAACTTCTTCACATCCTATGTAATTTGAAGCCAAAAATAATGTTCTCTAAGAATGGCAATGGTCTTATCCCGACCAAAATGTCCTGCCATCCCTCCACTGTGTTTCTCCTTAATTAGATTTTTCCTCATGGAACTCCTTGGAATGCACAATTGACTACCTTTGAACAACATGCCATCCTGAATCAAATAGTCTAACCACTTGGTTCTATCTACAGCAACAGGTTCTTTACAAGCTTTCCATGCTTCAGCAAAATTAGGATCCTCAGGGTACAAATTCTTGAGTTCATCAAACCCAACTACTTCAACCTGCATTGTTGTAAGCAACAATTGTCTCCTACTTAATGCATCTACAACCCTGTTAGATTTTCCACTTCTATGCTTTAACACAAATGTATAACTCTGCAAGAATTCTACCCACTTCATATGCCTCTGATTCAATTTACCTTGGCTATTTAGGTACTGTAATGCCTGATGATCAGTATACAAAAAAAATTTCTTTGGCAATAAATAATGCCTCCATTTCTTTAAGGCCTGAACTATTGCATAGAACTCTTGATCATAAACAGAATACTTCTTCTTTGCATCATTCAATTTTTCACTAAAATATGCAATAGGCTTACCTTCTTGGCTTAATACAGCCCCAATAGCGCTACCACTAGCATCACAATCCACCTGGAATACTTTTCTAAAATCTAGAAGTGCCAACACAGGCTGTTCAGTCACCTTCTTCTTTAGCAATTCAAAATTTCTCGCAGCTGATGCAGTCCATTTGAACTCTTTTCTATCCCCTCTTATTGTATCAGTTAGAGGTGCACATATGCCACTGAAATTCTTAATAAACTTTCTGTAAAAACTAACCAGACCATGAAATGATCTTACCTCAGTAGCAGACCTTGGAGTAGGCCATTCCAAGATGGCTTTTACCTTCTCTGGATCCATTTTGAGACCTTCAGGTGATATAACAAATCCCAAATAAACTAACTCCCTTTTTGCAAAGACACACTTCTTTAGATTAATTAACAGTTTCTCTTCCCTTAGCCTTTCAAGGACACTACGAATATGCAGTAAATGTTCTTCCAAAGTCTTGCTGAAAATTAAAATATCATCCAAATAGACAATAACAAATTTTCCCAAGAACTTCTTAAGTACCTCATTCATGAGCCGCATGAAGGTGCTTGGGGCGTTCGTCAATCCAAAGGGCATGACTAACCACTCATAAAGACCCTCCTTGGTCTTGAAGGCTATTTTCCACTCATCTCCTTCTCGAATCCGTATCTGATGATAGCCACTCTTCAGATCTATCTTTGTGAAGTACTCAGCTCCACTCAAGCAGTCCATAAGATCATCCATCCTTGGCAAAGGAAATCGGTACTTGATGGTTATCCTAGCTCGGGAATCTGTACACATCCTCCACTCTCCATCCTTTTTTGGTGTGAGTACTGCAGGTACTGCACATGGACTCAGGCTCTCTCGAATCAAGCCCTTCCTCAACAGCTCCTGAACCTGTCTATTTAGCTCCTCTGTTTCAGTAGGAGTCATCCTGTGAGCAGCCTTGTTAGGCAAACTAGCTCCTGGAATCAAATCTATTTGATGACTGATTTGCCTTACTGGTGGCAATCCATCTGGAACATTATCAGAGATAATATCTCCAAATTCTCCTAGTAAATCTGAAACTTCAAATGGTATTTCACTACTACCTTCTTTATCTTTTCTAGGAATCAAAGAATAGCACATGCGCTGATGTTTCATGCCATCTAAAAACTTCTTTCCATCAACAAGACAAATCCTAGCACTGCTACATACCTTTTCACCTTCCTTTTTCATGGGCTTCAATTTGTGGCAAACTCCATCCTTTGTCAGAGAGTATGTGTTTGCATGTCCTTCATGTATTGCATGTCTATCAAACTGCCATGGTCTACCCAACAATAGATGGCAAACATCCATCGAAATAACATCACAAAGAACTTCATCATGGTAACTCCCAATTTTGAATTTTACTAAACATTGTTCACTTACCAAGACCTTATGATCATCTTTTACCCAAGAAATCCGATAGGGCTGGGGATGTTTCTCCCTCTTGAGCTTCAGCTTAGAGACCATCTCTTCGGATACCAAGTTATCAGTGCTACCACCATCAATGATCACATCACAACATTTATCCTCACACTTGCATCTGGTACGGAACAAGCTCCTCCATTGTCCTGGTTCATTTTCACCACTTAGTAGGACTCTTTCATTTACCAAGGTCTCTCCTCTTTCTGCATCCTCTGAATGTGATGATTGTGCATCCTCATCCACATGAGCAACCCTAGCTTGGCCCTCAGCTCTCCTATCTGTCCTTCCTTGTCGTTGAGGGCATTCAAAGGCACGATGACCTTCTTCATTGCAATGGAAATAGGTACCACGGAAGCCTCCTCTTCCTTGCCCACGTCCTCTACCTCTTCCTCTTTGATTTCCAAAGTCTTGATCATGGGAGCGGTTGAAACCCTCATTCCTCTGGTTCCTGCTAGTACCCTCATCTTCATTTTTCTTTTGAGTTTCATTGCGGCCTCCAGATGATCTACCGCTTCCCCTTCCTCCTTGATCGCGCCCTCTTTGTCTTCCTTCAAACCTTTTACTCAGCTTCTCTTCAACTCATAGGGAAAACTGGTATGCTTCTTCAATGCTGGTCATTCTTACCAGACTTAGTTCTTCCTAGATGCTAGGTCGTAACCCACTGATATAATGAGCAACCTTCTCCTTATTTGCTTCTGCATGCCCCGCTCTAATCAGGAGTTGGTAAAACTCCTCTGTATATTCTTGGACTGATATTCCTGCTTGCTTTAACCCATGCATCTTCTTAAACAGATCAAGCTCGTAGTCCACAGGAATGAATTGCTTCTTCAATTTGTCCACCATGCGATCCCATCTTGTGATCTTCTCCTTTCCTCTTCTAAGTCTTTCCAGTTGAATCTCTTGCCACCAGATTTTGGCATGGCCTTTTAGTTTGGCCTTTGCAAACTTAACCCTATCTGGGTCCCTTATATCCTCATATTCAAAGTATTCGTCCAGTTCATTCATCCAATCGATCAACTCATCTGGTTTCAAATTTCCCGAAAATATACCCACTTCAATTGTAGGTCTTTTCCCAAACCTAGAAATGGCCCTAAAAAGCCTTTCCTCTACAGGATTCAGAACTTTCCCGTCAACTTCCATTACTTCCTCTTCATTGTCATCCTCACTATTATCATCTGCGGCAATATTTGCTCCTCTACGAAGCTCCTCTTGCAATGCTTGTACCTGTCTCTGGAGGGCTATAACCTCCTCAGGATCAACAGCTCTGGCCCTTCCACCACGCTCTCTTCATGGAGGCATCTTCTAACTCGAACCCACAACCACACAGTCCTGGTGCAAACTGCCTCACAGTCGGCGCTCTGTCTACACACTCAGGAAAACCCGCTCTGATACCACTTGATGGGGACACAACCCAACAACCAGAATAGACACAATAGAAAGGGAAAATTATATTAACTGAGAAAATAAGTTGGTACAAACAGTGCAGAGAAAATAAACTCAAAACATGCCCTGCGGGCTTACAATAGCATAAATCTGGAGAATATTTCTCCTTTTAGCACCTCCTCTCAAGCTCCAATCTGAACTGCCTTTTACAATGCCAGAAATCTCCTTAAATAGACCCCGAAGGGTTAAGGACTAGGAGTACATTCTAGAAAGTGCTAGTAGGCATCCACCGACAAAATAGAAGGTTCCGGAAGCTGCATTAGAAGTCGGTGAAATTCTAGAAGAATCCAGAAACGGTAGCCGAACTTTCGGGAGGCATAACTTTTGAACCGTAACTCCGATTGACAAACCGTTTACATTTTCGGAAAGCTCTAGAAGCGTTCTATAGCCTTATGGGCAAGCTTCGCTCGTCCCCCATTTTTTGACCCTTTTTGAGGTCATTTAATGCCCCAAACCTGACTTTGAAGCATTCCTAGGGGGTCTCCAAAACTCGAAAAACTGCAATAACTTTCAAACCGTGGGGCCTTTTGACCTGATTCTTTTTCTGGAATGCTCTAAATCTCGATTACATTCATCTGGCCAAGTCACACCTTCTAGGTCACCAAAATGATGGTCAAATTGCATGCTCCTATTTTTTTAGGATTTTTAAATGCACTGATAGTTGAACTATGAGAGTTGGAACCTTTATTTGAGCCAAATGGGTATCCAAAAATGCAAAGACATAAAATAGAAACTAAGTCTAAGTACATTTTTTTGGGTGACACAGGATTGCCCTTATACCTCTGGATGCTCCTGCATCATTAAATTTGGTCAACTTTTGATCAAACTTGATCTTTGTGTAGGTGAATATTAGCAAATGTGAGTATGAATTTCAGCAACAATTCGATGCAAATTCTCATTCAACCTTTCAAAATGAAGAGATGAGGGTCTCTTAAATAGACTTTCTTGAAATTCATCAACGGTTGAGATCGTTTTCAATCAACGGTCAGGATTAAAGGTGAAGTTCAGTCATAAAGGGAGATTTCCAAATTAAAGGGAGTTAATAGATTTAATTTGAGTAAAATAAGGATTTAACTGATTCAGTTTGAGTAGAAAAAAGAGTTAACTCATTTAACTCATTTTTTATCAATAGTGAACTGAAAATTTCCCTTTTTGAACTAAAGAGAGATTTTGTTGAGATATTTAATTTAATAAAATCAGATATGCTCTCATAATTACTTTTTCTATTTAATTAAATAATCTTTAATTAATTAGAGAAACTTTTCTTATTTAATTAAATAACTTCATTTAATTAATTAAGAATGGCTTCTCATTTAATAAAAAACTTTGTTTAATTAATTAGAAGTAAGTACTCCATTTAATTAAATAATTTCATTTAATTATTTCAAAATTCTTTTTGGAACTAGTCAACTCAAGTCAACCGTGGTTAAATCTGGTCAACTTTTGGTCAAACTTGATCTTTGCGTATGTGAATATGAACAAATGTGAGTATGAATTCCAGCAACAATTCAATGCAAAATCTCATTCAACCTTTCAAAATGAAGAGATGAGGGTCTCTTAAATAGACTTTTCTGGAATTCAACAACGGTTGAGATCGATTTCAATCAATGGTCAGGATTAAAGGTGAAGTTCAGTCATAAAGAGAGATTTTCAAATTAAAGTGAGTTAACATATTTGATTTGAGTAAAATAAGGAGTTAACTGATTCAATTTGAGTAAAAAAAGGAGTTAACTCATTTAAGTCATTTTTTATCAATAGTGAATTGAAAATTTTTCTTTTTGAACTGAAGAGAGATTTTTTTGAGATATTTAATTTAATAAAATGAGATATGCTCTCTGTAATGCCCCGCCAAGGGATCTAAAGAATTTCACTAAGTTTGCCAAACAATTTTTTTTTTTAAACATGAAAGATAAAACCATTCATAACATTTGCGGAAGCAATAGCAACAATTCAAATGAAAATAAACATAACATATTTACATAACAAGCTACATTCTTTAAAGATCCCTTAACGTTGTATCACATCTAAATTAACTATTCATCTAACATCCCATCCTTATGAAATAACAATGATACATCCAATGTACTTAAACAATATACAAGTGTCCTTTTGTAATTATATTTTAGTTTAGCTCAATCATCCACTGTACATATCATAGGGTATTAAACATCCAAGTAAATAAAGTACATCATCATCATCTAATATTAATATATGATGCAATAACATAAATGAAATCACATATCGTACATGATACATCATCACAAAAGATATAAACATCTATCACAAAATATAACCATATATCACAAATATAAATAACTAAGTGCACGGTTCCTCCCAACTGTAAATAGCATCATTAAACCATCGTGGATCCTAGCCATCCCTCCATGCGTAACATTGCAAAGCACCGAAGAGATCATTGGTATTAACATAGTAGGAATGTCACTCCTAAAACATCCTACTAACATGCAAAGTAAAGCATAATAAATCATCAACTAACATATACAAGGTAAAGTAAATCATCAATATAAGAAACATACTAGTAAATATATCCATTATAAGATATATTATCTATCATAATGCCTCAAGAACATAATGAAGAATAAATACCAACCAAGGATACTCCAGCCACGGTGTCTCAGACAGATCTCAAATGATAAGAGTGAGAATACACTACCACCCGACCACGTGGAACCTAAGTAGTCCACTTCCATCGTGCTGAGGAGATAATCTCAAGTCCCAAACAGGCTATCCATGACACATAGCACAAATCTTTAGAAGTCCAGGAATCTTAAAAGTATACTAACTCAAAGGTTTTCATCACACACAAAATCGACATCTAATTCCCAGAGGCACACAATGACATGTAGGAAACTTACTTTGCAAGCGGGAAAGTTTCATCGCAATTATCATGTACAAGTTACCCTGGCAGTTAGCTAAAATCTACAAGTCCATACTGATCTCATGCGGCCACTAGTATCCTCTTATACTGACGAGGCATACTATGGAATGTACAGTCGCAACCATGCGTTCTCACTACTTCCATCCTAGCATGTACAAGCACTCAAGGCATGGGTGAGAACATCAAAACAATTATCTTTTTTGGTTCATTTAATCCTCATTTAGTGTGTAAATATTATCACTTATTAACCAAACTTACAATGAGTTACCCTGGTAGCCACTTAGGGCCCCAGCCCCCATTGCAAGCCACTTCTCGACATTACAAGTAGATTACCTACCCTAAGCTCATTGAATCATAAATCTCAAAATCATAAAAGATAATTCATAATAAAATCATCAAATATGCATAAAAGCATCAAATATCCATAATAAGAATCATCAAATCTTCATGAGCATCTGAAAAAGCATCAATAGAAAATCATGACCACAACAGTTATCTATTGGCAACTGAAGGCATCACTGATAATAATAAGTATCAATTGGTTCTCAATAACCAAAATATATCTCAAGATAAATGGTTCTCAATAAGCAACCAAGAGTATCTCAAAATCATTCTGATCGAAGACTCCTAAATGGTTGAGTCAAACATGTCACAACATGACATCATCAAGAAATAAATCCATATTTTAGTCTCATCATGGTGACTAGAAAATAATCCAAGGATAACTGATCGATGACTCAAAAATGATTAGCTCAAGCATCTCAGATGTATATATATCTCTGCTTCACACATGAAGGCTGAAGAACAAATACAAATATTTCATAGAGAATATGATCACATAACCATGGTTGAGCTTATAAAGATCAAGACCAAATAAGATTTACATGCCATCACATCTCATAACCCCCGAGCCTCTGGTAACAACCTAGGACTGGTCAACACTAGTCAACCCAAAACCCAAAACAAGAAGCATATAGAATACAAGATGCAAACACATGTTTTAGTTTTGTTAAAATCTAATAGTTGAATAATGTGTGGAGTTTCTTTTTCCATTTTCAAGTGGAGGGGTTTTAGTTTCCATTTTTCAAGTATACTTTAACTGTCTTAAAGTTATCATTTGACCTACAAGTTAACCCATTTGTTCCCCGATAGCATTATGCTTCCATTATTAAGAATTACATTCTAAGAATAACTTAAGAATAAATATTCACTAAACTGATCATCATTGACCTTAATTAAATTATCCTTTATATTTAACCATGATCCATATTCTAATTGATTAACCTTTCAACTTTTTTTAGAATCATTATTCGTTATATATTATAAGAGAGCCAATTATCAATCTTTGAACAAGAAGATTATAACTTATTAAAATGATCAATTAACATCGATTCACAATCCTTGACCTTTTATTATTCTAATAATTCTCAATTATATATTACTAAGTCTTCACCATTAAAATATCTAAAGTCGTTATTCAAGTCATCAGATTAAGACCTATCAACTTGATAACAATACTTTTAAAATCTCATTAAAGAATTATATCAATTAAATCTTTATTACATAACTTAATTATTAATTAAATCTAATTAACTCTCATTAATTGATTTAATTACTAATTGCATAACCATAGCAACGTTCCAAGTAATATCAGTTGACTAATAACTAACTAGAATTCTGTAAGATAAAAGTCAACTATAATTCAATACTCAAATGTTCATATTAATAATAATAACTTGTCAATATTTATTAGCAAGCTATATTGAGAATAAATCTATAATGACCTCATTCGTCTTCTTTCAAAAAATACCAACATTTCCTTGACAAATTCGTATTATCATTAATCTTTTCAAATAAGACTCTATCACACAACTTAATTATTAATATCGTAGTTATAATATCAACTCAATGAATATCAATTGATTAAAAATCAATTATAATCCAACTCCAAAAATTATTATCTTTTAAAAAACTTCAATCAATAAATAATCTCCACTAGATTAACTCTAATCAAATTTGTTGATATCTATTTAAACAATTATTTATTAATAGTTTGCTAGTCCTTACAAACATTAATAAATAATAAACTCCTCAAACTATACATACTCGATTTATAGAATCCTTCTATAAACTCATTAGTTAATATTTGACTAACTCTTAACTCCATAAAGGTATTCAAACATATTAACCAATAACATAATAATTCAATCTTAATTGTAATGCCATGCCAAGGGATCCAAAGAATTTTACTAAGTTTGCCAAACAATTTTTTTTTAAACATGAAAGATAAAACAATTCATAAAATTTGCGGAAGCAATAGCAACAATTCAAATGAAAATAAACATAACATATATACATAACAGGCTACATTCTTTAAAGATCCCTTAACGTTGTATCACATCTAAATTAACTATTCATCTAACATCCCATCCTTATGAAATAACAATTATACATCCAATGTACTTAAATAATATACAAGTGTCCTTTTGTAATTATATTTTAGTTTAGCTCAATCATCCACTGTACATATCACAAGGTATGAAAAGCTTAAAAGAATAAACATCCAAGTAAATAAAGTACATCATCATCATCTAATATTAATCCATGATGCAATAACATAAACGAAACCACATATCATACATGATTCATCATCACAAAAGATATAAACATCCATCACAAAAGATAACCATATATCACAAACATAAATAACTAAGTGCACGATTTCTCCCAACCGTAAATAGCATCATTAGATCATCATAGATCCTAGCCATCCCTCCATGCATAACATTCCAAAGCACCGAAGAGATCATCGACTATAAACATAGTAGAAATGTCACTCCTAAAATATCCTACTAACATGCAAGTAAAGCATAATAAATCATCAACTAACATATGCAAAGTAAAATAAATCATCAATATAAGAAACATACCAGTAAATACATCCATCATAAGGTATATCATCTATCATAATGATCCAAGATCATAATGAAGATAAATACCAACTAAGAACACTCTAGCCACGGTGTCTTAGACGAATCTCAAATGATAAGAGTGAAAATACACTACCACCCAACCGCGTGGAACCTAAGTGGTCCACTCCCACTGTGCTAAGAAGATAATCTCAAGTCTCAAATAGGATATCAATTCACGAAACACAAATCTCTATAAGTCCAGGAATCCTAAAAGTATACTAACTCAAAGGTTTTCAACACACACAAAATCTACATCTAATTCCTAGAGGCACACAAAGACATGTAGGAAACCTACTCTGTAAGCAGGAAAGTGTCATCGCAATTATCACGTACAAGTTATCCTGATAGTTAGCTAAATTCCATGGGTCCATACTGATCTCATGCGGCCACTAGTATCCTCTCATACTGACGAGGCATACTACGGAATGCAAGGTCGCAACCATGCGTTCTCACTACTTTCATCCTAGCCTGTACAAGCGCTCAAGGCATGGGCGAGAACCAAAACAATTATCTTTTTAGGTTCATTTAATCTCCATTTAGTGTGTAAAAATTATCACTTATTAACCAAATTTACAATGAGTTACCTTAGCAGCCACTTAGGGCCCCGGCCCCCATTGCAAGCCACTTCCAGACACTACAAGTAGATTACCTACCCTAAGCTCATGGAATCATAAAACTCAAAATCATAAAAGTTAATACATAATAAAATCATCAAATATGTATAAAAACATCAAATATCCATAATAAGAATCATCAAATCTCCAAAATAAGAATCATCAAATCTCCATGAGCATCTAAAAAAGCATCCATAGAAAATCATGACCACAACAGTTCTCTTTTGGCAACAGAAGGCATCACTGATAATCATAAGTATCCATTGGTTCTCAATAACCAAAATATATCTCAAGATAAATCACAATATCCATTGGTTCTCAACAAGCAACCAAGAATATCTCAAAATCATACTGATCAAATACTCCAAAATAGTTGAGTCAAACATGTCACAACATGACATTATCAAGAAATAAATCCATATTTCAGTCCCATTATGATGACTAGAAAATAATCCAAGCATAACTGATCGATGACTCAAAAATGATTAGCTCAAGTGTCTCATACACATACCTCTCAGCTTCACACATGAACACTAAAATAACAATCAGTAAATACAAACATTTCATAGAGTATACGATCACATTACCATGGTTAGGATTATAAAGATCAAGACCAATAAGATCAACATGCCATCATATCTCATAACCCCCGAGCCTCTGGTAACATCCTAAGACTGGTCAACACTAGTCAACCCAAAACTCAAAATAATAAGCATATAGAATACACGATGCAAACACATGTTTTGGTTTACTAAATTCACATAGTTGAATAATGTGTGGAGTTTCATTTTCCATTTTAAAGTGGAGGGGTTTCAGTTTCCTGTTTGCAAGTATATTTTCAAGTGTCCAAGTTTCATCATTTGACCTACATGTCAACCCAGTTGTTCTCCGATAGCATTATCCTTCCATTATTAAGAATTACATTCTAAGAATAACTTAAGGATAAATATTTACTCATTAAATCATTTGTTGCTCTGCAACAATGTTTCCATTTATATTTTAATAATAACAGGTTATAATAAATCTCCAATACCAAGTATTATTATCTCAAATAAGTTCCCCCTATGTACGTTGATTCAGTTAATTAATACTCTTTCAAATTATTAACAATTCAATTTGATTAATATTTTTTACAGTATTTCAATCATTAACTAATCTCTTTTAGATTAACTCTGATCGTATTAATTGATAATTATTTAAACTATTTATACTATTATTTATTAATAGTTTGTTAGTCCCAACAAACATTAATAAATAATAAACGCATCAAAACTATTATTAATTGATCTAGAGAACTTTACATAAGCTTCATTAGCTAACTCATAATACCATTAAGGTATATCAATAATTTAGTTAATAATATATAACGTATTAATAATACCATAGTAATTCAAATTATAACAATGTTATAATAGTGACTTCATGCCAATTAAATCTTAATCCATTATCATTAAAGTCTCTTCATTTAAAAACGTAATATAAAATTACCATCTCTAAATTATTTAATATATATTAAATAGTATTTAATATACATTATAAAAAGCCCACTATATAAACCATATTAAAATCTCTTTTCTTTTAATTTTCTCTCATTTAAAAATTTATTTACTTAGATTGATTAATAATTAATTACACTTCTTTTACTATTAACTAATCTTAATTAAATTTGATTTAATTAGATTAGATAATAAACTATATAAAACTAATGCATATTAATAAGATTCTACTAAGGGAAGATTGCAATAATATATTTAATTCATTCCATGCTTTGATATATTATTTTGTGAAGTTTAAGCATAAAGAATTCTTGGTTATGGAAAATGGAGAAATATCTGTTTTAAAATAAGATAGTCCCAGTACGATGGCCATATCACTCTAATGAACTGTTGGATTAGGCTGAAATTTAAATATGTTGGAGAGGGCCAAGTTGTGCCAATTCTGACTGGAGCGATCGAATAAATTCGATCTCAATAAAAAGTTATGAATGACTGAGTTCGAGTCTATCCAAGGGGCAGCAACAGGACAATTTGTGATGAATTAAAAATTTTTTGTTAAAATAATTTTCTCTAAATTTAACCATAAAAGAGTTTGTTCATATGCAACTAAAAATATAATTGATATAAAGATTCCATCTAATCATTCGAATTTTTACCATAAAATTTTTATTTTAATTCTAAATTTTGTCTTTCTAATTTAATATAAATTCGAACCCAAACCCGATTAAAATCTAATTTCTTTCTCATTTGAAACTAGGGTTTTTCTATTATTTTCTTCTCATCCAAATAAAATATCTAGATTCCAATTTTAAATACAAAGAGTATTCAGACACATAAAACAGATATGATAAAGACAAGAAGAGAAAGAGTGCAAAGGGAATATAAGAATATCACGAGTACACCTGAACACTGATGCTAATTTGTCATGCCTCAGAAGTCCATAGAAAATCCCTTCCTTCTCCATCATTTGCAATTCTTCCAAGAATACAAACCATTCGAATGCTCCAAGTGATTAGAAGTGCTAGAAGGAGCATAGAAGCAAGTAGAAAATATATGAGCATATGAATCTTCTCCCATGCATGTAAGCTTTGAAGCTTCTATTTTAACTTGTAGCTCGTGGCTTCCATTAAGCTTGTAGCTTCCATTAAGCTCGTAGCTTCCATTAAGCTTTTCATTTAAGCTCCTATGAATGCCTGAATATCAAGAGCTTTCAAGAAACCTTTGGAATGCTTCTTGAAACCGCTGAAAGGTGTCACCAACTAAGCATGAGTTTTTTTTAATTCTTTTTGATGAGTCATAGAATTGTAGACACTTTGTGCTTAATTGATGCACTAAGCCCCGTGTTGTTGACACATGTTAATTTCCATGCAAGC
Source organism: Cupressus sempervirens (assembly GCA_028749045.1). NCBI lineage: Eukaryota > Viridiplantae > Streptophyta > Pinopsida > Cupressales > Cupressaceae > Cupressus > Cupressus sempervirens. The sequence goes on from CM053787.1 coordinate 110,135,437, forward strand.
TTATAACTCCAATTTACTTTATTCTTTCTAATTTAATTTATTTATTAAGTCTCGTGCACTAACTTTAATATCTCCACTTTTAAATTTCATTTTCCAAAACTTTATTGCTAAAATATTTATTAGCTTTAATAATAATATTATTTAGTCATTTATTTAAAAATGAGCTCTAAATATATTATTATTAAAATAAATATTGTCACATTCCAAATTTAATATTATAACTTTTATCTTCCAATTTAATTATTTTATTTTAAAATTTAATTATTTTATTTAATTAATTTTCTAATTAATTAAATAAAATAAATATTAAAATATCATATTAATTTTTTATTTAATTAAACCATTAATTAAATCTTTTTATTAGGCTTAATTAATAGAAAATACTCCAAAGACTCACAAAGGTAAAAATATGAAAAATCTATCATAGCCAAAATACATACAAAATCAAACCAAAGGTTTAAATCACGAATTACGTCATCCAACGTATTCGGAGGGTACTCAACTCAGATACTTGTCCTAATTTTTCAATTAGAACAAATGGCTTAAAGGGTTGGGATTTGGACTTGAAAATTTATCTCCCCTCTTATCATTGAGATAATGTGATAGGGTACGCTCATCCTGGCAATTCAGAAAAGTCGATACCCGGTACTTGCAACCTACATAAAAACTATGCATGTACAAGCACAATATATATACTAAACTAACCAGGCAATGGCAGAAAGTGGTGCATCATATAGATCTCGACTAGCAGGTGACTATGACTCCCTTCTTTAACCACATCAGACACGTCATACAAAAGAAAACACGCAAGGCAAACACGCACACCATACACATGCAAGTATGAGGTAAGTATCCATAAGAAAGCACATATGATAATAAATCATCTTACTAATCATCATTAATAATTGTGAACACTAAAAATAATCATCATACATATATGAAATGTAGAGTCTAAGTAATCTCATCACATAATAAACTGAATCCATAGCACAATATTTGATAATCTCATAATAATGTTACTAACCATCAATATGAAACTAGCTCTAAAAGAGTTCAGTAATGATAACAAAATGTGAACTAGGGACAGGCACTACATCCACCCCCCCTAGAATTAGGCTTACTCCTGGAAGCCTACAGGAATGAAAAGCTAAGATACTCACTATGTGGGTCCCATTGAACCCTTTCCCTCTGTAGGGAAACATGTTTCCATTGAAGATATTACAACACCCTTAGAGCAATATGATTCTTGTTTAATGGTAAACCGAAAACCATATCGATTCAACATTCATTCTTTTAACAAGTACTAAAATAGATCCCTTAATTCATTCTAAACAAGAGCAACTTAATGATTGCAAAGATAAACAGAGGTTTACTACCTTATAACATAGATAAAAGATACATGTTTTGCAGCTAGAATGAGTTTCAATTTTTAATTTTGCCTTCGTTTAGATTTTCAGTAAAATTTTTAGTTTTGAAAGCTAAGTGTTGAAATATAAAGAAAATATGAAAGTAACAGTTTTAAGTTCTGTTTCAACTCACCTAATTTCAAGTTTTCAGTTTGAAAAAGATACACATGATAGTTTAAAGTTTTCGTTTTATTCAACTAGTTAATAACTAGTAGCATTTCAATATACCCAGAGCTCCCAATGTTGAAACTTGGGCTCTAATACCAAATGTAATGCCCCGCCAAGAGATCCAAAGAATTTTACTAAGTTTGTCAACCAATTTCTTTTAAAACATGAAATATAAAACCATTCATAACATTTGCGAAAGCAATAGCAACAATTCAAATAAAAATAAACATAACATATATACATAATAGGCTACATTCTTTAAAGATCCTTTCACGTTGTATCACATCTAAATTAACTATTCATCTAACATCTCATCCTTATGAAATAATAATGATACATCCAATGTATTTAAACAATATACAAGTGTCCTTTTGTAATTATATTTTAGTTTAGCTCAATCATCCACTGTACATATCACAGGATATGAAAAGCTTAAAAGAATAAACATCCAAGTAAATAAAGTACATCATCATCATCTAATATTAATCCATGATGCAATAACATAAATGAAACCACATATCATACATGATTCATCATCACAAAAGATATAAACATCCATCACAAAAGATAACCATATATCACAAACATAAATAATTAAGTGCGCGGTTCCTCTCAACCGTAAATAGCATCATTAGACCATCGTGGATCCTAGCCATCCCTCCGTGCATAACATTCCAAAAGCACCGAAGAGATCATCGGCTATAAACATAGTAGGAATGTCACTCCTAAAATATCCTACTAACATGCAAGTAAAGCATAATAAATCATCAACTAACATATGAAAAGTAAAACAAGTCATCAATATAAGAAACATACCAGTAAATACATCCATCATAAGGTATATCATCTATCATAATGCTCCAAGATTATAATGAAGATAAATACCAACCAAGAACACTCCAGCCACGGAGTCTTGGATAGATCTCAAATGATAAGAGTGAAAATACACTACCACTCGACCACGTGGAACCTAAGTGGTCCACTCCCACCGTGCTGAGGAGATAATCTCAAGTCTCAAATAAGATATAAATTCACAAAGCACAAATCTCTATAAGTCTAGGAATCCTAAAAGTATACTAACTCAAAGGTTTCCAACACACACAAAATCGACATCTAATTATTAGAGGCATACAAAGACATGTAGGAAACTTACTCTGCAAGTGGGAAAGTGTCGTCACAATTATCACGTACAAATTACCCTAACAGTTAGCTAAACTCCACAGGTCCATACTGATCTCATGCGACCACTAGTATCCTCTCATACTGATGAGGCATACTAAGGAATGCAAGGTCACAACCATGCATTCTCACTACTCCCATCCTAGCCTGTACAAGCGCTCAAGGCATGGGCGAGAACCAAAAAAATTATCTTTTTAGGTTCATTTAATCCTCATTTAGTGTGTAAATGTTATCACTTATTAACCAAACTTACAATGAGTTACCCTAGCAGCCACTTAGGGCCCCGGCCCCCATTGCAAGCCACTTCCCGACACTACAAGTAGATTACCTACCCTAAGCTCATGGAATCATAAATCTCAAAATTATAAAAGTTAATCCATAATAAAATAATCAAATATGTATAAAAGCATCAAATATCCATAATAAGAATCATTAAATCTCCAAGATAAGAATCATCAAATCTCCATGAGCATCTGAAAAAGCATCCATAGAAAATCATGACCACAATAGTTCTCTTTTGGCAATTGAAGGCATCACTGATAATTATAAGTATCCATTGGTTTTCAATAGCCAAAATATATCTCAAGATAAATTACAATATCCATTAGTTCTCAACAAGCAACCAAGAATATTTCAAAATCATACTGATCGAAGACTCCAAAATGGTTGAGTCAAACATGTCACAACATGACATCATCAAGAAATAACTCCATATTTCAGTTTCATCATGGCGACTAGAAAATAATCCAAGCATAATTGATTGATGACTAAAAAATGATTAGCTCAAGTGTCTCATACACATACCTCTCTGCTTCACACATGAAGACTGAAATAACAATCAGTAAATACAAACATTTCATAGAGCATACGATCACATTACCATGGTTGGGCTTATAAAGATCGAGACCAATAAGATCAACATGCCATCATATCTCATAACCTCCGAGCCTCTGGTAACATCCTAGGACTGGTCAACACTAGTCAAACCAAAACCCAAAACAAGAAGCATATAGAATACACGATGCAAACACATGTTTTGGTTTACTAAATTCACATAGTTGAATAATGTGTGGAGTTTCATTTTCTATTTTCAAGTGTAGGGGTTTCAGTTTCCTGTTTGCAAGTATATTTTCAAGTGTCCAAGTTTCATCATTTGACCTACATGTCAACCCAGTTGTTCTCCGATAGCATTATCCTTCCATTATTAAGATTTACATTCTAAGAATAACTTAAGAATAAATATTTACTTATTAAATCATTTGTCACTCTGCAACAATGTTTCCATTTATATTTTAATAATAATAGGTTATAATAAATCTCCAATACCAAGTATTATTATCTCAAATAAGTTCCCCCTATGTACGTTGATTTAGTTAATTAATACTCCTCCAAATTATTAACCAATTCAATTTGATTAATATCTTTTACAGTATTTCAATCATTAACTAATCTCTTCTAGATTAACTCTAATCGTATTAATTGATAATTATTTAAACTATTTAAACTATTATTTATTAATAGTTTGTTCGTCCCAACAAACATTAATAAATAATAACCTCATTAAAACTATTATTAATCGATATAGAGAACTTTACATAAGCTTCATTAGCTAACTCATAATAACATTAAGGTATATCAATAATTTAGTTAATAATATATAACGTATAAATAATACCATAGTAATTCAAATTATAACAATTTTATAATAGTGACTTCATGTCAATTAAATCTTAATCCATTATCATTAAAGTCTCTTCATTTAAAAGCGTAATATAAAATTACCATCTCTAAATTATTTAATATATATTAAATAGTATTTAATATACATTACAAAAAGTCCACTATATAAACCATATTAAAATCTCTTTTTTAAAATTTTTTTCTCATTTAAAAATTCATTTACTTAGATTGATTAATAATTAATTACACTTCTTCTACTATTAACTAATCTTAATTAAATTTGATTTAATTAGATTAGATAATAAACTATATAAAACTAATGCATATTAATAAGATTCTACTAAGGGAAGATTGCAATAATATCTTTAATTCATTCCATGCTTTGATATATTATTTTGTGAAGTCTAAGCATAAAGAATTTTTGGTTATGGAAGATGGAGAAATATCTGTTCTTGAATAAAACAGTCCCAGTACAATGGCCATATCTCCCTAATGAACCATTGGATTGGGCTAAAATTGAAATATGTTGCAGAGGGCCAAGTTGCACCAATTCTAACTAGAGCGATCGAATAAACTCGAACCCAATAAAAATTTATGAATGACTGAGTTCGGGTCTATCCAAGGGGCAGCGATAGGACAATTTGTAATGAATTAAGAATTTCCTATTAAAATAATTTTTTCTAAATTTAACCATAAAAGGGTTTGTTCATACACATCTAAAAATATAATTGATAGAAAGATTACATCTAATCATTCAAATTTTCACCATAAAATTTTTATTTTAATTCCAAATCTTGTCTTTCTAATTTAATATAAATTCGTACCCAAACTCGATTAAAAGCTAATTTCTTTCTCATTTGAAACTAGAATTTTTCTATTGTTTTCTTCTTATCCAAATAAAATATCTAGATTCCAATTTCAAATACAGAGAGTATTCAGACACATAATAAACTAAATTTATAGCACAATATCTGATAATCTCATAATAATGTTACTAACCATCAACATGAAACTAGCTCTAAAAGAGTTCAGCAACGATAACAAAATGTGAACTAGGGGCAGACACTACATTAATCCAATATCATTCAGAGTTTCTAAATTTAAATTATCATCTTACAATTATTCAATCAATATTAAAATCAACTATTAAACTCCATTTTTTAATTGTTCTAATAATATTTTGTCTATATAAACGTTGTTTGAAAGAGATCCCTATCACAAACCAATAAGACTCATTGTAGATTTTAACATGAATAATCTCCAAATTCTTAACATTATCATCTTCATTAAAAAACTCTAAAATTGTTTAATATATATTAAATAATATTCAATATACATTATAAAAAAGTCCACTATATAAATTATATTAAAATCTCTTTTCTTTTAATTTTCTCATTTAAAAATTTATTTACTTAGATTGACTAATAATTAATTACACTTCTTCTACTATTAACTAATCTTAATTAAATTTGATTTAATTAGATTAGATAATAAACCATATAAAACTAATGCATTTTAATAAGATTCTAATAAAGAAAGATTTCAATAATATTTTTAATTCATTCCATGCTTTGATATATTATTTTGTGAAGTTTAAGCATAACGAATTCTTGGTTATGAAAAATGGAAAAATATCTATTTTTGAATAAAACAATCTTAGTACGACGACCATATCTTCTTAATGAACCGTTGGATCAGGCTGAAATTGAAATATGCTGGAGAGGGCCAAATTATGCCAATTTTGACCGGCGCGATTGAATAAATTTGATCTCGCTAAAAAATTATGAATGACTAAGTTCAGCTCTATCCAAGGGGCAGCAACAGGACAATTTGTGATGAATTAAGAATTTTCTCTTAAAATAATTGTTCTCTAAATTTACCCATTCATCCATCTAATAGGTTTGTCCATTCGCATCTGAAAATATAATTTGATAGAAAGATTACATCTAATCATTCGAATTTTCAACTTAGAATTTCTATTTTAATTTCAAATCTTGTCTATCTAATTTCACAATATAAATTCGAACCCAAACCTGATTAAGATCTAATTATTTTTTCTTAATTGGATATAAGATTTTTCTATTGTTTTCTTCTCATCCAAATAAAATATCTAGATTCTAATTTCAAATACAGAGAGTATTCAGACACATAAAATAGATATGATGAAAACAGGAAGAGAAAGAGTGCAAAAGGAATATAAAAATATCACGAGTGCACCTAGACACTGATGCTAATTTGCGATGCCTTAGAAGTCCATAAAAAATCTCTTCCTTCTCCATCATTCGCAATTCTTCCAAAAATCCAAGCTGATCGAATCTTCCAAGTTATTAGAAGTGCTAGAAGGAGCATAGAAGCAAGTAGAAAATATATGAGCATACGAATCTTCTCCCATGCATGTAAGCTTTGAAGCTTCTATTTTTTTTTAGCTTGTAGCTTGTGGCTTCCATTAAGCTTTTCATTTAAGCTTCTATGAATCTCTGAATATTAAGAGCTCTCAAGAAACCTTTGGAATGCTTCCTGAAACTGCTGAAAGGTGTCATCAACTAAACATGAGTCTTTTCCAATTCTTTTTGATAAGTCATAGAATTGTAAACACGTTGTGCTTAATTGATGCACTAACTCTTGTGTTGTTGACACATGTTAATTCCCATGCAAGCTTGTAACTCCAATTTACTTTACTCTTTCCAAATTTAATTAATTTATTTATTATTACTCATGCACTAACTTTAATATCTCCACTTTTCAATCTTAATATATTTATATTTTAATCATATGAGATTTAGAATCTTTTAATAATTTAAAATATCTTTTCCATTTTTAAATTTTATTTTCCAAAACTTTATTGCTAAAATATTTATTAGCTTTAATAATATTATTATTTAGTCATTTTTTAAAAATGAGCTTCAAATATATTATAAATATTGTCACATTCCAAATTTAATATTATAACTTTTATCTTCCAATTTAATTATTTTATTTTCAAATTTAATGATTTTATTTAATTAATTTTTCAATTAATTAAATAAAATACCATATTAAATTTTTTATTAAATTAAACCATAATTAAATCTTTTAATTAGGCTTAATTAATAGAAAATACTCCAAAGACTCACAAAGGTAAAAATACGAAAAACTCATCATAGCTAAAATACATACAAATCAAACCAAGGGGTTTATATCACAAATTACATCATCTGACGCATTTGGAGGGTACTCAACTTAGATACTTGTCCTAATTTTTCAATTAGAACAAATGGCTTAAAGGGTTAGAATTTGGACTTTAGAATTTATCTCCTCTCTCTTATCATTGAGATAATGTGATAAGGTACACTCATCTTAGCAATTCAGGAAAGTCGATACCCGGTACTTGCAACCTGCATAAAAACTATGCATGTACAAGCACAATATATACTAAACTAAACAGACAATGGCAGGAAGTGGTGCATCGTGTAGATTTCGACTAGCAAGTGACTACGACTCCCTTCTTTAACCACATCAGACACACCATACAAAAGCAAACACACAAAGCAAACACGCACACCATACACATGCAAGTATGGGGTAAGTATCCATAAAAAAATATATATGATAATAAATCATCTTAGTAATCATCATTAATAACTAAAAGCACAGAAAATAATCATCATGCATACTTGAATTGTAAAGTCTAAGTAATCTCATCACCTAATAAACTGAATCTATAGCACAATATCTGATAATCTCAAAAGAATGCTGCTAACCAACAACATAAAACTAGTTCTAAAAGAGTTCAGCAACGATAACAAAATGTGAACAAGGGGAAGACACTACACTCTCATAATTAGTTTTTCTATTTAATTAAATAATCTTTAATTAATTAGACAAACTTTTTTTATTTAATTAAATAACTTAATTTAATTAATTAGGAATGACTTCTCATTTAATTAAAACACTTTGTTTAATTAATTAAAAGTAAGTACTCCATTTAATTAAATAATTTCGTTTAATTATTTCAAAATTCTTTTTGAAACTAGTCAACTCAAGTCAACCGTGGTTAAATTTGGTCAACTTTTGGTCAAACTTGATCTTTGCGTATGTGAATATGAGCAAATGTGTGTATGAATTCCAGTAACAATTCGATGCAAATTCTCATTCAACCTTTCAAAATGAAGAGATGAGGGTCCCTTAAATAGTCTTTCCTGGAATTCATCAACGGTTGAGATCGATTTCAATCAACGGTCATGATTAAAGGTGAAGTTCAGTCATAAAGGTAGATTTCCAAATTAAAGAGAGTTAACAGATTTAATTTGAGTAAAATAAGGAGTTAACTGATTCAATTTGAGTAGAAAAAGGAGTTAATTGATTTAACTCATTTTTTATCAATAGTGAACTGAAAATTTTTCTTTTTGAACTGAAGAGAGATTTTGTTGAGATATTTAATTTAATAAAATGAGATATGCTCTCATAATTAATTTTTCTATTTAATTAAATAAATTTTAATTAATTAGAGACACTTTTCTTATTTAATTAAATAACTTCATTTAATTAATTAGGAATGGCTTCTCATTTAATTAAATAACTATGTTTAATTAATTAAAAGTAAGTACTCCATTTAATTAAATAATTTTGTTTAATTATTTCAAAAAAAATTTCGAAACTAGTCAACTCAAGTCAACCGTGGTTAAATCTGGTCAACTTTTGGTCAAACTTGATCTTTGCGTATGTGAATATGAGCAAATGTGAGTATGAATTCCAGCAAAAATTCGATGCAAATTCTCATTCAACCTTTCAAAATGAAGAGATGAGGGTCTCTTAAATAGACTTTCCTGAAATTCATCAACAGTAGAGATCAATTTCAATCAATGGTCAGGATTAAAGTTGAAGTTCAGTCATAAATGGAGGTTTCCAAATTAAAGGGAGTTAACAGATTTAATTTGAGTAAAATAAAGAGTTAACTGATTCAATTTGAGTAGAAAAAGCAGTTAACTGATTTAACTCATTTTTGATGAATAGTGAACTGGAAATTTTTCTTTTTGAACTGAAGAGAGATTTTGTTGAGATATTTAATTTAATAAAATGAGATATGCTCTTATAATTACTTTTTCTATTTAATTAAATAATCTTTAATTAATTATAGACACTTTTCTTATTTAATTAAATAACTTCATTTAATTAATTAAGAATAGCTTATCATTTAATTAAATAACATTTTTTAATTAGTTAGAAGTAAGTACTCCATTTAATTAAATAATTTTATTTAATTATTTCAAAATTCTTTTCGAAACTAGTCAACTCAAGTCAACCGTGGTTAAATCTAGTCAACTTTTGGTCAAACTTGATCTTTGCGTATGTCAATATGAGCAAATGTAAGTATGCATTCCAGCAACAATTCGATGCAAATTCTTATTCAGCCTTTCAAAATGAAGAGATGAGGGTCTCTTAAATAGACTTTCCTGAAATTCATTAATGGTTGAAATCGATTTCAATCAACGGTCAGGATTAAAGGTGAAGTTCAGTCATAAAAGGGAGATTTTCAAATTAAAGGGAGTTAATCGATTTAATTTGAGTAAACTAAAGAGTTAACTGATTTATCTCATTTTTGATCAATAGTGAACTAGAAATTTCTCTTTCTGAACTGAAGAGAGATTTTGTGGAGATATTTAATTTAATTAAATGAGATATGCTCTCATAATTACTTTTTCTATTTAATTGAATAATCTTTAATTAATTAGAGACACTTTTCTTATTTAATTAAATAACTTCATTTAATTAATTAGGAATGGCTTCTCATTTAATTAAATAACTTTGTTTAATTAGTTAGAAGTAAGTACTCCATTTAAATTAAAAAAATTGTTCAATTACTTAAAAAAAATTTTGAAACAAGTCAACACAAGTCAACTGTGGTTAAATCTGGTCAACTTTTGGTCAAACTTGATCTTTATGTATGTGAATATGACAAAATGTAAGTATGAATTCCAACAACAATTCAGTGCAAATTCTCATTCAACCTTTCAAAATGAAGAGATGAGGGTCTTTTAAATAGACTTTCCTGGAATTCATCAACGGTTGAGATCGATTTCAATCAACGGTCAGGATAAAAGGTGAAGTTCAACCATAAAGGGAGATTTTCAAATTAAAGGGAGTTAACAGATTTAATTTGAGTAAAATAATGAGTTAACTGATTCAATTTAAGTAGAAAAAGGAGTTAATTGATTTAACTCATTTTTTATCAATAGCGAACTGAAAATTTCCCTTTTTGAACTGAAAAGAGATTTTGTTGAGATATTTAATTTAATAAAATGAGATATGCTCTCATAATTACTTTTTCTTTTCTTATTTAATTAAATAACTTTATTTAATTCATTAAGAATAGGTTCTTATTTAATTAAATAACTTTGTTGAATTAGTTAGAAGTAAGTACTCCATTTAATTAAATAATTTCGTTTACTTATTTCAATTTTTTTTTCGAAACTAGTCAACTCAAGTCAACCGTGGTTAAATCTGGTCAAGTTTTGGTCAAACTTGATCTTTGCGTATGTGAATATAAGCAAATGTGAGTATGAATTCCAGCAACAATTCAATGCAAATTCTCATTCAGCCTTTCAAAATGAAGAGATGAGGGTCTCTTAAATAGACTTTCTTGGAATTCATCAACGGTTCAGATCGATTTCAATCAACAGTCAGGATTAAATGTAAAGTTCCGTCATCAAGGGAGATTTCCGAATGAAAGGGAGTTAACAGATATAATTTGAGTAAAATAAGGAGTTAACTGATTCAATTTGAGTAGAAAAAGGAGTTAACTGATTTAACTCATTATAGACACTTTTCTTATTTAATTAAATAACTTCATTTAATTAATTAGGAATGGCTTCTTATTTAATTAAATAACTTTGTTTAATTATTTAGAAGTAAGTACTCCATTTAATTAAATAATTTCGTTTAATTATTTCAAAATTCTTTTCGGAACTGGTCAACTCAAGTCAACCGTGGTTAAATCTTGTCAACTTCTGGTCAAACTTGATCTTTGCGTATGTGAATATGAGCAAATGTGAGTATGAATTCCAGCAACAATTCGGTTCAAATTTTCATTCGACCTTTGAAAATGAAGAGATGACGGTCTCTTAAATAAACTTTCCTGAAATTTATCAACGGTTGAGATTGATTTCAATCAATGGTCAGGATTTAAGGTGAAGTTTAGTTATAAAGGGAGATTTTCAAATTAAAGGGAGTTAACAGAATTAATTTGAGTACAAAAAGGAGTCAATTGATTCAATTTGAGTAGAAAAAAGAGTTAACTGATTTAACTCAATTTTTATCAATAGTGACCTGAAATTTTCATTTTTTGAACAGAAAAGAGATTTTGTTGAGATATTTAATTTAATAAAATGAGATTTTCTCTCATAATTACTTTTTCTATTTAATTAAATAATCTTTAATTAATTAGAGACACTTTTCTTATTTAATTAAATAACTTCATTTAATTAATTAGAAATGGCTTCTCATTTAATTAGATAACTTTGTTTAATTAATTAGAATTAATTACTCTATTTAATTAAATAATTTCGTTTAATTATTTTAAAATTCTTTTCGAAACTAGTCAACCCAAGTCAACCATGGTTAAATCTGGTCAACTTTTGGTCAAACTTGATATTTGCGTATGTGAATATGAGCAAATGTGAGTATGAATTCTAGCAAAAATTCAATGCAAATTCTCATTCAACCTTTCAAAATGAAGAGATGAGAGTCTCTTAAATAAACATTCTTGGAATTCATCAACGGTTGACCTAGATTTCAATAAACGGTCAGGATTAAAGGTGAAGTCTAGTCATAAAAGGAGATTTTCAAATTAAAGAGAGTTAACAGATTTAATTTGAGTAAAATAAAGAGTCAACTGATTCAATTTGAGTAGAAAAAGGAGTTAACTGATTTAACTCATTTTTAATCAATAGTGAACTGAAAATTTTCCTTTTTGAACTGAAGAGAGATTTTGTTGAGATATTTAATTTAATAAAATGAGATATGCTCTCATAATTACTTTTTCTATTTAATTAAATAATTTTTAATTAATTAGAGACAGTTTTCTTATTTAATTAAATAACTTCATTTAATTAATTAGGAATGACTTCTCATTTAATTAAATAACTTTGTTTAATTAATTAGAAGTAAGTACTCCATTTAATTAAATAATTTCGTTTAATTATTTCAAAATTCTTTTCGAAACTAGTCAACTCAAGTCAACCGTGGTTAAATTTAGTCAACTTTTGGTTGAACTTGATCTTTGCGTATGTGAATATGAGCAAATGTGAGTATGAATTCAAGCAACAATTCGATGCAAATTCTCATTCAACCTTTCAAAATCAAAAGATGAGGGTCTCTTAAATAGACTTTCTTGGAATACATCAACGATTGAGATCGATTTCAATCAATGGTCATGATAAAAGGTAAAGTTTAGTCATAAAGGGAGATTTCCAAATTAAAGGGAGTTAACAGATTTAATTTGAGTAAAATAAGGAGTTAACTGATTCACTTTGAGTAGAAAAAGGAGTTAACTCATTCAACTCATTTTTTATCAATAGTGACCTGAAAATTTTCCTTTTTGAACTGAAGAGAGATTTTGTTGAGATATTTAATTTAATAAAATGAGATATGCTCTCATAATTACTTTTTCTATTTAATTAAATAATCTTTAATTAATTAGAGACACTTTTCTTATTTAATTAAATAACTTCATTTAATTAATTAGGAATGGCTTCTCATTTAATTAAATAACTTTGTTTAATTAGTTAGAAGTAAGTACTCCATTTAATTAAATAATTTCGTTTAATTATTTCAAAATTCTTTTCGAAACTAAGTAACTCAAGTCAACCGTGATTAAATCTGATCAACTTTTGGTCAAACTTGATCTTTGCGTATGTGAATATGAGCAAATGTGAGTATGAATTCTAGCAACAATTTTGTGCAAATTCTCATTCAAATTTTCAAAATGAAGAGACGAGGGTCTCTTAAATAGACTTTCTTTGAATTCATCAACGGTTGAGATCGATTTCAATCAACGGTCAGGATTAAAGGTGAAGTTTAGTCATAACGAGAGATTTCCAAATTAAAGAGAGTTAACAGATTTAATTAGAGTAAAATAAGAGTTAACTAATTCAATTTGAGTAGAAAAAGGAGTTAACTGATTTAACTCATTTTTATTCAATAGTGAAATGAAAATTTCCCTTTTTGAACTGAAGAGAGATTTTGTTGAGATATTTAATTTAATAAAATGAGATATGCTCTCATAATTACTATTTCTATTTAATTAAATAATCTTTAATTAATTAGAGACACTCTTTTTATTTAATTAAATAACTTCATTTAATTAATTAGGATTGGATTCTCATTTAATTAAATAAATTTGTTTAATTAATTAGAAGTAATAAATTCGTTTAATTAAATAATTTTTTTAAATTATTTCAAAATTCTTTTCGAAACTAGTCAACTCAAGTCAACCATTGTTAAATCTGGTCAACTTTTGGTCAAACTTGATCTTTGCGTATGTGAATATGAGCAAATGTGAGTATGCATTCCAGCAACAATTCGATACAAATTCTCATTCAACCTTTCAAAATAAAGAGATGAGGGTCTCTTAAATAGACTTTTTTGGAATTCATCAACGGTTGAGATTGATTTCAATCAATGGTCAGGATTAAATGTGAAGTTCAGTCATAAAGGGAGATTTCCAAATTAAAGGGAGTTAACAGATTTAATTTGGGTAAAATAAGGAGTTAACTGATTCAATTTGAGTAGAAAAATGAGTTAACTGATTCAACTCATTTTTTATCAATAGTGAACTGAAAATTTTCCTTTTTGAACTGAAGAGAGATTTTGTTGAGATATTTAATTTAATAAAATGAGATATGCTCTCATAATTACTTTTTCTATTTAATTAAATAATCTTTAATTAATTAGAGACACTCTACTTATTTAATTAAATAACTTCATTTAATTAATTAGGAATAGCTTCTCATTTAATTAAATAACTTTGTTTAATTAATTAGAAGTACTGCATTTAATTAAATAATTTCGTTTAATTGTTTCAAAATTCTTTTCTAAATTAGTCAACTCAAGTCAACCGTGGTCAAATTTGGTCAACTTTAGGTCAAACATGATCCTTGCATATGTGAATATGAGCAAATGTGAGTATGAATTCCAACAACAATTCGATGCAAATTCTCATTTAACCTTTTAAAATGAAGAGATGAGGGTCTCTTAAATAGACTTTCTTAGAATTCATCAACGGTTGAGATCGATTTCAATCAACAGTCGGGATTAAAGGTGAAGTTCAGTCATAAAGGAATATTTCCAAATTAAAGGGAGTTAACAGATTTAATTTGAGTAAAATAAGGAGTTAACTAATTCAATTTGAGTAGAAAAAGGAATTAACTCATTTAACTCATTTTTAATCAATAGTGAACTGAAAATTTTCCTTTTTCAACTGAAGAGAGATTTTGTGGAAATATTTAATTTAGTAGAATAAGATATGCTCTCATAATTACTTTTTCTATTTAATGATATAATCTTTAATTAATTAGAGACACTTTTCTTATTTAATTAAATAACTTCATTTAATTAATTAGAAATGGCTTCTCATTTAATTAAATAAATTTGTTTAATTAATTAGAAGTAATTACTCCATTTAATAAAATAATTTCGTTTAATTATTTCAAAATTCTTTTCAAAACTAGTCAACTCAAGTCAACTGTGGTTAAATCTGGTCAACTTTTGGTCAAACTTGATCTTTTCGTATGTGAATATGAGCTAATGTGAGTATGAATTTCAGCAACAATTCGATGCAAATTCTCATTCAACCTTTCAAAATGATGACATTAGGGTTTGTTAAATAGACTTTCCTGAAATTCATCAATGGTTGAGATAAATTTCAATCAACGGTCCGGATTAAAGGTGAAGTTTAGTCATAAAGGGAGATTTCCAAATTAAAGAGTGTTAACAGATTTAATTTTAGTAAAACAAGGAGTTAACTAATTCAATTTGGATAGAAAAAGGAGTTAACTGATTTAACTTATTTTTTTATAAACAGTGAACTGAAAATTTCCCTTTTTGAACTGAGGAGAGATTTTGTTGAGATATTTAATTTAATAAAATGAGATATTCTCTCATAATTACTTTTTCTATTTAATTAAATAATCTTTAATTAATAAGAGACACTCTTCTTATTTAATTAAATAACTTCAATTAATTAATTAGGAATGGCTTCTCATTTAATTAAATAACTTTGTTTAATTAATTAGAAGTAAGTACTCCATTTAATTAAATAATTTTGTTTAATTGTTTCAAAATTCTTTTCGAAACTAGTCAACTTAAGTAAATCGTGGTTAAATCTGGTCAACTTTTGGTCAAACTTCATATTTGCATATGTGAATATGAGCAAATGTGAGTATGAATTCCAACAACAATTCGATGCAAATTCCAGTTCAACCTTTCAAAATGAAGAGATGAGCGTCTCTTAAATACACTTATCTGAAATTCATCAATGGTTGAAATCGATTTTAGTCATCGGTCAGGATTAAAGTTAAAGTTCAGTCATAAAGAGATATTTCCAAATTAAAGGGAGTTAACAGATTTAATTTGCGTAAAATAAGGAGTTAACTGATTCAATTTGAGTAGAAAAAGGAGTTAACTAATTTAACTCATTTTTTATCAATAGTGCACTGGAAATTTCACTTTTTGAACTGAAGAGAGATTTTGTTGAGATATTTAATATAATAAAATGAGATATGCTCTCATAATTACTTTTTCTATTTAATTAAATAATCTTTAATTAATTAGAGACACTTTTCTTACTTAATTAAATAACTTCATTTAATTAGTTAGGAATGGCTTCTCATTTAATTAAATAACTTTTTTTAATTAATTAGAACTAAGTACACCATTTAATTAAATAATTTAGTCAACCGTGGTTAAATCATGTCAAATTTTGGTCAAACTTGATATTTGCGTATGTGAATATGAGAAAATGTGAGTATGATTTCTAGCAACAATTCAATGCAAATTCTCATTCAACCTTTCAAAATGAAGAGATGAGGGTCTCTTAAATAGACTTTTTTTGAATTCATCAATGGTTGAGATCGATTTTAATCAATGTTTAGGATTAAAGGTGAAGTTCAGTCATAAAGAGAGATTTCCAAATTAAAGGGAGTTAACAGATTTAATTTGAGTAAAATAAGGAGTTAATTGATTCAATTTGAGTAGAAAAAGGAGTTAACTGATTTAAGTCATTTTTTATCAATAGTGAACTGAAAATTTCACTTTTTGAACTGAAGAGAGATTTTGTTGAGATATTTAATTTAGTAAAATGAGATATGCTCTCATAATTACTTTTTCTATTTAATTAAATAATCTTTAATTAATTAGAGACACTTTTCTTATTTAATTAAATAAATTTATTTAATTAATTAGGAATGACTTCTCATTTAATTAAATAACTTTGTTTAATTAATTAGAACTAAGTACTCCATTTAATTAAGTAATTTTGTTTAATTATTTCAAAATTCTTTTCAAAACTAGTCAACTCAAGTCAACCGTGGTTAAATTTGGTCAACTTTTGGTCAAACTTGATCTTTGCGTATGTGAATATGAGCAAATGTGAGTATGAATTCCAACAACAATTCGATACAAATTCTCATTCAACCTTTCAAAATGAAGAGATGAGGGTCTCTTAAATTGACTTTCCTGGAATTCATCAACGGTTGAGATCAATTTTAATCAACGGTCAGCATTAAAGGTGAAGTTCAGTCATAAAGGGAGATTTTCAAATTAAAGGGAGTTAACAGACTTAATTTGAGTAAAATAAGGTGTTAACTGATTCAATTTGAGTAGAAAAAGGAGTCAACTGATTTAACTCATTTTTCATCAATGGTGAACTAGAAATTTTCCTTTTTGAACTGAAGAGAGATTTTGTTGAGATATTTAATTTAATAAAATGAGATATGCTCTCATAATTACTTTTTCTATTTAATTAAATAATATTTAATTAATTAGAGACACTTTTCTTTTTTAATTAGATAACTTCATTTAATTAATCAGGAATGGCTTCTCATTTAATTAAATAACTTTGTTTAATTAATTAGAAGTAAGTACTCAATTTAATTAAATAATTTCGTTTAATTATTTCAAAATTCTTTTCGAAATTAGTCAACTCATGTCAACTGTGGTTAAATCTGGTCAACTTTTGTTCAGACTTGATCTTTCTGTATGTGAATATGAGCAAATGTGAGTATGAATTCTAGCAACAATTTGATGCAAATTCTCAATCAACCTTTCAAAATGAAGAGATGAGTGTCTCTTAAATAGACTTTCTTAGAATTCATCAATGGTTGAGATCGATTTCAATCAACGGTCAGGATTAAAAGTGAAGTTCAGTTATAAAGGGAGATTTTCAAATTAAAGAGAGTTAACAGATTTAATTTGAGTAAAATAAAGAGTTAACTGATTCAATTTGTGTAGAAAAAGGAGTTAACTCATTTAACTCATTTTTGATCAATAGTGAATTGGAAATTTTTCTTTTTGAACTGAAGAGAGATTTTGTTGAGATATTTAATTTAATAATATGAGATATGATCTCATAATTACTTTTTCTATTTAATTAAATAATCTTTAATGAATTAGAGACAGTTTTCTTATTTAATTAAATAACTTCATTTAAATAATTAGTAATGGCTTCTCATTTAATTAAATAACTTTTTTTAATTAATTATAAGAAAGTACTCCATTTAATTAAATAATTTTATTTAATTATCTCAAAAAAAATTTGAAACTAGTCAACTCAAGTCAACCGTTGTTAAATCTGATCAACTTTTGCTCAAACTTGATCTTTGCTTATGGGAATATGGGCAAACGTGAGTATGAATTCCAGCAACAATTCGATGCAAATTCTCATTCAACCTTTCAAAATGAAGAGATGAGGGTCTCTTAAATAGACTTTCCTGAAAATCTTCAACGGTTGAGATTGATTTCAATCAACGGTCAGTATTAAAGGTGAAGTTCAGTCATAAAGGGAGATTTTCAAGCTATAGGGAGTTAACAGATTTAAATTGAGTTAAATAAAGAGTTAACTGATTCAATTTGAGTAGAAAAAAGAGTTAACTGATTTAACTCATTTTTTATCAATAGTGGACTGAAAATTTCCCTTTTTGAACTGAAGAGAGATTTTGTTGAGATATTTAATTTAATAAAATGAGATATGCTCTCATAATTACTTTTTCTATTTAATTAAATAATCATTAATTAATTAGAGACACTTTTTCTTATTTAATTAAATAACTTCATTTAATTAGTTAAGAATGGCTTCTTATTTAATTAAATAGCTTTGTTTAATTAATTAGAAGTAAGTACTCTGTTTAATTAAATAATTTTGTTTAATTATTTCAAAATTATTTTTGAAACTAGTCAACTCGAGTCACCCATGGTTAAATCTGGTCAACGTTTGGTCAAACTTGATCTTTGCATATGTGAATATGAGCAAATGTGAGTATGACTTCCAGCAACAATTCGATGCAAATTCTCATTCAATTTTTCAAAATTAAGAAATGCGGGTCTCTTAAATAGAGTTTTTTTGGAATTCATCAATGGTTGCGATCGATTTCAATCAACAGTCAGGATTAAAAGTGAGGTTTAGTCATAAAGTGAGATTTCCAAATTAAAAGGAGTTAACAGATTTAATTTGAGTAAAATAAGGAGTTAACTGATTTGATTTGAGTAGAAAAAAGAGTTAACTGAATTAACTCATTTTTTATTAATAGGGAACTGAAAATTTCCCTTTTTCAACTGAAGAGAGATTTTGTTGAGATATTTAATTTAATAAAATGAGGTATGCTCTTATAATTACTTTTTCTATTTAATTAAATAATCTTTAATTAATTAGACACTTTTCTTATTTAATTAAATAACTTCATTTAATTATTTAGGAAAAGCTTCCCATTTAGTTAAATAACATTTTGTAATTAATTAGAAGTAAGTAATCCATTTAATTAAATAATTTTATTTAATTATTTCAAAATTCTTTTCGAAACTAGTCAACTCAAGTCAACTGTGGTTAAATTTGGTCAACTTTTGGTCAATCTTGATCTTTGCGTATGTGAATATGAGCAAATGTGAGTATGAATTCTAGCAACAATTCGATGTAAATTCTCATTCAACCTTTCAAAATGAAGAGATGAGGTTCTCTTAAACAGACTTTTCTTGAATTCAGCAATAGTTGAGATAGATTTCAATCAACAGACAGGATTAAAAGTGATGTTCAGTCATAAAAGCAGATTTCCAAATTAAAGGGAGTTAACAGATTTAATTTGAGTAAAATAAGGAGTTAACTGATTCAATTTGAGTAGAAAAAGAAGTTAACTAATTTAACTCATTTTTTATCAATAGTGAACTGGAAATTTCCCTTTTTGAACTGAAGAGAGATTTTGTTGAGATATTTAATTTAGTAAAATGAGATATGCTCTCATAATTAACTTTTCTATTTAATTAAATAATCTTTAAATAATAAGAGACACTTTTCTTTTTTAATTAAATAACTTCATTTAATTAGTTAGGAATGGCTTCTCATTTAATTAAATAACTTTGTTTAATTAATTAGAAGTAAGTACTCCATTTAATTAAATAATTTCATTTAATTATTTCAAAATTCTTTTCGAAACTAGTCAACTCAAGTCAATCGTGGTTAAATCTGGTCATCTTTTGGTCAAATTTGATCTTTGCGTATGTGAGTATGAGCAAATGTGAGTATGAATTCGAGCAACAATTCGATACAAACTCTCATTCAACCTTTCAAAATGAAGAGATGAGGGTCTTCTAAATATACTTTCTTAGAATTCATCAATGATTGAGATCGATTTCAATCAATGTTCAGGATTAAAGGGGAAGTTCAGTCATAAAGGGAGTTAACGGATTTAATTTGAGTAAAATAAGGAGTTAACTGATTCAATTTGAGTAGAAAAATGAGTTAACTGATTTAACTCATTTTTTATCAATAGTGAACTGAAAATTTCCCTTTTTGAACTGAAGTGAGATTTTGTTTAGATATTTAATTCAATAAAATGAGATATGCTCTCATAATTACTTTTTCTATTTAATTAAATAATCTTTAATTAATTAGAGACACTTTTTTTTATTTATTTAAATAACTTCAGTTAATTAGTTAGGAATGGCTTCTCATTTAATTAAATAACTTTGTTTAATTAATTAAAAGTAAGTACTCCATTTAATTAAATAATTTTGTTTAATTATTGCAAAAAAAATTTCGAAACTAGTCAACTCAAGTCAACCATGGTTAAATCTGGTCAACTTTTGGTCAAACTTCATCTTTGTGTATGTGAATATGAGCAAATGTGAGTACGAATTCTAGCAACAATTCGATGCAAATTCTCATTCAACTTTTTAAAATGAAGAGATGAAGGTCTCTTAAATAGACTTTCTTAGAATTCATTAACGATTGAGATCGATTTCAATCAACAGTCAGGATTAAAGGTGAACTTCAGTCGTAAAGGGAGATTTCCAAATTAAAGGGAGTTAACAAATTTAATTTGAGTAAAATAAGAAGTTAACTGATTCAATTTGAATAGAAAAAAGAGTTAACTGATTTAACTCATTTTTTATCAGTAGTGAACTGAAAATTTCCCTTTTTGAACTGAAGAGAGATTTTGTTGAGATATTTAATTTAATAAAATGACATATGCTCTTATAATTACTTTTTCTATTTAATCAAATAATCTTTAATTAATTAGAGACACTTTTCTTATTTAATTATATAACTTCATTTAATTTGTTAGGAATGGCTTCTCATTTAATTAAATAACTTTGTTTAATTAATTAGAAGTAATTACTCCATTTAATTAAATAATTTTGTTTAATTATTTCAAAATTCTTTTCGAAACTAGTCAACTCAAGTCAACCATGGTTAAATCTGGTCAACTTTTGGTCAAATTTGATATTTGTGTATGTGAATATGAGCAAATGTGAGTATGAATTTCAGCAACAATTCGATGCAAATTCTCGTTCAACCTTTCAAAATGAAGAGATGAGGGTCTCTTAAATAGACTTTTCTAGAATTCATCAACCGTTGAGATTGATTTCAATCAACGATCAGTATTAAAGGTGAAGTTTAGTCATAAAGGGAGATTTTCAAATTAAAGGGAGTTAACAGGTTTAATTTGAGTAAAATAAGGAGTTAACTGATTCAATTTGAGTAGAAAAAGGAGTTATGTGATTTAACTCATTTTTGATCAATAGTGAACTGAAAATTTCCCTTTTTGAACTAAAGAGAGATTTTGTTGAGATATTTAATTTAATAAAATGAGATATGCTCTCGTAATTACTTTTTCTATTGAATTAAATAATCTTTAATTAATTAAAGACACTTTTGTTATTTAATTAAATAACTTCATTTAATTAATTAGGAATGGCTTCTCATTTAAATAAATAACTTTGTTTAATTAATTAGAAGTAAGTACTCTATTTAATTAAATAATTTCATTTAATTATTTCAAAATTCTTTTCGAAACTAGTCAACTCAAGTCAACCGTGGTTAAATCTGGTCAACTTTTGCTCAAACTTGATCTTTGCATATGTGAATATGAGTAAATGTGAGTATGAGTTCCAGCAACAATTCGATGCAAATTCTCATTCAACTTTTCGAAATGAAGATATGAGGGTCTCTTAAATAGACTTTCCTAGAATTCATCAACGGTTGAGATCGATTTCAATCAACGGTCAGGATTAAAGGTGAAGTTCAGTCATAAAGGGAGATTTCTAAATTAAAGGAAGTTAACAGATTTAATTTGGGGAAAATAAGGAGTTAATTGATTCAATTTGAGTAGAAAAAGGAGTTAACTGATTTAACTCATTTTTTTATCAATAGTGAAATAAAAATTTCTCTTTGTGAACTGAAGAGAGATTTTGTTAAGATATTTAATTTAATAAAATGAGATATGCTCTCATAATTTTGTTTTCAATTTAATCTTGATCGTTGATTGAAATCGATCTCAACCATTGATGAATTCCAGGAAAATCTATTTAAGAGACCCTTGTCTCTTCATTTTGAAAGGTTGAATGAGAATTTGCATCAAATTGTTGCTGGAATTCATACTCACATTTGCTCATATTCACATACGTAAAGATCAAGTTTGTTCAAAAAATGACCAGATTTAACCATGGTTGACTTGAGTTGACTAGTTTCTAAAAAAAAATTGAAATAATTAAACAAAATTATTTAAATAAATGGAGTACTTACTTCAAATTAATTAAACAAAGTTATTTAATTAAATGAGAAGCCATTCCTAATTAATTAAATGAAGTTATTTAATTAAATAAGAAAAGTGTCTCTAACTGATTAAAGATTATTTAATTAAATAGAAAAAGTAATTATGAGAGCATATCTCATTTTATTAAATTAATATCTCAACAAAATCTCTCTTGTAGTGCCTACCCTTATTCACATCTTTTCTAGACATTGTTAATATTATCAGACTATGATAGACTCATTTTATGTTGATAGATTAGTGGTATTGTTTTGACATTATCAAACATTATGTTATGGATTCAGTAGTTATAAGATGAGATCATTTAGACTTCACATTTCATGCATACATGATGATCATTATAGTGTTTTCAGTTATTATTGATGATTAGATGGATGGTTTATTATCTTATGTGTTTATTATGGATACTTACCCCATACTTGCATGTGTATGGTGTGCGTATTCTCTTATTGTATGACATTTCTGATGTGGTTAGGAAAGGGAATCGTAGTCACCTGCTTAGTCGAGATCTACACGATGCACCACTTCCTGCGATTGTCTTTTTAGCTTAGCATTATATATATTATACGTAAATGCATAGTTTTTCTGTAGGTTGCAGGTACCGGGTATCAACTTCCCTGAATGGCCAGGATGAGCCTACCCTATTATACTATCTTTATTATAAGAGACGGGAGATAAATTCTCAAGTCCAAATACCAAACCCTTAAACAAATTGTCCTAGTGAGGTAGGACAAGTATCTGAATATTTTACCCACCAAATGTGTCGGATGACATAATTCATGATTTTTAATCTTTTAGACTGATTTTGAGTGATTTTCTCTATGATGGGTTTTCATATTCTATCTTGGAGGTCTATGGTGAATTATCTATTAATTAAGTCTTAATAAATAGATTTAATTAATAAATTAATGATTTGAGAAAATTAATATAAAATATCATGTTATTTGATATTTTGATTATAATTAATTAAATGTGAATTATTGAGGAGAAATGAATTAAATAAAAGAAAATTAGAAATTAAAATTAATAATAATTATAAAATAATAATAAAGTAACAAATAAATAATAATAATAATAGTTATAAAGTTAAAATGAAAGTTATAAATATTTAAATAGAAATTATATAAAAAGTAAATTGGAGTTATAAGCTTGCATGAGAATTAACGTACTTCTCTATTTCTCATGTGTCAACAACACGAGGGTTAGTGCATCAATTAAGCACATGGTGTCTACAACCCTATGGCTCATCTTGAAGGTTGGAAAAGACCCATGCTTAGTTGGTGAGACCTTCCAATTGTTTCTAGAAGCATTCTAGATGTTTCCTGAAAGCTCTTTATATTCAGGCATTCATAAAAGCTTAGACACAGCGTTGGGAGAGCAATTGGAGCATTGGAGGACTCGAGAATTCTGAAGAAGGGAGGAGCTTTCTCTGCGGATTTTCTGAGGAAGAGCGATTTAGCATCAGAATCTGGGTAGATTCTTGTGATTTTAATTATGCTATTTTCATATCTCACATTCCCTGTCTTCCATATGTCTTTTGAGAAGTTTCATATTTATATGCATTCTCAATATGGGTAGATTAATTTTATTGGAGAATTTTATATGCATTCATAATTGTAGATATAATCTTTGTGAAAAAAAAACAAAAAACATACATGGTGACTCTTTAATAACTTTCAACTGTTTAATAATTTAATTGTTTTAAATTATTAAATAAGGAATTTATAGTTTGGTGGGGGATGTATCAAACAAATATTATAAATTGGAAGATGGATTTTTTTAAGTTCTGTTAAGGAAAACTTATATCCAAAAACAATATGAGTGTTTCTCCATTCATTCTTCAAACTTGGGAACTTAAACTGAGATCTCTACAATTCAAGTTGTAAAATCAAAACATGTCTTTACATTGTGTATTCTTTATGCTATTGTTTTGGGTTTTGGGTTGATTAGTGTTGACCAGTATAGGACGTCTCCTAGAGTCTTGGGGGTTATGTGATTGTGGTGACATGATGATGTTTTAATCTCAATCTTTACAAACCCAACCATGGTTATGTGATGGAATGCTCTATGTATTGGTTGTGATTAATGATTGTTATAGTTGAGATTCTTGTGTATGAGACACTTGACTTAACCATTATTTTGGTCATCGATCAGTTATCCTTGGTTATTTTCTAGTCGCCATGATGAGACTGAAATGTGAATTTATTCTTGGTGATGTCATGATGTGACATGTTTGACTCAACCATTTTTGGAGTCTTCGATCAGTATGATTGAGATATATATTTTGGTTATTGAGAACCATTGGATATTTGATTATCAGTGATACTTCAGTTGCCAATAGAGAGCTGTTGTGTTCATGATTTTCTATGGATGTTAGCTCATGGAGATTTGATGCTTTTATGCATATTTGATGATTTTATGGTTTATCTTTTTTGATTTTGAGATTTATGAGTCCATGAGCATTAGGATAGGATATCTATATTTAGTGACGAGAAGTGGCTTGCAATGGGGACCAGGGCCCTAAGAGGTTGCCAGGGTAACTCATTGTAAGTTGGATTAATAAGTGATAACATTCACACCTAATACTAACTGAATGAACCTAAAAAGATAAGTGTTTTGTTCTCGCCCATGCCTTGAGAGCTTGTACAGGCTAGGCTTGCATAATAGGTTCCTACATGTCATTGTGTGCCTCTGTGATTAGATGTCAGATTTTGTGTTTGGAACCTTGAGTTAGTATACTTTTAGGATTCTTGGACTTATAGAGATATGTGTTATATGATTTTGATAGCCTATTTGGGACTTGAGATTATCTCCTTAGCATGGTGGGAGTGGACCACTTAGGTACCACATGGTCAGGTGGTAGTGTATTTTCCACTCTTATCATTTTGAGATTCATTGAGACATCGTGGCTAATACGTCCTTCATGATGGTGGATATGTATCCATTTTCATTGATGGTTAGCATATGTTAGATGATGTTATCTTATGCTTTTATTTGCATGTTAGATTACTTTCTACATATGATGTTGTATATATTAGGAGTGACATTCCTACTATGTAATACCAATGATCTCTTTGGTGATTTGGAATGTTACGCATGGAGGGATGGCTAGGATCCATGATGGTCTAATGATGCTATTGACGGTTGGGAGGAATCGTGCACTTAGTTTATTATGTTTGATCTTTATGATGGATGTATATGTTTTTGTATCATGTGATTATCTCTACTTTGATGTATCATGGATTAGAATAGGATGATATACCTTATTCTATGTATGTATATTTTTTGAGGTTGTCATACCCTGTGACATGAACAGTGGATGATTGACTATTTGAAATGTAATGTATAAACATTGGACTTATCATTATTATTTCATGTGGATGTTGTACTAGATGGATTCAAGTATGTAATTCAATGTTAAGAGATCTTAAAGAATGTAATCTGTTATGTATGTTATGATGGAAAATGCTATTGCTTCCGTTATTGTGCATGAGTTATATATATGGTATTTATTTTCAAAAAAAGAAAATGGTACTAAACTTAGTGAAATTCTAGGTTAATTCTTTGGAACCCTTTGCGGGGCATTACATTTGGTATCAAAGCCTGCATTTCTACATTGGGAGCTCTGGGTATTTTGGAACAACTAGAACTTTGAACTATTAAGTGTAACTTTCCAGACTTGATCTAGGTGAATTGAAACAAGACTCAAACTATTAATTGAATATTTTTCATACTGCAACACTTAGTTTCAAAACTAGAAATTTTACTTAAACCTAAACATAGAACTAAACTTAGTATCTTGTACTATTGTAGGATGGTATCTAGGACTAGGTCTTCTGTTAGAGGCCGTGGTAGAGGTTGTGGTCGTGGCAGAGCTATCAGTGTCCATGAGTCTGCCC
The DNA here is from genome assembly GCA_028749045.1 of Cupressus sempervirens. Lineage (NCBI taxonomy): Eukaryota > Viridiplantae > Streptophyta > Pinopsida > Cupressales > Cupressaceae > Cupressus > Cupressus sempervirens. Next base: position 110,162,065 of record CM053787.1, read on the forward strand.
ATGAGGGATCAGCTCATGTAGAGAGCAGGGAAGAGCACTCTAGTAGGCAGCAGGAAGAGAGCTGTAGAGAGGACCAAGTTGAGTCTGAGGAGGTTGGTTTGAGGCAGATGATGCAAACTATTCTAGAATGTCTACCTCTTGTTCAAGAACAACCTAAAGTGCATCAGACAGACCAAGAGCATAGACCCAGATCTAGAAGTCTTCGGAAGGAATGCCAGAGGTCCATTTTGTCCACTCAGATGAAGGATCTTTCAAGATCCAAGGTTAAGCCTTTCAATGGGCAAGGTTCTGGTTATGTGGCTGAGCAATGGCTTATTTCCCTTGACAAGATTTTTGCCATGCAGGAGTTTGACAGCAATGTTAAGGCAAGATTTGCGATCACTAATTTAGAGAATTTTGGGGCCACTTGGTGGACGATTGAGGAGAAGAAGTTGGGAATTGATATGAGCAGTGTTACATGGGAGTTATTCCTAGAAAGTTTCTGTGAACGATTCCTACCAGAAGAATGGAAACAACAAAGGGCTGATGAATTTCATAATCTTAGACAGTGCACTTTGTTAGTGACCGAGTATGAGTGTAAGTTTTATGAGCTTATGCCTTTTTCAAGGTTTAGTGAAAATTTTGCTCAGTTGACACAACATTTTATTAGGGGTTTGAATAACCGTATTATTGGGGGAGTTATGGTATTTGAGCCAAAAACCTTCAAGGATGCAGTGCATCAAGCTATCCTTGTTGAGAAAAGTGTCAACCTTGGTCAAGGTGGTTTTGTAGGAGTGCCAGCGGTATCAGGATCTAAAAGCAACTACAATTCAGATGGTAACAAGAAGTTTTCTTTCTCTAAGGGGAAACAGTATCAGCAGCAATCTCAACAGACACAGCAACAGAAGGGATTGAATTCTCAAGCTCAAGGCAGTGGCAAAGGTGCTAACACCAAGAACAACCACAATGCTCAACGTAATAAACATAATTAGTCCAATCAGCTAGATCAGAGTAGCCATTCTTTTGTGAGTAGGAACAGTCGCCAGCAATCAAATGTACCACCTATGGGAAGAGGTTCTAGCAGAAATACGAAATATTTTTCATGTGGTTAGATTAGACATTATGCAGCTCAGTGTCCTCAGTGAGCACCTCAGTGTTTAGGACATAGACCTACCGTTTCAGAGCCTACAGTTTGTGATGCAGGTAGAGCTCATAGATTTTTTGCAGCAGTTGATCAGCGTCAGGTAGATCATCAGGGAATAGTGGTTGAGACCACAGGTGCTATTAGAGGTATATCTCTTTCAGTATTGTTTGATTCAGGAGCTACAGATTCATTTATTTCACCATATATAGTTTCTAAGTGTAAGCTGGATGCGGTGAAGTAAGATCATGGTTGGCAAGTGGAACTAGCCTCAGGCATTAAGGTCTCCACAGATTCTGTAGTTCATAAGTGTGGGCTTAGCTTAGGAAGCTTTGATACTGCAGTGGATCTTCGAATCATACCCTTGGTTCCTATGATGTGGTTTTAGGCATGGACTAGCTTGGATCTCATAGAGCCAGTATAGATTATAGGAAGAAGATTATTATGTGCCAAGATGACCAAGGGAATGATGTGTAGATAGTTAGGATACCGAGGCCTATATCTCTACAGATGATTTCTGCTATGCAATTGAAGCAAAGTTTCTGGAAGGGATGTCAGATATTTGTTGTTATGGTAAATGATCTTGATGAAAAAGATCCCATGAGGGAGACTTTAGATCACCTGATTTTGCAGGAGTATGCAGATGTTTTTCCAATTGAGATTCTAGGCATGCCTCCAAAGAGGGACATTGAATTTAGCATTGATCTAATTCCTAGAGTGGAGCCTATCTATAAAGCTCCTTATCGCATGACAACATAGGAATTGGGTGAGCTACGTCTTCAGCTAGAGGAACTTCTAGCCAAAGCGAGCATTCAACCTAGTGTATCACCATGGGGAGCCCCAGTGCTCTTTGTGAAGAAGAAAGATGGTTCTTTGCACCTTTGTATTGACTATAGATAGTTGAATAAGGTGACTATTAAGAACAGGTATCCTTTACCTAGGATTGATGACTTATTTGATTAGATCAAGGGAGCTATAGTATTCTCCAAGATTGATCTTAAGTCAGGATACCACCAGCTTCACATTAAGGAAGAAGATATTCACAAGTCTGCTTTTCGAACTCGTTACGGGCATTATGAGTTCACAGTGGTACCTTTTGGATTAACTAATGCTCCATCGATTTTTATGAGTTTGATGAATGGTGTGTTCCGATCTTATCTTGACAGGTTTGTACTCATGTTTCTTGATGACATATTGATATATTCTAAGACTCAGAAGGAGCATGAGGAACACCTGCGGTTGGTTTTGCAATGTTTAAGGGACAATCAGCTTTATGCCAACGCAGCTAAGTGTGAATTCTTCAAAACAGAGATTTAGTATTTAGGGCATGTTATTTCAGGTGATGGTATTTCAGTGGATCTTGCAAAGATTCAGGCAATAATAGATTGGCCAACACCGACTAATGTGTCAGAGATTCATAGTTTCATGGGGTTAGGTTGTTATTATCGTAGATTTGTCCAGAACTTCTCTCAGATAGCACATCCTATCACTTATTTTCAAAAAAAATGAAAGAAGTTCGTATGGACAGAGAAATGTGAGGAAGCTTTCTAGAAGCTCAAGGAGCTTTTGACTAGTGCACCAATTCTAGCTGTACCTGATCCAGAAGGTGATTTCATGGTATGTACAGATGCTTCTCTTGAAGGGATTGGGGTAGTGGTGATGCAGAATGGACGGGTGATTTTGTATGAATCATGCAAGCTCAAGGATCATGAGTTAAATTATCCTACACATGATCTTGAGTTAGCGGCAGTAGTTCATGCTTTGACAAGGTGGAGACATTTCTTGTTGGGGGACAGATTTGAGATACATAGTGATCATCGTAGTCTTTAGTACATTTTTACTCAGCCTAATTTGAATGCTTGCCAGAGGCGATGGATGGAGTTTCTATACAAATATGATTTTGAGGTTAAGTACATTCAGGGTAAGGAGAATGTGGTGGCAGATGCTTTGAGTCACAGGAGACATGTGCTATCATCGATGATTCTTAGTGTGGATTTGAGGAGTCAGATTTTTCAGGCACTTCCTACGGATTCATGGTATCAGGAAGTGTGTAGAGAGATTGATTCAGGAAGATCTTTGGAAGGTAAATTTGTAGGTTACGTTCGAGAATCAGATGGTCTTTTAAGACATTTGGGGAGGATTTATGTGCCATTTTTGAATGAGCTTTGCACCTTGATTCTGGCAGAAGCCCATAGTACACCTTACTCAACACATCCAGTTGTCAAGAAGATGCATGCTGATTTGAGACGTTTGTTCTTTTGGTCTGGGATGAAGCGAGATATTGCTGATTTTATGGCTAGGTGCCTTGAGTGTCAGAGAGTTAAGGTAGAACATCAGCACCTGGCTAGACTTTTGCAGCATAATCTTATTCCTTCTTGGAAGTGGGATATCATCTCCATGGATTTCATAGTAGGATTACCTATGACAGTTTGACATCATGATGCTATCATGGTCACCGTTGATCGGTTGACTAAGGTGGCACATTTTTCACCGATTAGTTCTTCCTACATAGCAGCTTTTGTAGCTAATGTCTTTATGAATGATATTGTGAGATTACATGGTATTCCTAGAAGGATCATTTCTGATAGGGATCTTGTATTCACATCCACATTCTGGACATCGCTGCAGCATGAGCTTGGAGTGCAGTTAAACTTCAGTTTGGCATATCATCCAGAGACTGATGGTCAGATAAAGAGGGTGAATTAGGTCTTGGAGGATATGTTACGGATGTATGTGATGGATAAGCAGACACATTGGGAGGATTACCTCTACTTAGTGGAGTTTGCTTACAACAACAGATATCATAGTTCTATTGGTATGGCACCATTTCAGGCATTATATGGGCATCCTTGTCGTACACCATTGAGTTGGGACAGTCTTGAGGATCGCATCCTGTTGGGACCTGAGATGCTTTGTGATATGGAGCAACAGGTAGTGCGTATCTGTGAGCATTTGACTATGATACAGGATAGGTAGAAGAAGTATGCCAATGCTCATAGGATTGATAAGAAGTTTGCTATAGGTGATAAGGTTTTCTTGAGAGTGTGACCATGAAAGAGTTCGATCCGATATGGAAAGGGTTCTAAGCTAGCACCTCCCTTTGTGGAACCGTTCGAGATTTTGGAGAGGATTGGCCCAGTTGCTTACCACCTTGCTCTACCACCCAACCTAGCTCGCATTCATGATGTTTTCCATGTTTCAGTGCTTCGGCAGTATATTCCTGATATTGTACATGTTCTTGATTGGAATGCGTTACAGGTAGAGGATGGGCAGCTCGCTTTGGAGCCGATTCGTATTCTGGAGCAGCGGAGGTTGACCCTCAAGGGTCGAACCATCGAGCAGGTAAGGGTCCAATGGGACCCTACTGATGATTCTTCAGCTACTTGGGAGGATGCAGCTAGATTGAGGGAGATATATCCCTACTTGTTTGTAGGCTTCCAAGAGTAAGCCTAACCCAAGGTGGGGTCGATGTAGTGCCTACCCTCATTCACATCTTTTCTGGACATTGTTAATATTATCAGACTATGATAGACTAGTTTTATATTGATAGATTAGTGGTATTATTTTGACATTATCAGACATTATGTTATGGATTCAGTGGTTATAAGATGAGATCATTTAGAAATTACATTTCATGCATACATGATGATCATTATATGGTTTTCAGTTATTATTGATGATTAGATGGATGGTTTATTATCTTATGTGTTTTATTATGGATACTTACCCCATACTTGCATGTGTATGGTGTACGTGTTTTCTTATTGTATTGGATTTCTGATGTGGTTAAGGAAGGGAGTCGTAGTCACCTGCTTAGTTGGGATCTACACGATGCACCACTTCCTGCCATTGTTTTTTTAGCTTAGCATTATATATATTATATGTACATGCATGGTTTTTCTGTAGGTTGCAGGTACCAGGTATCGACTTCCCTGAATTTCCAGGATGAGCCTACCCTATTATACTATCTCAATGATAAGAGAAGGGAGATAAATTCTCAAGTCCAAATCCCAAACCCTTAAACCAATTGTCCTAGTGAGGTAGGACAAGTATCTGGATATTTTACCCACCGAATGTGTCGGATGACATAATTCATGATTTTTAACCCTTTAGACTGATTTTGAGTGATTTTCTCTATGATGGGTTTTCATATTCTATCTTGGAGGTCTATGGTGAATTATTTATTAATTAAGTCTTAATAAATGGATTTAATTAATAAATTAATGATTTGAGAAAATTAATATAAAATATCATGTTATTTGATATTTTGATTATAATTAATTCAATGTGAATTATTGAGGAAAAATGAATTAAATAAAAGAAAATTAGAAATTAAAATTAATAATAATTATAAAATAATAATAAAGTAACAAATAAATAATAATAATAAAAGTTATAAAGTTAAAATGAAAGTTATAAATATTTAAATAGAAATTATATAAAAAGTAAATTGGAGTTATAAGCTTGCATGGGAATTAATGCACTTCTCTATTTCTCATGTGTCAACAACACGGGGGTTAGTGCATCAATTAAGCACATGGTGTCTACAACCCTATGGCTCATCTTGAAGGTTGGAAAAGACCCATGCTTAGTTGGTGACACCTTCCAGCTATTTCTAGAAGTATTCTAGATGTTTCCTGAAAGCTCTTTATATTCAAGCATTCATAGAAGCTTAGACACAGCGTTGGGAGAGCAATTGGAGCATTGGAGGCCTCGAAAATATTGAAGAAAGGAGGAGCTTGCTTTGCGGTTTTTCTGAGGAAGAGCGATTTAGCATCAGAATTGGGGTAGATTCTTGTGATTTTAATTATACTATTTTCACATCTCACATTCCCTATCTTCTGAGAAGTTTCATATTTATATTCATTCTCAATATGGGTAGATTAATTTTATTGGAAAATTTTATATGCATTCATAATTGAAGATATAATCTTTGTGAAGGAAAAAAAAAACATACATGGTTATATATTCAGATCTACATAAATACATATATATATATATATATATATATATATATTTATATGTATACATTTATTATGGATCTATTAAAAAATTTGATTATATATATATATATATATATATATTGATATATATTTATATACCTATGTATATTTATATATAATGCACTGAATTGAGCGATTAATAAATTGCATCGCGATTCATATCGCATGAAACAAGTGTATATTATAATGCCGTGGGCACGATTCATACCCCGTACCTGCGGAAGGCAGAGACCTGCCATCGCAGGTCTGTGGCGACAGGGGTAATACGTACCCACTGTTGGCGCAGTGCCTGCAATCGCAGGTACTGCGTACCGCAACAAGAGTTTGGGGGGGTTTAATTGATGTTAATGTTATGCAAAAAAAAGTTATGTTAAAACATTTGTAAACAATCGATTCACATTGCTATATAATATGGTGTCAATCAAAATTGTTAAATCGATTTTATGAAAATGTATTAATATATTTACATATGTATGTATGTATATATATATGTGTGTGTGTGTGTGTGTGTGTGTGTGTGTGTGTGTGTGTGTGTGTAATATGTAAATAAGTTATTTATAAATTTAAAGTATTATTATTTGATCAATGATTTATATTGAAGATTTATTTTCATAAAGGTGACTCTTTAATAAATTTCAACTATTTAATAATTTAATTGTTTTAAATTATTAAATAAAGAATTTATAGTTTGGTAGGGGATGTATCAAACAAATATTATAAATTGGAAAATGGATTTTTTTTAGTTTTGTTAAGGAAAACTTATATCCAAAAATAATATGAGTGTTTCTCCATTCATTCTTCAAACTTGGGAACTTAAACTGAGATCTCTACAATTCAAGTTGTAAAACCAAAACATGTGTTTACATTGTGTATTCTTTATGCTATTGTTTTGGATTTTGGGTTGACTAGTGTTGACCAGTATAGGACGTCTACCATAGGCTTGGGGGTTATGTGATTGTGGTGACATGATGATGTTTTAATCTCGATCTTTACAAACCCAACCATGGTTATGTGATAGAATGCTCTATGTATTGGTTGTGATGTCATGATGTGACATGTTTGACTCAACCATTTTTGGAGTCTTCGATCAGTATGATTGAGATATATATTTTGGTTATTGAGAACCATTGGATATTTGATTATCAGTGATACTTCAGTTGCCAATAGAGAGTTGTTGTGTTCATGATTTTCTATAGATGTTAGCTCATGGAGATTTGATGCTTTTATGCATATTTGATGATTTTAAGGTTTATATTTTATGATTTTGAGATTTATGAGTCCATGAGCATTAGGGTAGTATATCTACATGTAGTGACGGGAAGTAGCTTGCAATGGGGCCCGAGGCCCTAAGAGGCTGCCAGGATAACTCATTGTAAGTTGGATTAATAAGTGATAACATTCACACCTAATACTAACTGAATGAACCTAAAAAGATAAGTGTTTTGTTCTCGCCCATGCCTTGAGTGCTTGTACAGGCTAGGATGAGAGTAGTGAGACACATGGTTGCAACCTTGCATTCCATAGTATGCCTCGTTAGTATGAGAGGATACTAGTGGCCTCATGAAATCAGTATGGACTCGTGGAGTTTAGCTAACTGCCAGGGTAACTTGTACGTGATAATTGCAATGACACTTTCCCGCTTGCATAGTAGGTTCCTACATGTCATTGTGTGCCTCTGGAATTAGATGTCAGATTTTGTGTTTGGAACATTGAGTTAGTAAACTTTTAGGATTCCTGGACTTATAGAGATATGTGTTATGTGATTTTGATAGCCTATTTAGGACTTGAGAATATCTCTTTAGCACAGTGGGAGTGGACCACTTAGGTACCATGCGGTCGGGTGGTAGTGTATTTTCCACTCTTATCATTTTGAGATTCATTGAGACATCGTGGCTGATGCATCTTTCATGATGGTGGATATATATCCTTTTTCATTGATGATTAGCATATGTTAGATGATGTTATCTTATACTTTTATTTGCATGTTAGATTACTTTCTACATATGATTTTGTATATATTAGGAGTGACATTCCTATTATGTAATACCGATAATCTCTTCGGTGATTTGGAATGTTACCCATGGAGGGATGGCTAGGATCCACGATGGTCTAATGATGCTATTGACTGTTGGGAGGAACCGTGCACTTAGTTTATTATTTTTTATCTTTATGATGGATGTATATGTTTTTGTATCATGTGATTATCTCTACTTTGATGTATCATGGATTAGAATAAGATGATGTACCTTATTCTATGTATGTATATTTTTTGAGGTTATCATACTATGTGACATGAATAGTGGATGATTGAGTATTTGAAATGTAATGTATAAACATTGGACTTATCATTATTATTTCATGTGGATGTTGTACTAGATGGATTCATGTATGTAATTCAATGTTAAGGGATCTTAAAGAATGTAATATATTATGTATGTTATGATGGACAATGCTATTGCTTCTGTTATTGTGCATGAGTTATATATACGGTATTTATTTTCAAAAAAAAAAAATGCTACTAAACTTAGAGAAATTCTAGGTTAATTCTTTAGAACCCTTGGCAAGGCATTACATCTCTTCAGTTCAAAAAGAGAAATTTCCAGTTCACTATTGATCAAACATGAGTTAAATGAATTAACTACTTTTTCTACTCAAATTGAATCAGTTAACTCCTTATTTTACTCAAATTAAATCTGTTAACTCCCTTTAATTTGAAAATCTCCCTTAATGATTAAATTTCACCTTTAATCCTAACCGTTGATTGAAATCGATCTCAACCGTTGATGAATTCTAAGAAAGTCTATTTAAGAGACCCTCATCTCTTCATTTTGAAAGGTTGAATGAGAATTTGCATCGAATTGTTGCTGGAATTCATACTCACATTTGCTCATATTCACATATGCAAAGATCAAGTTTGACCAAAAGTTGACCAGATTTAACCACGGTTGACTTGAGTTGACTAGTTTCAAAAAGAATTTTGAAATAATTAAATGAAATTATTTAATTAAATGGAGTACTTACTTCTAATTAATTAAACGAAGTTATTTAATTAAATGACAAGCCATTACTAACTAATTAAATGAAGTTATTTAATTAAATAAGAAAAGTGTCTCTAATTAATTAAAGATTATTTAATTAAATAGAAAAATTAATTATGAGAGCATATCACATTTTATTAAATTAAATATCTCAACAAAATCTCTCTTCAGTTCAAAAAGGGAAATTTCCAGTTAACTATTGATCAAAAATCAGTTAAATCAGTTAACTCCTTTTTCTACTCAAATTGAATCAGTTAACTCCTTATTGTACTCAAATTAAATTTGTTAACTCCCTTTAATTTAGAAATTTTCCTTTATGACTGAACTTCACCATTAATCGTGACCGTTGATTGAAATCGATCTCAACCGTTGATGAATTCTAAGAAAGTCTATTTAAGAGACCCTCATCTCTTCATTTTCAAAGGTTGAATGAGAATTTGCATCTAATTGTTGCTAGAATTCATACTCACATTTTCTCATATTCACATACGCAAAGATCAAGTTTGACCAAAAGTTCACTAGATTTAAGCCCGGTTGACTTGAGTTGACTAGTTTCGAAAACAATTTTGAAATAATTAAAAAAAATTATTTAATTAAATGAAGTACTTACTTCTAATTAATTAAACAAAGTTCTTTAATTAAATGAGAAGCCATTCCTAATTAATTAAATGAAGTTATTTAATTAAATAAGAAACGTGTCTCTAATTAATTAATGATTATTTAATTAAATAGAAAAAATAATTACAAGAGCATATCTCATTTTATTAAATTAAATCTCTCAACAAAATCTCTCTTTAGTTCAGAAAGGGAAATTTTCAGTTCACTATTGATCAAAAATGAGTTAAATCAGTTAACTCCTTTTTCTTCTCAAATTGAATCAGTTAACTCATTGTTTTACTCAAATTAAATCTGTTAACTCCCATTAATTTGGAAATCTCCCTTTATGACTGAACTTCACCTTTAATCCTGACCATTGATTGAAATCGATATCAACTGCTGATGACTTCCAGGAAAGTCTATTTAAGAGACCCTCATCTCTTCATTTTGAAAGGTTGAATGAGAATTCGCATCGAATTGTTGCTGGATTTTATACTCACATTTGCTCATATTCACATACGCAAAGATCAAATTTTGACCAAAAGTTGACTAGATTTAAAAATGGTTGACTTGAGTTGACTAGTTTAGAAAAGAATTTTGAAATAATTAAACAAAATTATTGAATTAAATGGAGTACTTACTGCTAATTAATTAAACAAAGTTATTTAATTAAATGAGAAGCGATTCCTAACTAATTAAATGAAGTTATTTAATTAAATAAGAAAAGTGTCTCTAATTTATTAAAGATTATTTAATTAAATAGAAAAAGTAATTATGAGAGCATATCTAATTTTATTAAATTAAATATCTCAACAAAATCTCTCTTCAGTTCCAAAAGAAAAATTTCCAGTTCACTATTGATCAAAAATTAGTTCAATTAGTAAACTCCTTTTTTTACTCAAATTGAATCAGTTAACTCCTTATTTTACTAAAATTAAATCTGTTAACTCCCTTTAATTTGGAAATCTCTCTTTATGAATGAACTTCACCTTTAATCCTGATCGTTGATTGAAATCGATGTCAACCGTTGATGAATTCTAGGAAAGTCTATTTGAGAGACCCTCATCTCTTCATTTTGAAAGGTTGAATGAGAATTTGCATCGAATTGTTGCTGAAATTTATACTCAAATTTGCTCATATTTACATACGCAAAGATCAAGTTTGTCCAAAAGTTGACCAGATTTAAAAATAGTTGACTTGAGTTGACTAGTTTTGAAAAGAATTTTGAAATAATTAAACGAAATTATTTAATTAAATGGAGTACTTACTTCTAATTAATTAAACAAAGTTATTTAATTAAATGAGAAGCCATTCCTAACTAATTAAATGAAGTTATTTAATTAAATAAGAAAAGTGTCTCTAATTAATTAAAGATTATTTAATTAAATAGAAAAAGTAATTATGAGAGCATATCTCATTTTATTAAATTAAATATCTCAACAAAATCTCTCTTCAATTCAAAAAGTGAAACTTTCAGTTCACTATTGATCAAAAATGAGTTAAATTAGTTGACTCATTTTTCTACTCAAATTGAATTAGTTAACTCCTTATTTTACTCAAATTAAATCTATTAACTCCCTTTTAATTTGAAAATCTCCCTTTATGATTGAACTTCACCTTTAATCCTAACCGTTGATTGAAATTGATCTCAACCATTGATGAATTCTCAGAAAGTCTATTTAAGAGGCCCTCATCTCTTCATTTTGAAAGGTTGAATGAGAATTTGCATCAAATTTTTGATGGAATTCATATTCACATTTGCTCATATTCACATATGCAAAGATAAAGTTTGACCAAAAGTTCACCAGATTTAACCACGGTTGAATTGAGTTGACTAGTTTCGAAAAGAATTTTGAAATTATTTAATTAAATGGAGTACTTACTTCTAAATAATTAAACAAAGTTATATAATTAAATGAGAAGCCATTCCTAATTAATTAAATGAAGTTATTTAATTAAATAAGAAAAGTGCCTCTAATTAATTAAAGATTATTTAATTAAATAGAAAAATTAATTATGTAAGCATATCTCATTTTATTAAATTAAATATCTCAACAAAATCTCTCTTCAGTTCAAATAGGGAAATTTCCAGTTCACTACTGATCAAAATGAGTTAAATCAGTTAACTCCTTTTTCTACTCAAATTGAATCAGTTAACTCCTTATTTTACTCAAATTATATCGATTAACTCCATTTAATTTAGAAATCTCCCTTTATGACTGAACTTCACCTTTAATCCTAAACGTTGATTGAAATCGATCTCAACCGTTGATGAATTCCAGCAAAGTCTATTTAAGAGACCCTCATCTCTTCATTTTGAAAGGTTGAATGAGAATTTGCATCGAATTGTTGCTGGAATTCATACTCATGTTTGCTCATATTCAAATACGCAAAGATCAAGTTTGACCAAAAGTTGAAGAGATTTAACCACGATTGACTTGAGTTGACTAGTTTCGAAAAGAATTTTGAAATAATTAAACGAAATTATTCAATTAAGTGGAGTACTTACTTCTAATTAATTAAACAAAGTTATTTAATTAAATGAGAAGCCATTCCTAATGAATTAAATGAAGTTATTTAATTAAATAAGAAAAGTGTCTCTAATTAATTAAAGATTATTTAATTAAATAGAAAAAGCAATTATGAGAGCATATCTCATTTTATTAAATTAAATATCTCAACAAAATCTCTCTTCATTTCAAAAAGGGAAATTTCCAGTTCACTATTGATCAAAAATGAGTTAAATCAGTTGACTCATTTTTCTACTCAAATTAAATCAGTTAACTTCTTATTTTACTCAAATTAAATTTGTTAACTCCCTTTAATTTGGAAATCTCCTTTTATGACTAAACTTCACCTTTAATCCTGACCGTTGATTGAAATCGATCTCAACTGTTGATGAATTCCAGGAAAATTTATTTAAGAGACCCTCATAGCTTCAACTTGAAAGGTTGAATGAGAATTTGCATCAAATTGTTGATGGAATTCATACTCACATTTGCTCATATTCACATACGCAAAGATCAAGTTTGACGAAATGTTGACCAGATTTAACCATGGTTGAATTGAGTTGACTAGTTTTGAAAAGAATTTTGAAATAATTAAACGAAATTATTTAATTAAATGGAGTACTTACTTCTAATTAATTAAACAAAGTTATTTAATTAAATGAGAAGCCATTCCTAATTAATTAAATGAAGTTATTTAATTAAATAAGAAAAGTGCCTCTAATTAATTAAAGATTATTTAATAAAATAGAAAAAGTAATTATGAGAGCATATCTCATTTTACTAAATTAAATATCTCAACAAAATTTCTCTTTAGTTCAAAAAAGGAAATTTTCAATTCACTATTGATAAAAAATGAGTTAAATGAGTTAGCTCTTTTTTCTACTCAAATTGAATCAATTAACTCTTTATTTTATTCAAATTAAATCTGTTAACTCCCTTTCATTTGGAAATCTCCATTTATGACTGAACTTCACCTTTAATCCTGACCGTTGATTGAAATCGATTTCAACCCTTGATGAATTCCGAGAAACTCTATTTAAGAGACCCTCATCTATTCATTTTGAAAGGTTGATTGAGAATTTACATTCAATTGTTGCTAGAATTCATACTCACATTTGCTCATATTCACATACACAAAGATCAAGTTTGACCAAAAGTCGACAAGATTTAACAATAGTTGACTTGAGTTGACTACTTTCAAAAAGAGTTTTGAAATAATTAAAGGAAATTATTTAATTAAATGAGAAGCCATTCCTAATTAATTAAATGAAGTTATTTAATTAAATAAGAAAATTGCCTCTAATTAATTAAAGATTATTTAATTAAATAGAAAAAATAATTATGAGAGCATATCTCATTTTATTAAATTAAATATCTCAAAAAAATCTCTCTTCAGTTCAAAAAGTGAAATTTCTAGTTCACTATATATCAAAAATGAGTTAAATCAGTTAACTCCTTTTTCTACTCAAATTGAATCAGCTAACTCCTTATTTTACTCAAATTAAATCTGTTAACTCCCTTTAATGTGGAAATCTCCCTTTATGACTGAACTTCACCTTTAATCCTGACCGTTGATTGAAATTGATCTCAACCGTTGATGAATTTTAGGAAAATCTATTTAAGAGACGCTCATCTCTTCATTTTGAAAGGTTGAATGAGAATTTGCATCGAATTGTTGATGGAATTCATACTCACATTTGCTCATATTCACATACGCAAAGATCAAGTTTGACGAAATGTTGACCAGATTTAACCATGGTTGAATTGAGTTGACTAGTTTTGAAAAGAATTTTGAAATAATTAAACGAAATTATTTAATTAAATGGAGTACTTACTTCTAATTAATTAAACAAAGTTATTTAATTAAATGAGAAGTCATTCCTAATTAATTAAATGATGTTATTTAATTAAATAAGAAAAGTGCCTCTAATTAATTAAAGATTATTTAATTAAATAGAAAAAGTAATTATGAGAGCATATCTCATTTTATTAAAATAAATATCTCAACAAAATCTCTCTTAAGTTAAAAAAGGAAAATTTTCAGTTCACTACTGATCAAAATGAGTTAAATCAGTTAACTCCTTTTTCTACTCAAATTGAATCAGTTAACTCCTTATTTTACTCAAATTATATCTGTTAACTCTGTTTAATTTAGAAATCTCCCTTTATGACTGAACTTCACCTTTAATACTGACCGTTGATTGAAATCGATCTCAATCGTTGATGAATTCCAGGAAAGTCTATTTAAGAGACCCTCATCTCTTCATTTTGAAAGGTTGAATGAGAATTTGCATCGAATTGTTGTTGGAATTCATACTCACATTTGCTCATATTCACATACGCAAAAATCAAGTTTGACCAAAATTTGAATAGATTTAACCACAATTAACATGAGTTGACTAGTTTCGAAAAGACTTTTGAAATAATTAAATGAAATTATGTAATTAAATGGAGTACTTACTTCTAATTAATTAAACAAAGTTATTGAATTAAATGAGAAGTCATTCCTAATTAATTAAATGAGGTTATTTAATTAAATAAGAAAAGTGTCTCTAATTAATTAAAGATTATTTAATTAAATAGAAAAAGTAATTATAAGAGCATATCTCATTTTATTAAATTAAATATCTCAACAAAATCTCTCTTCAGTTCAAAAAGGGAAATTTCCAGTTCACCATTGATAAAAAAATGAGTTAAATGAGTTAATTCCTTTTTTTACTCAAATTGAATCAGTTGACTCCTTATTTTACTCAAATTAAATCTGTTAACTCTGTTTAATTTGGAAATCTCCCTTTATGACAGAACTTCACCTTTAATATTGACCATTGATTGAAATTGATCTCAACCGTTGATGAATTCTAGGAAAGTCTATTTAAGAGACCCTCATCTCTTCATTTTGAAAGGTTGAATGAGAATTTACATCGAATTGTTGCTGGAATTCATACTCACATTTGCTCATATTCACATACGCAAAGATCAAGTTTGACAAAAAGTTGAGCAGATTTAACCACAGTTGAATTGAGTTTACTAGTTTCGAAAATATTTTTGAAATAATTAAAGAAAAATATTTAATTAAATGGAGTACTTACTTCTAATTAATTAAACAAAGTTATTTAATTAAATGAGAAGCCATTCCTAATTAATTAAATGAATTTATTTAATTAAATAAAAAAGTGTCTCTAATTAATTAAAGATTATTTAATTAAATAGAAAAAGTAATTATGAGAGCATATCTCATTTTATTAAATTAGATATCTCAACAAAATCTCTCTTCTGTTGAAAAATGGAAATTTTAAGTTCATTATTGATAAAAAATGAGCTAAATCAGTTGACTCCTTTTTCTACTCAAATTGAATCAGTTAACTCCTTATTTTACTCAAATTAAATCTGTTAACTCCGTTTAATTTGGAAATCTCCTTTTATGACTGAACTTCACCTTTAATCCTGACCGTTGATTGAAATCGATCTCAACCGTTGATAAATTTCAGGGAAGTCTATTTAAGAGACCCTCATCTCTTCATTTTGAAAGGTTGAATGAGAATTTGCATCGAATTGTTGCTGGAATTCATACTCACATTTTTTCATATTCAAATATGCAAATATCAAGTTTGACCAAAAGTTGACCAAATTTAACCACGGTTGACTTGAGTTGATTAGTTTCGAAAAGAATTTTGTAATAATTAAACGAAATTATTTAATTAAATGGAGTACTTACTTCTAATTAATTAAGCAAAGTTATTTAATTAAATAAGAAGTCATTCCTAATTAATTAAATGAAGTTATTTAATTAAATGGAGTACTTACTTCTAATTAATTAAGCAAAGTTATTTAATTAAATAAGAAGCCATTCCTAATTAATTAAATGAAGTTATTTAATTAAATAAGAAAAGTGTCTCTAATTAATGAAAGATTATTTAATTAAATAAAAAAAGTAATTATGAGAGAATATCTCATTTTATTAAATTAAATATCCCAACAAAATCTCTCTTCAGTTCAAAAAGCGAAATTTCTAGTTCACTATTGATCAAAAATTGTCATGTCTGACCACTACTCTGGGTTTTTCTGCTCTTTAGGACTTTGCTACTTTAGGATTTCTTTTTGATGTTATGATTGAATTTCTGTAGAACTTGGTTATAATACTGTTGTTGAATAATGAGACTGATGTTGAACGTGTTTTTGGTGAAAAACTATGTTTTGGCAATAAATATGATTTAGGATTTTATATATATTGAATGTGGCATATTATTGGTTTCTTATTGATAGATTATCAATTATGTTTTTAACTCTTTGTTTACTACATTATGTTTCATGTTGTATGTTGACGTAATGTTGCAGAAATTCATTAATGATTATATGTTGTATTTAATCAGAATCCTTCATTGTACTTAAATCATGTAACTACATGGATTTAATGTTTAGACCATGTTAACCCTCAAGATGATTTTGTGTCTTGACTCTTATTGGATTGGAAATTGAGGGAAACATGATTGCATTTATATGTGTTTGTGTGTGTGTGTGTGTGTGTGTGTGTGTGTGTGTGTGTGTGTGTGTGTGTGTGTGCGCGCGCGCGCGCGCGCGTTCTCTTATGACTAAGGTTTAATACCTTAGTGGAGCTTGGCATACATTTGTATTTGTTTTGTTTAAAAAAAATAAAAAATTAAATCACCTCATATGAAAATAGAAATGAAATAACCCTAAATGGGTATCGGTTGCTATGAAGGAGGGTAACATTGTTATTGTTTGAGCCATTTTCATGGCGGTGGACTTGGACTGCCGAATTTATGGCACTGAAGTTGCAGTCGGCCATACATTGATATGAGTCATGTTTTACTGATTCTGGCCTTTTTTTGAGCCACATTGCTTTGATTGATTTACATCTGTAGTTTTGTGCTGAGATATCGACATTCTTATGGGAATTGGTTGGAGGGTTAACGTGCATATCTGGTTTAATTTGATGCAGTTATTTCTCAGACTTTGGCTATTGTGGTTTATGGAGTTTCAGTTTCACTCTATTGTGAAGTCTTTTGTGAATGGTGTGAGTTGACATCATGGAGTTTTGCTCACCAGTGTTGGATTTAGTTTTTGGGGTTTTGGAATCAAGTCGGTTTGAGGAACAATCTTCCATCTTTAGTTGTTCAGGTAGGGGGCAATTTCTTACCCTACTCTTTCACTCTATCTGCGAATGCCATGTAACTTTCATTTGCAAAATGTAAAGGAATATCAGATTTGTATATTGTGAAAATTTACATGCAAAGATGAGTATGTTCATTTCATGCTTTATAAAGTTTTGCATGTACTCACCTTTGTATGTAGAAGTTGAGGAGGGTTATGTTTGGAAGTTATTTTTCTTATGTTTACAAAGCTATGCCCAAACATATGTTTCTCACCAAGTTGAGTTTTGGGAGAAACATAAGGTTGCGGCATTTGGCATGTCAGTTGTTGTGTAACAGTGAGCAGATTTATACTTTCATTAGTATGAGCTTGTTAGAATCTATACCTCCAGTTTGCATGGTAATTTATAACAAATTTTTGAGAGGCATGGCCTCGGACTTGAAAATGTATTTATGTGTGCGTGTCTGCTGTTAAGGGTAGAGACATTTTGTTAAATGGTTTGCGTGAAACCATAGCAATGATAAAACTGTCATGTTAACTTGCATAACAATTCAAGGTAACGAAATGTATGAAATTTCCTCATGAAACATAATCGATTTACAGTGGGAACATAGTTAATTTGAATCTCTTATGACAAAAATTTTGTTTTATGATAATAATAAGAAATTTGAGAGTTATCTCATTATATTTTCGAAATGTGTCAAGATCGATAGTTTAGTTTAATTATTATTGAAAACAATAACTTAGTAAATTGTTGATAATGGTTCTGGATGTGACAGTTTGTTAAATGTTTTAAAGGAAAATTTGATCTAAACAGAAAACCCTGTAATAGTATAAAATTTTCTTCACAAGTTATGATGTAGAATACCGTTAATGAATAACTATTGTTGTGAAAATTGTTGCAATTAACCAAGACATTATATTGAGAACATAGATATAGGAAGAAGTTGTAGTATCACCAAGGTCATTATGCAAACAACTTGGGAGCACCTTATTTTTTTTGGGATTTATCATTTTACTATTTTGATCATTAATGTAATATAAGATATTTCACATGTTGTGAGTCATATTTCAAATTTTAATTCAGATATTGTATTATTTATTTCTGTTATTATAATAACCTAAGTTTACTTTCAAATTGACAGTAAAAGATGAAAGTTTTAAAAGATGAAGAATGTAATATCATGAGAAAACTGACTTGTTATTAGTTACATGTACATTCTTAGAAAAAATTTTTGATGTGTATGTAAGATTAATTGTAGTGAACGTATATCGAGGTGGCTGAATAATGACTTATTCTATTCAGTTAATTAAAATCCAATGATAATTTTAAAATTAAATGGGGAGGGTTAATTATAAATAAAGATAATTGGCCTTACCTATGACTTAAACCAGTAAGGTTAAGTACGGAGAACAAGGCAAGTCTCTATTTCGTTATTTCACGAATATTATAGAGAACCCCACTATGAGATATCTAAGGGCATACCATATATGGATGCAGTATCTTGGTACCATAGTGATGACACCTCAGTATATATATGGTTCATTAACTAGTTATTCTTAGTGCGAGTTTAATTTTGCATTGTTTAGAAGGTATTACTTCTTGCATAGTAATATTAGTATTGCACTATGTTATGTAGTTGGATATTTGCATTAAGGTTTTTATAGATATATATGATGATTTCTAACATGTATGCAGGTGAACTACGCTTTTAACTCAGTGTGTACTGAGCCCTCTGTGTGTGTTGTGTTGTATGTTTTCTTGTTATTTTCAGGTGTTCAAGTTGGTTATCTAGTTTGAAGGAAGATTGTTGAAGTTACTTCATGAAACTGAATTGGATACTTGTAAAATTTCATTTGTTGGACCTAAGCATCTTTGAATGATACTGTTCACCAATATTGTACTAAACTCTTTATGTATGGATATTGTTATGGAGTTATATTGTGATGATATATTCTTTTATACAATGGTTTATATTTTTGAAAATGATTCAATCTTTGTACTGGATCTTGTAATTTGACGATTATATATATATAAAATAAATTTTTAGGTTCTTTATGTTTGTTCATAGCTTAGTTTAATTTTTTTGTTTTGTTGTGGTGTGTTACATTTGGTATCAGAGCCCAGTTTTAGATTAACTAGGACTCTTGGTTTTTAGGGTTTTTCTCGTCTTCGTTGCATTATTAATAGTTAATTGTTTTAGGTTGTTACCATGCCTCCCGTCACTAAAGGAACTCGTGGTCGTGATGTTCCTGAAGATAACCTTGCTAGCAAAGGCAAAGGTAGAGGCAAGGGCCGTGGTAGAGGTCCTAGGCACCAAGGAAATGTTGGGGATGATTAGTTTTATCAGAATGTTGGGATTGGAAACAATCTAGAGAATCAGGCAGATCAAGCTATGGTACTTCAATAGATACTGGAGCATCTCAATAATATTGAGACTAATAACCAAATTCCTGGTGGGGGTGCAAATGTGTGAGTACCTCTGGTGCAAGGTATTAACCTTCCTGTCGAGGAAGATCTAGTGGCTAGAGCTCAGCTCAAGGATCTTTCCAAGATGAAAGGGCCATTATTCTACAGTACGAAATAGGGTATAGTGGTAGAAGCTTGGCTACTGAACATTGAGTGATGCTTTGTCTTACATCGTTACTTGAGTAACATGAAGGTAAGATGGATGGTTATGTATTTGAGAGGATTTGGTTCCTTGTGGTGGGACCAGGAGTTGGAGAAGCTGGGCATTGATATCTCTTTAGTTACTTGGGAGCTCTTTATAGAGCGATTCAAGGAGAGGTTTATGTCAAAATATTGGTGACAGGCTCGTGCAGAGGAGTTCTAAATCAGATTATGTAGTCTGGCTCCATAGTGGAAACTTATGAACGTAGATTCTACGAGCTTAAGAAGTTTTCTGGTTGGGCAGAAAATGATAAAGCCATGATTGAGCATTTCATTAGGGGGCTTATGCCCAAGATCGGGGAGGAAGTGAGAACTTTTAGACCTATGTCTATGCAGGAAGCTTCGGAATGAGCAAAGCTAATTAAGATGAAGTCTGGGCATCATGGGGCTTCATACAAAACTAACATGAATCCACCTACTCTGAATGTTAGTAGAAATCAAAAACCTCCACAGGGCAGTTCAAAATTAGGATTTTCAGGTGGAAAATTCAAGAAGAGAAAATTCGATAAGAATTCCAAGGGTTCAGAATAGCCTAAATCATCTCAACCACCTCTAAGTGTGCAGAGTAATAACCCATCTCCTAACCTTTCTAGTCAGAATATGGGATATTAGAAATCTATTGAGTGTTATCATTGTGGTCAAATAGGTCATTACTAGTCTCAGTGCCCTAATTGGGACAAGCCAAAGGTTGGACCTAAGCCAGCTAGGTCTGAAGCGACAGTTGGTGATTCTTCCAGAAACCATCGAGTTTTTGCTACCCTGGATTAGAAACAAGCAGAACATCAGAACACAGTTATTGAAGCTCAAGGTAATATCCAAGGTATGAAAGTATCTATTTTATTTGACTCTAGAGCTACAGATTCCTTTATTTCTTCTTCTTTAGTTGCATATAGTGAAATTCTTGTGGTTAAGGCAAGGAATAGATGGCAAGTGGAGTTAGCATCAGGTTCTAGGGTGAATGCTGATATAGTGGCTCCTGATTGTAAGATTCAAATGAAACCTTTTACAACTTCAGTGAACCTTAGGGTTATACCTTTAGGATTGTATGACATAGTTTTGGGAATGGATTGGTTAGAACAACATCAAACTGTTTTGGATTGCAAGGATAAGTTAATCACTTGTTTAGATGATGTTGGATCAGCTAGAGTTATTGCTATAATCAAGACACGAATCTCTTTGCGGACAATTTCTGCCAAGCAATTGGCAAGGTGTGCTCAAAAAGGCTGTAGTTTGTTTTCCATATCGATAAATGACTTAAATGATATCATGGATAAGGATTCTTCTCTCGATCATCCAGTCTTGCAAAAAAAATTGGATGTTTTTGTTGAAGAGATTTCAGGAATACCCTCGAGAAGAGAAGTTGATTTTTGAATCGAATTAGTGCCAGGAACGGAACCAATTTCCAAGACTCCTTACAGAATGACAGCTCAAGAGCTGATTGAACTTAAATTTCAATTGGAAGAGCTTTTGGAGAAAGGTTTGATTCAACCTAGCATTTCACCTTGGGGTGCTCCGGTAATCTTTGTCAAGAAGAAAGACGGTTCATTAAGACTTTGTATAGACTATAGACAGTTAAACAAGGTCACTGTTAAGTACATGTATCCTTTTTCTAGAATTGATGACTTGTTTGATCAAGTCAAGGGTGCCCAAGTCTTTTCGAAGATTGATTTGAAATTCGGATATCATCAACTTAGAATCCAGGAAGCAGATATTCATAAGACAGCTTTTCGCACCAGGTATGGGCACTACGAATTCAAGGTAGTACCATTTGGGTTAACTAATGCACCTTCTATTTTTATGAGCCTTATGAATAGTGTGCTCAGATCTTTCCTTGATAAGTTTGTAGTGGTTTTTCTGGATGATATTTTGGTTTATTCTAGCTCTGTGGAGGAGCATGATCGGCATTTAGAGCAAATTTTGGAGTGCCTTTGTAGGAATAAACTGTTTGCCAATTCTTTGAAGTGTGAATTCTTTAAGTCTGAGATTTTTTACTTAGGTCATATCATTTCTGGGGATGGAATTTCTTTAGATCCATCCAAAATTCAAGCTATTGTAGATTGGCCAACACTTGCAAATGTGTCCGAAGTCTGAAGTTTCATGGGCTTAGCAAGCTATTACCGCAAATTTGTGTCAAACTTTTCCAAAATAGCACATCCTATCATGTCTCTTCAGAGAAAAGGGAAGAAATTTTTCTGGATAGAGGAGTGCGAGATAGCATTTCAGAAACTTAAGGATTGTTTGACTAGTGCACCCATTTTGGCAGTTCCTAATTCAGCTAAAGAGTTCGTGGTTTGCACTGATGCATCTTTGGATGGCTTAGGGGTAGTGTTGATGCAGGAAGGACGTGTTATAACTTTTGAATCCAAAAAGCTCAAGAGTCATGAGATGAATTACCCTACTCATGATCTCGAACTTGCAGGGATAATGCATGCTTTGACCAAGTGGCGACATTTTCTTTTGGGACAATGATTTGAGTTGCATACTAATCACCAAAATCTTTAGTATCTTTTCACACAACCAGACCTTAATGCTAGGCAGTGAAGATGGATGGAGTTCTTGTGTGAATATGACTTTGGGATTAAGTATGTGCAAGGGAAGGAGAACGTTGTTGCTGATGCACTTAGCAGAAGGCGACATGAATTATCTTCTTTGATCTTAACAATGGATCTTAGGGATAAGATTCTTCAGAACCTTTTCGTAGATCTTTGGTTTCAGGATGTTAAGGCAGTTATCGACAGTGAAAGCATCTTGGAAGGGCATTTTGAGGGGTATTCAATAAATTTTGAAGGTTTTCTTCTTTTTAGAGAGAGCATGTACATTCTTGATTCGGGTGATTTGAGAAATCTGGTTATGTTCGAGGCTCACAAAGCACCATATTCAGCTCATCTGGGAGTCAATAAAATGCATGCTAACCTTAAGCAACATTATTATTGGCCTGGAATGAAGAGAGACATAGCAGATTTTGTGGCTCAATGCTTGGAATGTCAGCAGGTTAAGGCTGAACATCAGCACCCTGCGGGACTATTGCAAGCACATGATGTTCCAGAATGGAAATGGGACACCATTTCTATAGATTTTATTACTGGATTTCCTATTATAGCTCATAGGCATGATGCTATTATGGTGGTAGTGGACCATTTGTCTAAAGTTACCCACTTTATTCCAGTTAGATCATCCTATAATGCAGTAATGGTTGCCAGAATTTTTATGGAGCAAGTAGTTAAGTTACATGGAATTCCTAAAAATATTATATCTAATAGAGATCTAGTGTTTACTTCATCTCTTTGGAGATCCATGCAGTGAGAGTTATGTACTTAGCTAAATTTTAGTTCAGCTTATCACCCAGAGAAAGACGGACAAACTAAACATGTCAATCAGATTCTGGAAGACATGCTTGGGATGTACGTAATGGATAAACAGAATAAATGAGAGGAGTATCTACACTTGGTAGAGTTTGCTTATAATAATGGATATCACAGTTCCATAGGTATGGCACCATTTCAAGCATTATATGGTAGACCTTGTAGGATGCCTCTCAGTTGGGATAATTTGGAGGACAGGACTCTTTTAGGACCTGAGATGTTGCTAGATTTGGAGCAACAAGTTAAAAGGATTAGAGAACACCTTATTACTGCTCAAGATAGACAGAAGAAATATGCTGATAAACATAGAATTGACCGTCAATTCTTGGTGGGTGATAAAGTGTTTCTCCAAGTAAGACCGTGTAAAAGTCCAATTCGGTATGGAAAGGGATCCAAGTTAGCAACTCAATTTTGTGGGTCCATTTGAAATTTTGGAGCGCGTTGGACCAGTTGCTTATAAACTTGCTTTGCCACCGAGTCTTTCATGCATTCATAATGTATTCCATGTTTCAATTCTGCATAAGTATATACCTGATATTGCTCACGTTCTTGATTGGAAAAATTTGAAGATTATGGATGGACAAATCATGCTAGAACCAGTGCAGATCATTCAAAGCAGAACTATGAATTTAAGAGGGAGAGAAATAAAGCAGGTAAAGGTCCTATGGGACTCCAATGATGTAACATTTTCTACCCGGGAGGACATTGAAATGATGAGAGCAGCTCATCCATTTTTGTTTACTGACTTCCAAGAGAAAGTCGAAACCTAGAGGGGGAGGGTGTCATGCCTGACCACTACTCCGGGTTTTTCTGCTCTTTAGGACTTTGCTGTTTTAGGATTTGTTTTTGATGTTATGATTGAATTTCTGTAGAACTTGGTTATAATACTGTTGTTGAATAATGAGATTGATGCTGAATGTGTTTTCGGTGATAAACTATGTTTTAGCAATAAATATGATTTAGGATTTTATATATATTGAATGTGGCATATTATTGGTTTCTAATTGATAGATTATCGATTATGTTTTTGACTCTTTGTTTACTACATTCTGTTTCATGTTGTATGTTGATGTAATGTTGCGGAAATTCATTAATGATTATATGTTGTATTTAATCAAAATCCTTCATTGTACTTTCATTCATGTAACTACAGGGATTTAATGTTTAGACCATGTTAACCCTCAAGATGATTTCGTGTCTTGACTCTTATTGGATTGTAAATTGAGGGAACCATGGTTGCATTTATATATATATATATATATATATATATATGTGTGTGTGTGTGTGTGTGTGTGTGTGTGTGTGTGTGTGTGTGTGTGTGTGTGTGTGTGTGTGTGTGTGTGTGTGTGTGTGTGTGTGTGTGTGTGTGTTGTCTCACGACTAAGGTTTAATACCTTAGTGGAGCTTGGCATACATTTGTATTTGTTTTGTTTAAAAAAAAAAAAACTAAATCACCTCATATGCAAATAGAAATGAAATAACCCTAAATGGGTATCAGTTGCTATGAAGGAGGGTAACATTGTTATTGTTTGAGCCATTTTCATGGCGGTGGACTTGGACTGCCAAATTTATGGCACTGAAGTTGCAGTCGGCCATACCTTGATATGAGTCAGGTTTTACTGATTCAGGCCCATTTTTTGAGCCACATTGCTTTGATTGATTTACATCTGTAGTTTTGTGCTGAGATATTGGCATTCTTATGGGAATTGGTTGGAGGGTTAACATGCATATCTGCTTTAATTTGATGGAGTTATTTCTCAGACTTTGGCTATTTTGGTTTATGGAGTTTCAGTTTCACTCTATTGTGAAGTCTTTTGTGAATGGTGTGAGTCGACATCGTGGAGTTTTGCTCACCGGTGTTGGATTTGGTTTTTGGGGTTTTGGCATCAAGTTGGTTTGAGGAACAATCTTCCATCTTCAATTGTTCAGGTAGGGGGCAATTTCTTACCCCACTCTTTCACTCTATCTGTGAATGCCATGTAACTTTCATTTGCAAAATGTAAAGGAATATCAGATTTGTATATTGTGAAAATTTACACGCAAAGATGAGTATGTTCATTTCATGCTTTATAAAGTTTTGCATGTACTCACCTTTGTATGTGGAAGTTGAGGAGGGTTATGTTTGGACGTTTTTTTGCTTATGTTTACAAAGCTATGCCCAAACATATGTTTCTCACCAAGTTGAGTTTTTGGGAGAAACATAAGGTTGCGGCATTTGGCATGTCGGCTGTTGTGTAACAGCGAGCAGATTTATACTTTCATTAGTATGAGCTCGTGAGAATCTATACCTCCAATTTGCATGGTAATTCATAACAAATTTTTGAGAGGCATGGCCTTGGACTTGAAAATGTATTTATGCGTGCGTGTTTGCTAATAAGGGCAGAGACATTTTGTCAAATGGTTTGTGTGAAACCATAGCAATGATAAAACTGTCATGTTAGCTTGCATAACAATTCAAGGTAATGAAATGTATGAAATTTCCTCATGAAACATAGTCGATTTACAGTGGGAACATAGTTAATTCGAATCTCTTATGATAGAAATTTTTTTTTATGATAATAATAAGCAATTTGAGAGTTATCTCATTGTATTTTTGAAATGTGTCAAGATCGATAGTTTAGTTGAATTATTATTGAAAACAATAACTTAGTAAATTGTTGATAATGGTTCTCAATGTGATAGTTTGTTAAATGTTTTAAAGGAAAATTTGATCTGAACAGAAAACTCTGTAATAGTATAAAATTTTCTTCACAAGTTATGATGTAGAATACAGTTAATGAATAACTATTGTTGTGAAAATTGTTGCAATTAACCAAGACATTATATTGAGAACATAGATATAGGAAGAAGTTGTAGTATCACCAAGGTCATTATGCGAATAGCTTGGGAGCATCTTATTTTTTATGGGATTTTGCATTTTAGTCTTTTGATCATTAATGTAATATAAGATATTTCACATGTTGTGAGTCGTATTTCAAATTTTAATTCAGATATTGTATTATTTATTTCTGTTATTATAATAACCTAAGTATACTTTCAAATTGACAGTAAAAGATGAAAGTTTTAAAAGATGAAGAATGTAATATCATGAGAAAATTGACTTGTTATTAGTTACATGTACATTCTTAAAATATCTGTTTGATGTGTATGTAAGATTAACTGTAGTGAACGTATATCGAGGTGGCTGAATAACGACTTATTCTATTTAGTTAATTAAAATCCAATGATAATTTTAAAATGAAATGGGGAGGGCTAATTATAAATAAAGATAATTGGCCTTACCTATGACTTAAACCAGTAAGGTTAAGTACGGAGAACAAGGTAAGTCTCTATTTCGTTATTTCACGAATATTATAGAGAACCCCACTATGAGATATCTAAGGGCATACCATATACAGATGCAGTATATTGGTACCATAGTGATGACACCTCAGTATATATATGGTTCATTAACTAGTTATTCTTAGTGCGAGTTTAATTTTGCATTGTTTAGAAGGTATTACTTCTTGCATAGTAATATTAGTATTGCACTATGTTATGTAGTTGGATATTTGCTTTAAGGTTTTTATAGATATATATAACGATTTCTGGCATGTATGCAGGTGAACTACGCTTTTAACTCAGTGTGTACTGAGCCCTCTGTGTGTGTTGTGTTGTATGTTTTATTTTTATTTTTAGGTGTTCAAGTTGAATATCTAGTTTGAAGGAAGACTGTTGAAGTTACTTCATGAAACTGAATTGAATACTTTTAAAATTTCATCTGTTGGATCTAAGCGTCTTTGAATGATACTGTTCACCAATATTGTACTAAACTCTTTATGTATGGATATTGTTATGGAGTTATATTGTGATGATATATTCTTTTATACAACGGTTTATATTTCTGAAAATGATTCAATCTTTGTACTGGATCTTGTAATTTGACGATTACATATATATAAAATAAATTTTTAGGTTCTTTATGTTTGTCCGTAGCTTAGTTTAATTTTTTTGTTTTGTTGTGGTGTGTTACAAAAATGAGTTAAATCAGTTGACTCCTTTTTCTACTCAAATTGAATCAGTGGGCTAGCTACCCACTATCCTAAACCAAGTGGGCTAGCTACCCCACGTTTCCCCCACATCCCAATGGGCAGTGCACTGCCCAAGGTTTGCAGTACGCAGACCTGTCCCCCCCTCAAAAACCTTGCGTGAGTGGGGAGAATGGAGATACGCTTGGGAGAAGAAGTGAAGGCATTATTGCCTTTTGCATTAAAAATTTGTTTTTGAATTTACCTTGTTCCAAGGCTCCTCAAGCCTGTCCCACGCTTCCCCAACCCAAGGTACTGACACACTGACATAGGTATGTCAGCATAGTACCATCCTTTGATTGCGTGGGTAATGAATCCTATAACCAGTGCAGGTGGGGAATGTGGTGTTTGCGAGGAGGAATAAAGGTGGGGTTTAAAATTTAAGACTATGCAACATCCTTCCTTCCTTCCCAATTCGATGTGACCACTGTACCTTGCTGCAGGGTTAAAGAAATTCACCCATGCCTAATCTATAATGGGATGGTGATAAAAAAAAAAGTACAAAAAAGGTGGAAGGAAACGTTTTTTGGAAAACTTTACCAAGTTTTAAAAATTTCATTTCTCCATCACTGACATGTCATAAGCATGAGATCCGAGGTAGGCCTTAGGAATAATTCGAATTTCTTGTCAATCTGAAATTTTGGCTTGCCAACGTTGATTCCAGCCCATGTGCTAACTCAGATTTCGGGTGGTGAAAATGGGTTATGTTTGTTTGTCAAGACAAGCCTTTAATGCATAAAGTTTTGTTGTTGAGGGCTACAACAAGATGTGCATTTAGATGTTAAAATTTTAAATTTATTTAACTTATATTCCTCTTAAGAATTTAGCAATGATTTAGTGTGAAGTTAAAAAGGGAATAATTTAGAGAATATTCTCTGTGACAAAGGGGAATTTAAATTTCTTCCATACATTTTCCAGAGAGGTTATTTTTGACCTGGAGATGCACATTCTAGTTGGAAGCCAATTTGGCTAAGTGTTGGCATAATTTCTTGCTATATATTTTTTTGTTTAATAGTTTATCTTACATCAAAGGTATATGAGCCTCTTATTTTGAATCTAAGTAGATGCGTAATTCATTAATCACATTGGTTTTGTCAATTGTAGAATTTAACAAGGTGTGAGATAAATTTGTTGTCTACAATGTAGTATTGTTCATGTCCTCACAATACCTAAGACATCGAAATTAGAGCTTCAGTATATCTAATTTGCATCTCATTAACACAATTGGAACTTGATAGTTTATAATTCAATGACATTATATATATATCAATCCATCTCTCACAACATAAGCAAAATTTGGAACCCTTGAGAACATTGCAAGTATAATTTTTATAATCTTCTTTATTTCTTCTATTATTCATCCTAGTTCAAGGTTCTTTCCTTTTTTGAATTGAAGAGAGATTTTGTTAGGATATTTAATTTAATAAAATGAGATATGCTCTCATAATTACTTTTTCTATTTAATTAAATAATCTTTAATTAATTAGAGACACTTTTCTTATTTAATTAAATAACTTCATTTAATTAACTAGGAATGGCTTCTCAATTAATTAAATAACGTTGTTTAATTAATTAGAAGTAAGTACTCCATTTCATTAAATAATTTTGTTTAATTATTAAAAAAATAATTTTGAAACTAGTCAACTCAAGTCAACCGTGGTAAAATTTGGTCAACTTTTGGTCAAACTTGATCTCTGCGTATGTGAATATGAGCAAATGTGAGTATGAATTCTAGCAACAAGTCGATGCAAATTCTCATTCAACCTTTCAAAATGAAGAGATGAGGGTCTCTTAAATAGACTTTCCTGGAATTCATCAACGGCTGAGATCGATTTCAATCAACGGTCAGGATTAAAGGTGAAGTTCAGTCATAAAGAAAAATTTCCAAATTAAAGGGAGTTAACAGATTTAGTTTGAGTAAAATAAGGAGTTAATTGATTCAATTTGAGTAGAAAAAGGATTTAACTGATTCAATTTGAGTAGAAATAGGAGTTAACTGATTTAACTCATTTTTTATCAATAGTGAACTGGAAATTTCCATTTTTGAACTAAAGATTTATTTTGTTGAGATATTTAATTTAATAAAATGAGATATGCTCACATAATTACTTTTTCTATTTAATTAAATAATCTTTAATTAATTCGAGACACTTTTCTTATTTAATTAAATAACTTCATTTAATTAATTAGGAATGGCTTCTCATTTAATTAAATAACTTTGTTTAATTAATTAGAAGTAAGTACTCCATTTAATTAAATAATTTCGTTTATTTATTTAAAAATTCTTTTCGAAACTAGTCAAATCAAGTCAACTGTGGTTAACTTTGGTCAACTTTTGGTCAAACTTGATCTCTGCGTATGTGAATATGAGCAAATGTGAGTATGAATTCTAGCAACAAGTTGATGCAAATTCTCATTCAACATTTCAAAATGAAGAGATGAGGATCTCTTAAATAGACTTTCCTCGAATTCATCAACGGTTGAGATCGATTTCAATCAACATTCAGGATTAAAGGTGAAGATCAGTCATAAAGGGAGATTTCCAAATTAAAGGGAGTTAACAGATTTAATTTGAGTAAAATGAGGAGTTACCTGATTCAATTTGAGTAGAAAAAGGAGTTAATTGATTTAACTCATTTTTTCTCATCAGTGAACTTGAAATTTTCTTTTTTGAATTGAAGAGAGATTTTGTTGGGATATTTCATTTAATAAAATAAAATATGCTCTCATAATTACTTTTTCTATTTAATTAAATAATCTTTAATTAATTAGAGACACTTTTCTTATTTAATTAAATATCTTCATTTAATTAATTAGGAATGGCTTCTCATTTAATTAAATAACTTTGTTTAATTAATTAGAAGTAAGTACTCGATTTAATTAAATAATTTCGTTTAATTATTTAAAAATTGTTTTTGAAACTAGTCAACTCAAGTCAATCGTGGTTAAATCTGGTCAACTTTTGGTCAAACTTGATCTCTGCGTATGTGAATATGAGCAAACGTGAGTATGAATTCTAGCAACAAGTCAATGCAAATTCTCATTCAACCTTTTAAAATGAAGAGATGAGGGTCTCTTAAATAGACTTTCCTAGAATTCATCAACGGTTGAGATCGATTTCAATCAGTGGTCAGGATTAAAGGTGAAGTTCAGTCATAAAGGGATATTTCCAAATTAAAGGGAGTTAACAGATTTAATTTGAGTAAAATAAGGAGTTAACTGATTCAATTTGAGTAGAAAAAGGAGTTAACTGATTCAATTTGAGTAGAAAAAGGAGTTAACTGATTTAACTCATTTTTGATCAATAGTGAACTGCAAATTTCTTTTTTTGAACTGAAGAGAGATTTTTTTGAGATATTTAATTTAATAAAATGAGATATGCTCTCATAATTAATTTTTCTATTTAATTAAATAATCTTTAATTAATTAGAGACACTTTTCTTATTTAATTAAATAACTTCATTTAATTAATTAGGAATGGCTTCTCATTTAATTAAATAACTTTGTTAAATTAATTAGAAGTAAGTACTTCATTTAATTAAATAATTTCATTTAATTATTTAAAAATTCTTTTCGAAACTAGTCAACTCAAGTCCACCGCAGTTAAATCTGGTCAACTTTTGGTCAAACTTGTTCTTTGCGTATGTGAATATGAGCAAATGTGAATATGAATTCTAGCAACAATTTGATGCAAATTCTCATTCAACCTTTCAAAATGAAGAGATGAGGGTCTCTTAAATAGACTTTCCTGGAATTCATCAACGTTTGAGATCGATTTCAATCAACGGTTAGGATTAAAGGTGAAGTTCAGTCATAAAGGGAGATTTCCAAATTAAAGGGAGTTAACAGATTTAATTTCAGTAAAATAAGGAGTTAACTGATTCAATTTGAGTAGAAAAAGGAGTTAACTGATTTAACTCATTTTTTATCAATAGTGAACTGGAAATTTCCCTTTTTGAACTGAAGAGAGATTTTGTTGAGATATTTAATTTAATAAAATGAGATATGCTCTCATAATTACTTTTTCTATTTAATTAAATAATATTTAATTAATTAGAGACACTTTTCTTATTTAACTAAATAACTTCATTTAATTAATTAGGAATGGCTTCTCATTTAATTAAATAAATTTCTTTAATTAATTAGAATTAAATACTCCATTTAATTAAATAATTTCATTTAATTATTTCAAAATTCTTTTCAAAACTAGTCAACTCAAGTGAACCGTGGTTAAATCTGGTCAACTTTTGGTCAAACTTGAGCTTTGCGTATGTGAATGTGAGAAAATGTAAGTATGAATTCCAGCAACAATTCGATGCAAATTCTCATTCAACCTTTCAAAATGAAGAGATCAGGGTCTCTTAAATAGACTTTCCTAGAATTCATCAACAGTTGAGATCGATTTCAATCAGCGGTCAGGATTAAAGGTGAAGTTCAGTCATAAAGGGATATTTCCAAATTAAAGGGAGTTAACAGATTTAATTTGAGCAAAATAAGGAGTTAACTAATTCAATTTGAGTAGAAAAAGGAGTTAATTGATTCAACTCATTTTTGATCAATAGTGAACTGGAAATTTCCTTTTTTGAACTGAAGAGAGATTTTTTTGAGATATTTAATTTAATAAAATGAGATATGCTCTCATAATTACTTTTTCTATTTAATTAAATAATCTTTAATTAATTAGAGACACATTTCTTATTTAATTAAATGACTTCATTTAATTAATTAGGAATGACTTCTCATTTAATTAAATAACTTTGTTTAATTACTTAGAAGTAAGTACTCCATTTAATTAAATAATTTCGTTTAATTATTTCGTAATTGTTTTCGAAACTAGTCAACTCAAGTTAACCGTGGTTAACTCTGGTCAACTTTTGGTCAAACTTGATCTCTGCGTATGTGAATATGAGCAAATGTGAGTATGAATTCTAGCAACAATTCAATGCAAATTCTCATTCAACCTTTCAAAATAAAGAGATGAGGGTCTCTTAAATAGACTTTCCTGAAATTCATCAATGGTTGAGATCGATTTCAATCAACGGTCAGGATTAAAGGTGAAGTTCAGTAATAAAGGGAGATTTCCAAATTAAAAGGAGTTAATAGATTTAATTTGAGTAAAATAAGGAGTTAACTGATTCAATTTGAGAAGAAAAAGGAGTTAATTGATTTAACTCATTTTCTATCAATAGTGAACTGAAAATTTCCCTTTTTGAACTAAAGAGAGATTTTGTTGAGATATTTAATTTAATAAAATGAGATATGCTCTCGTAATTACTTTTTCTATTTAATTAAATAATCATTAATTAATTAGAGACACGTTTCTTATTTAATTAAATAACTTCATTTAATTAATTAGGAATGGCTTCTCATTTAATTAAATAAATTTGTTTAATTAATTAGAAGTAAGTACTCCATTTAATTAAATAATTTCATTTAATTATTTCAAGATTCTTTTTCAAACTAGTCAACTCAAGTCAACCATGGTTAAATTTGGTCAACTTTTGGTCAAACTTGATCTCTACGTATGTGAATATGAGCAAATGTGAGTATGAATTCCAGCAACAATTCGATGCAAATTCTCATTAAAAGTTTCAAAATGAAGAGATGAGGGTCTCTTAAATAGACTTTCCTGGAATTCATCAATGGTTGAGATCAATTTCAATCAACGGTCAGGATTAAAGGTGTAGTTTAGTCATAAAGGGAGATTTCCAAATTAAAGGGAGTTAACAGATTTGATTCCCTTTCCAAGGGGGTCTCTGCTGGGTAGGGTTTCGATTTTGAGACCGATCCCGTGACTCCTATCTACCTTGAGTGTCCTCTGCCACTAGTGCCATCTCAACAACCTGTCTGAAGGTGGTAGGAAAGGCCATGCAAACTGGACCCTGAAGTGAGAAATTCAGGCCCATGATAAATTGGTCCACTCGTAGTTTCTCGTCCTTCATGTACTCGACATAAGGAAGGAGCTCGAGAAACCGGCTCTCATACTGAGCCACGGTGAGACCCCTTTGA
Source organism: Cupressus sempervirens (assembly GCA_028749045.1). Lineage (NCBI taxonomy): Eukaryota > Viridiplantae > Streptophyta > Pinopsida > Cupressales > Cupressaceae > Cupressus > Cupressus sempervirens. The sequence goes on from CM053787.1 coordinate 110,195,554, forward strand.
TGTAGTGAATGAAATTCCTCTATCTGCTTCTGCCTGAAATGCTTAGACAGGTACCTCTTCCTGAACCTCTCTAGGAATGACTCTTAGGTTAGGGTATCCATGCTCACTCCTCCAATGGTCTCCTCCTGATCCCACCAATTGGAGGCATTACCTCTCAACTGATGAATTGCTAGTCGCGCCTTTAAATTACTCCCATACGGTTGTAGTCCAAAGCACTATTGTAGGCTCTGTAACCATGCCTCTACTACTGTCCCCTCAGTGGAACCGGTAAATAATGGTGGTCTGAGTCGAATCAATTCCCTGATATCATCTCCTATATGTCTAGGAGGTCTGTCATGTGCGGGTCCTCTCTAGTGTATTGACTCTTCCTCGTGTTCACCCTGTCCCTCTAACTATCTCGATGGGGGACTCCTAGTCCTCTCTCTGACTCTGGGTCCGCCTCCTCCAGGTCCCTCTGCTTCCACAATTGGAATCTACTAACCTGGCTGAACTACAGGTACTACTCTCTGCTGAACTACACTGATCAACATTTGATGTGCATCTATAATATCCTGGTTCGGGTTCGGTGGTGGTGGAGGTGGAGGTCCATCCTCCTGTCCTGCTCTATCACCTCTCACCCTATGACCTCTACCTCATTGGTTGCTCTGTGTAACAGGAGGCATCCTACACAATTGAAGTTTTTAGTTAGGTTTAGAAGCATAATGGTTTGAGGTTCCTAGTGTTGAAACACGTGCTCTGATACCAAAATGTCATGCCCAAAAGTAAGGGGCAAAAACACACACACAAATTTTTTTTTTTTTGACTAATAAAGATAATGAGATCGACAAATGTTCTTGTGATGAACTAAGATTAAGCAAGACAACAAGGTCGAACAGGTTTTAGGGTTTAACTATAATGGAACTAATCGTGATCAATTGTTACGACCTTAAGGATGTTCTAATTAGCTAGGCCCTTACTACAAAATGAATAACTTGATTGTCGATACATCTTTAATCCCTTGCCCTAGGCTTAATTTCATGAATTAACTTCTTTCAACTTCGTTAAACTTCAATCCAATATTTAACTTAACATAAATTTTCTCCAACATACATATAACCATCTAATAATTAATTTATTGTTTACCATTAAAGTTGATGACAAGAGTAAATTCAATAACTCTATGTTTTTAATCTAAGCTTTATTTGAATTATCATAAATTTAAGCCCATATTAAAATTGATCTATAAAGCTCATAAGAGTATAGAACTAATTAATGAAACGTAAAAATTGTTCTAATGGAAATATTCAGATTTCACATTCAAAACTTTTAAATTAAAATGAATTTAATATTTTAACATTCAAATCCCTACTTAGTAATTACATTGTTACTTAACAATTAATACATTAATTCCTAATGCCATCAAAATTACTAATCTAGTTTATAGATAAATGCCATACTTAATTTAAAATATAATAGTCTATAACTTAACTAAACATCTAATACCCTAGCTTGAATACTAATGATCAAGTAACCACAAATCCCCATTCGAAAACTAACATGCATTTCCACTAACAAAACATAAACACTAACTTGAACGAACCTGGGCTATGATATAAATTAATCATAAATTAAGTTTTGAATTAACATGATTTTGTACTACACTAACAATGTAACAACTAAATTTAACTCAAATTGCAATATACAATTTACGTAAAGACTCTCTAAACAGAACAAATCTAATATTCAGACACCTAACCACTATCTAGTATCAACGCCATTACCAACCTACAAGAATTATAACATTACTTCCTAAACTAACAACTATAATCTAAATATAGGTTTTGAAGTACCCCTTGATTCAAAATATAACAACCTAACCTTTATTAACAAAAACTAAACTATCTTAACTTTAAGGTTTCTATGACACTAAGCTAACCAACAAACTATAATATACTAACTATATACTACATACTAAATCATCCTAAATTAACCAAGCTTAATATAGAAGAAAGACCATTTACATGAAGTCTAATTAATATCTTAGAATCTCATCTAATTCATAAAGTGATTAAAATCTAATTAATAAATTAAAAGAATCTAATCATAAAAATTTACTCACAAACAATAACACTAACTACTAAACATTACCTATCTTACCCCCCCCCCCCCCCCCCGCACTATCCTAAACCAAGTGGGCTAGCTACCAACATTTCCCCCACATCCCAATGGGCAGCGCCCTGCCCTAGGTCTGTAGTACGCAGACCTGTCTCCCCCTCAAAAACCTTGCGTGAGTGGGGAGAATGGAGATACGCTTGCGAGAAGAAGTGAAGGCATTATTGCCTTTTGCATTAAAAATTTGTTTTTGAATTTACCTTGTTCCAAGGCTCCTCAAGCATGTCCCACGCTTCCCCAAGGTACTGACACACTGACATAGGTATGTCAGCGCAGTACCATCCTTTGATTGCGTGTGTAATGAATCCTATAACCAGCGCAGGTGGGGAATGTGGTGTTTGGGAGGAGGAATAAAGGTGGGGTTTAAAATTTAAGACTATGCAACATCCTTCCTTCCTTCCCAATTCGATGTGACCATCGTACCTTGCTGCAGGGTTAAAGAAATTCACCCATGCCTAATCTATAATCAGATGGTGATAAAAAAAAAAAAGTACAAAAAGGATGGAAGGAAACATTTTTTGGAAAACTTTACCAAGTTAAAAAAATTTCATTTCTCCATCACTGACATGTCATAAGCACGAGATCCGAGGTAGGCCTTAGGAGTAATTCGAATTTCTTGTCAATCTTAAATTTTAGCTTGCCAACGTTGATTCCAGCCGATGTGCTAACTCAGATTTCGGGTGGTGCGAATGGGTTATGTTTGTTTGTCAAGACAAGCCTTTAATTCATAAAGTTTTGTTGTTGAGGGCTACAACAAGATGTGCATTTAGATGTTAAAATTTTAAATTTATTTAACTTATATTCCTCTTAAGAATTTAGCAATGATTTAGTGTGAAGTTAAAAAGGGAATAATTCAGAGAATATTCTCTGTGACAAAGGGGAATTAAAATTTCTTCCATACATTTTCCAGAGAGGTTATTTTTGACCTGGAGATGCACATTCTAGTTGGAAGCCAATTTGGCTAAGTGTTGGCATAATTTCTTGTTGTATATTTTTTTGTTTAATAGTTCATCTTACATCAAAGGTATATGAGCCTCTTATTTTGAATCCAAGTAGATGCGTAATTCATTAATCACATTGGTTTTGTCAATTGTAGAATTTAACAAGGTGTGAGATAAAAATTTTGTCTACAATGTAGTATTGTTCATGTCCTCACAATACCTAAGACATCGAAATTAGAGCTTCAGTATATCTAATTTGCATCTCATTAACATAATTGGAACTTGATAGTTTATAATTCAATGACATTATATATATATATATATATATCAATCCATGTCTCACAACATAAGCAAAATTTGGAACCCTTGAGAACATTGCAAGTATAATTTTCATAATCTTTTTTATTTCCTCTATTATTCATCCTGGTTCAAGGCTCCATCGGGAAAGAATGAGTAAGAAAACCCGATGTCTTTGCCACTACATCAAAATCAATTACATCTTACAAAATATTACAATTCAATGAGTTTTCTTCAAGGCTTCCACAAGAAACTTTTATCAAATGTCTCCATTGCATCAAGGGTAAACATGGAAGATACAAGAAACAACACGAAGATAACAACACGAAGAGATAAGCAAAATGGACATACATTCCCACCCGGTTGCACAATAGGTCCAACAATGAATCAATATAGGGGAAAGGTGGATTTTCTCAATAGGAGAAGTCAATCACCATACCTTCACTTAGCCCTTTCGGGGCTTAAAACTTCAAGAATTTCCATTCTTTCTCAAGGCCCTTTCGGGGCTATATCCACAAGGATTTTTATTCTTTTCCACATTCAAGAATTCTCAATAACAACAAGGTATGGGATGACAAGTAGGGGCCCATACACCCTACCATTTCTCCCTCCTCTCTCCATGAGAGGAGACTCTACACTATTGAGGTCCAACTAATGCCCTTCTCCCAAGCATGGCCACTTCTTCCCGATCCAAGGGTGAGTGTTGCCAAATACATCCCCATGAAAATCTCTCAAAAACAATCAACACACCAAGAAGGCATATGAATAACATCCAAAAGGAAACAAGATAAAATCCCTCCCAATACCACCCTCAACACACAAGCAAGGAATGCATATCTACACAATGTCTCCAACATGATTCAACAAGATTCAAAACATGAACACACACAAAGAACCATTCATGGAGTGAAGGACTCCTACCTTCATAAAAGAGTTATGGAAATGGTGGTTTGAGAAGAGCTTCCCTTTTTCTTTCTTCAATCTTCAAGGCTTCCTCCAAAACTAGAGGATTGGGTGACAAAAACTAAAACTCCCCCCAAAAGGGTCTCTAAGCATAGTCCTTAACTCCACTAAGATTCAAGTAACTCAAGATGGAGGTTGGTTTTACTAACCCAAGTAAGGAACAACCCATTTTCGAAATCAATCTTGAATAAGGTTTTTGAGTGGCCCTATGAGTCAACCTAGGAGGCTAAAGGGTTGGAAAGTACCCCCACCCATACCCTTACCCATAGGGGTACTTAAATCTAATGTCTCTAAGCCTTTAAAGGCTTGTTAGGAACAATTAAAAGTTAGGAGAATAGTAAGATCAAATTACAACCTTTAGAGAATTACAATATAAGATTGGCACAAAATTAACAAGAAATTTAACTCTGTTTCTTCCATTGAGTTATCTTGGCTGATTTTCCTGCACACTCATTGCACACATCAGTAGGTCCAAAAATCACGTGCATAATGTGAATTACATGCTAGAGGAATTATATATAATTTAAAGCATCCATTTCTTAATAAATAGTTGTTTATCTAATTCTACTCATATTTCTAACCTTTCGACTTGCATAACCAAATGTGTTAGTGTTGCATACATTTTCTTTCATCATTATACATATTTATCAGCATTAAATGGAAAAATCAAATAATTGAAGTAAGCATCACACATCACAAAATAGCATAACAATTTTCAGTGTATCCAATAATGTTCTGACATGTCAGCATGAGTATCAAAATAACAATGTATCATCGGTGCTAGGATGGGTTGAGGTGAGGCCTCACATGCTCCCCCACTAGGCATGAACTTCCTCCTGGAGTTCATCAAAAAGATAAGGGTACTGTGCTGCATCCTCCCAACAAGCTGTAACCTCATCGTACCAATCCTATTGGACTCTAACCTGGTCCAACTCTCGACCTCGAAGTGCTAGGGTCAGTCGGGCAATAATACGGATGAGCTATAGTGCTAACTGGCCATCTGACTCCACCTAAAAAGCATCCCAATCTATAATATGAGACTCATAATAAATATATCCTTTGAGTAAGAAAATGTGAAACACATCTTTGATGCGTGATAGGCTAGGTGGCAAGGCTAAACGGTAGGCAACCGGTCCTATCCTCTCTAGGATCTCGAACGGTCCAACGAACCAGGGTGCCAATTTAGAGCCCTTTCCAAATCGAATCAGACTCTTATGTGGCCGTACCCTCAAAAAAACTCTATCACCAACCTGATATTCCCGATCTATCCTCTTCGCATCTGCATACTTCTTCTGTCGATCTTGTGCCTCTCTCAAGCATTGTCTAATCAGAGTCACCTGCTGCTCCATCTCCTTAACCAACTGAGGGCCAATAGATACTTGGTCCTCGATCCTGTCCCAACTCAACGACGTCCTGCAAGGTCTTCCATACAAGGCCTCATAAGGCGGCATACTTATGGAAGAATGGTGCCTATTTTTATAGGAAAACTCGACAAGATGTAGGTATTCCTCCCACTTGACCTGATGGTCCATCACATACATACGCAACATGTCCTCCAAAACTTGATTCACTCGTTCAGTCTACCCATCAGTCTGAGGATGGTACGCTGTACTAAAATTGAGCTCAGTGCCCAACGCCAATTGCAACTCTCTCCAAAAAGATGAGGTGAACAAAGAGTCCCTGTCGGAGATGATCTTACGGGGAATGCCATGAAGTCTGACAATATCCCGTAGAAACACCTGTGCTATGTTTCATGCAGTATATGTAGTACGCATGGGAGAGAAGTGGGAAACTTTGGTCAATGTGTCAACTGTTACCAAAATGACATCATGGCGATGAGATGACAAGGGGAGACCAACAATAAAGTCCATAAATATAACATTCCACTTCCACTCCACGATCTCATGAGGTTGAAGGATCCCACCGGGATGTCGATGCTCCGCCTTCACCCTCTGACAATCGAGGCATCTCACAACTATGTTAGCAATCTGCACTCTCATGCCTGGCCAATGATATAACTACCTCAAATCTGCATGCAACTTCTTAACACCGAGGTGCGCTGCATAAGGTGCTCTGCGAGCCTCAAGTATAATGAACTCGCACAATCCCCCAGTGAGGGGTACATACATACATCCTCTATGGCGCAAGAGTCCATCGAACTCCAAGGAATACTCTAAATACTTCCCTTCTAAGGGTCTCTGAGAACGCACCACCTGACTAACCTCTGTATAAAGCTCATCCACTGGCAAGTGCTGAAGAATCCTTTCCCTCAAATCAATACAAGTAGTCATAGATGATAACTCATGGCGCCTTCTACTTAAGGCATCTGCAACTACATTGTCCTTCCCCTTGATGTAATGAACATCAAAATCGTACTCACAAAGGAACTCCATCCACCTTCTCTGCCTAACATTAAGGTTCGGCTGTGTGAATATGTACTGTAAGCTCTGGTGGTCGGAATGAAGCTCAAATCTGTGACCCAGTAGAAAGTGTCACCAGCTCACTAAGGCATGAACTACTGCCACAAGCTCAAGGTCGTGAGTAGGGTAGTTAAGTTCATAATTCTTCAACTTCCTAGACTCAAAGGAGATGGGTCGGCCATCCTACATAAGGACTACCCCTATGTCATCCAAAGATGCATCAGTACACACTACGAAGTCCATGGATGGATCTGGTACTGCAATAATCAGTGCACTCGTGAGGGCTCTTTTGAGCTCTTGAAAAGCTCTGTCACACTTCTCCATCCACTCATACTTCTTTCCCTTCCTTTGAAGAGATGTGATGGGATGTGCCAATATAGAGAATCCTACAATGAAGCGTTGATAGTACCCTGCTAGTCCCATAAAGCTCCTCACCTCAGTGACACTAGTGGGTGCCGACCAATCCATGATGGCCCTAATTTTTGATGGGTCTACTAAGACACCATTGCCTGATATGACATGACCCAAATAACGTATCTCAGGTCTAAAGAATGCACACTTTGACAAGTTGAAAAACAATTGGTTCTCCTTCAATTTCTGCAATACCTATCTCAAGTGCTCTTCGTGCTCCTGCTCATTATGAGAATATATCAAGATATCATCCAAGAAAACAACCACAAACTTATCCAAAAATGTATGAAATACTTCATTCATGAGGCTCATGAATACAGCTAGAGCATTCGTGAGGCCAAATGGTACCACAGTGAACTCGTAGTGGCCATACCTAGTACGAAATTAAGTACTTACTTTTAATTAATTAAACAAAGTTATTTAATTAAATGAGAAGCCGTTCAAAATTAATTAAATGAATTTATTTAATTAAATAAGAAAAGTGTCTCTAATTAATTAAAGATTATTTAATTAAATAGAAAAAGTAATTATGAGAGCATATCTCATTTTATTAAATTAAATATAATAACAAAATCTCTCTTCAGTTCAAAAAGGGAAATTTCCAGTTCACTATTGATAAAAAATGAGTTAAATCAGTCGACTACTTTTTCTACTCAAATTGAATTAGTTAACTCCTTATTTTACTCAAATTAAATCTGTTAACTCCCTTTAATTTGGAAATCTCCCTTTATGACTGAACTTCACCTTTAATCCAGACCGTTGATTGAAATCGATCTCAACCATTGATGAATTCCAAGAAAGTCTATTTAAGAGGCACTCATCTCTTCATTTTGAAAGGTTGAATGAGAATTTGAATCGAATTGTTGCTAGAATTCATACTCACATTTGCTCATATTCACATACCCAAAGTTCAAGTTTGACAAAAAGTTGACCAGATTTAATCACGATTGACTTGAGTTGACTAATTTTGAATAGAATTTATAAATAATTAAACGAAATTATTTAATTAAATGGTGTACTTACTTCTAATTAATTGAACAAAGTTATTTAATTAAATGAGAAGCCATTCCTAATTAATTAAATGAAGCTATTTAATTAAATAAGAAAAGTGTCTCTAATTAATTAAAGATTATTTAATTAAATAGAAAAAGTAATTATGAGAGCATATCTCATTTTATTAAATTAAATATCTCAACAAAATCTCTCTTCAGTTCAAAAAGGGAAATTTTCAGTTCACTATTGATAAAAAATGAGTTAAATGAGTTAACTCTTTTTTCTACTCAAATTGAATCAGTTAAATCCTTATTTTTCTCAAATTAAATCTGTTAACTCCGTTTAATTTGGAAATCTCCCTTTATGACTGAACTTCACCTTTACTCCTGACCGTTGATTGAAATCAATCTCAACTGTTGATGAATTCCAGGAAAGTCTATTTAAGAGACCCTCATCTCTTCATTTTGAAAGGTTGAATGAAAATTTGCATCAAATTGTTGTTGGAATTCATACTCACATTTGCTCATATTCACATACGTAAAGATCAAGTTTGACCAAAAGTTGACCAGATTTAACCACGGTTGACTTGAATTGATTAGTTTCGAAATTTTTTTTGAAATAATTAAATAAAATTATTTAATTAAATGGAGTAATTTACTCTAATTAATCAAACAAAGTTATTTAATTAAATGAGAAGCCATTCCTAATTAATTAAATAAAGTTATTTAATTAAATAAGAAAAGTGTCTTTAATTAATTAAAGATTATTTAATTAAAAAGAAAAAGTAATTATGAAAGCATATCTCATCAAAATCTCTCTTCAGTTCAAAAAAGGAAATTTCCAGTTCACTATAATAAAAAATGAGTTAAATCAGTTAACTCCATTTTCTACTCAAATTGAATCAGGTAACTCCTTATTTTACTCAAATTAAATATGTTAACTCCCTTTAATTTGAAAATCTCCCTTTATGACTAAACTTCACATTTAATCCTGACTGTTGTTTGAAATTGATCTCAACCGTTGATGAATTCCAAGAAAGTCTATTTAAGAGACCCTCATCTCTTCATTTTGAAAGGTTGAATGAGAATTTGCATCGAATTGTTGCTGGAATTCGTACTCACAATTGCTCATATTCACATACGCAAAGATCAAGTTTGACCAAAAGTTGACCAGATTTAACCACGGATGACTTGAGTTGACTAGTTTCGAAAAGAATTTTGAAATAATTAAATGAAATTATTTAATTAAATGGAGTGCTTACTTCTAATTAATTAAATAAAGTTTTTTAATTAAATGAGAAGCCATTCCTAATTAATTAAAAGAAGTTATTTAATTAAATAAGAAAAGTGTCTCTAATTAATTAAAGATTATTTAATTAAATAGAAAAAGTAATTATGAGAGCATATATCATTTTATTAAATTAAATATCTAGACAAAATCTCTCTTCAGTTCAAAAAAGAAAATTTTTAGTTCACTATTGATCAAAAATGAGTTAAATCAGTTAAATCCTTTTTCTACTCAAATTGAATCAGTTAACTCCTTATTTTACTGAAATTAAATCTGTTAACTCCCTTTAATTTGGAAGTCTCCCTTTATGACTGAACTTCACCTTTAATCCTGACCGTTGATTGAAATCGATCACAACCATTGATGAATTCTAGGAAAGTCTATTTAAGAGACCCTCATCTCTTCATTTTGAAATGTTGAATGAGAATTTGCATCGAATTGTTGCTGGGATTCATACTCACATTTGCTCATATTCACATACGCAAAGATCAAGTTTGACCAAAAATTGACTAGATTTAACCACGGTTGACGTGAGTTGACCAGTTTCAAATTTTTTTTAAAAATAATTAAACTAAATTATTTAATTAAATAGAATACTTACTTCTAATTAATTAAACAAAGTTATTAAATAAAATAAGAAGCCATTCCTAATTAATTAAATGAAGGTATTTAATTAAATAAGAAAAGTGTCTCTAATTAATTAAAGATTATTTAATTAAATAGAAAAAGTAATAATGAGAGCATATCTCATTTTATTAAATTAAATATCTCAACAAAATCTCTCTTCAGCTCAAAAAGGGAAATTTCCAGTTCACTATTGATAAAAAATGAGTTAAATCAGTTGACTCTTTTTTCTACTCAAATTGAATCAGTTAACTGCTTATTTTACTCAAATTAAATCTGTTAACTCCCTTTAATTTGGAAATCTCCCTTTTAGACTGAACTTGACCTTTAATCCTGACCGTTAATTGAAATTGATCTCAACCGTTGATGAATTCCAGGAAAGTCTATTTAAGAGACCCTCATCTCTTCATTTTGAAAGGTTGAATGAGAATTTGCATCGAATTGTAGCTGGAATTCATACTCACATTTGCTCATATTCACATACGCAAAGATCAAGTTTGACCAAAAGTTGACCAAATTTAACCACGGTTGACTTGAGTTGACTAGTTTCAAATTTTTTTTTGAAATAATTAAAAGAAATTATTTAATTAAATGGAGTACTTACTTCTAGTTAATTAAATAAAGTTATTTAATTAAAAGAGAAGCCATTTCTAATTAATTAAATGAAGTTATTTAATTAAATAAGAAAAGTGTCTCTAAATATTAAAGATTATTTAATTAAATAGAAAAAGTAATTATGAGAGCATATCTCATTTTATTAAATTAAATATCTCAACAAAATCTCTCTTCAGTTCAAAAAGAGAAATTTCCTGTTCACTATTGATAAAAAATGAGTTAACTCAATTGACTCCTTTTTCTACTCAAATTGAATCAGTTAACTCCTTATTTTGCTCAAATTAAATCTCTTAACTCCCTTAAATTTGGAAATCTCCCTTTATGACTGAACTTCACCTTTAATCCTGATCGTTGATTGAAATCGATCTCAATTGTTGATGAATTCCAGGAAAGTCTATTTAAGAGACTGTCATCTCTTCATTTTGAAAGGTTGAATTAAAATTTGCATCGAATTGTTGCTGGAATTCATACTCACATTTGCTCATAATCACATACGCAAAGATCAATTTTGACCAAAAGTTGACCAGATTTAACCACGGTTGACTTCAATTGACAAGTTTTGAAAAGAATTTGTAAATAATTAAATAAAATTATTTAATTAAATGGAGTACTTATTTCTAATTAATAAAACAAAATTATTTAATTAAATGAGAAGCCATTCCTAATTAAATAAATAAAGTTATTTAATTAAATAAGAAAAGTGTCTCTAATTAATTAAAGATTATTTAATTAAATAGAAAAAGTAATTATGAAAGCATATCTCATTTTATTAAATTAAATATCTCAACAAAATCTCTCTTCAGTTCAAAAAGAGAAATTTCCAGTTCACTATTGATCAAAAATGAGTTAAATCAGTCGACTCCTTTTTCTACTCAAATTGAATCAGTTAACTCCTTATTTTACTCAAATTAAATCTGTTAACTCCCTATAATTTTGAAATCTCCCTTTATGACTGAACTTCACTTTTAATCCTGACCGTTGCTCGAAATTGATCTCAACCATTGATGAATTCCAGGAAAGTCTATTTAAGAGACCCTCATCTCTTTATTGTGAAAGGTTGAATGAGAATTTGCTTTGAGTTGTTGCTAGAATTCATACTCACATTTGCTTATATTCACATACCCAAAAATCAAGTTTGACCAAAAGTTGAACAGATTTAACCACGGATGACTTGAGTTGACTAGTTTCGAAAAGAATTTTGAAATAATTAAATAAAATTATTTAATTAAATGGAGTACTTACTTCAAAGTAGTTGAACAAAGTTATTTAATTAAATGAGAAGCCATTCCTAATTAATTAAAAGAAACTATTTAATTAAATAAGAAAAGTGTCTCTAATTAATTAAAGATTATTTAATTAAATAGAAAAAGTAATAATGAGAGCATATATTATTTTATTAAATTAAATATCTAGACAAAATCTCTCTTCAGTTCAAAAAGGAAAATTTTCAGTTCACTATTGATAAAAAATGAGTTAAATCAGTTAAGTCCTTTTTCTACTCAAATTGAATTAGTTAACTCGTTATTTTACTCAAATTAAATCTGTTAACTCCCTTTAATTTGAAAATCTCCCTTTATGACTGAACTTCACCTTTAATCCTGACCGTTGATTGAAATCGATCTCAACCATTGACGAATTCTAAGAAAGTATATTTAAGAGACCCTGATCTCTTCATTTTGAAATGTTAAATAAGAATTTGCATCGAATTGTTGCTAGAATTCATACTCACATTTGCTCATATTCACATATGCAAAGATAAAGTTTGACCAAAAGTTGACCAGATTTAACCATGATTGACCTTAGTTGACTAGTTTCGAAATTTTTTTTGAAATAATTAAACTAAATTATTTAATTAAATGGAGTACTTACTTCTAATTAATTAAATAAAGTTATTTAATTAAATGAGAAGTCATTTCTAATTAAATAAATGAAGGTATTAAATTAAATATGAAAAGTGACTATAGTTAATTAAAGATTATTTAATTAACTATAAAAGGTAATTATGAGAGCATATCTCATTTTATTAAATTAAATATCTCAACCAAGTCTCTCTTCAGCTCAAAACGGGAAATTTCCAGTTCAGTATTGATAAAAAATGAGTTAAATCAGTTGACTCCTTTTTCTACTCAAATTGAATTAGTTAACTCCTTATTTTACTCAAATTGAATCTGTTAACTCCCTTTAATTTGGAAATCTCCCTTTCTGACTGAACTTCACCTTTAATCCTGACTGTTGATTGAAATCGATCTCAACTGTTGATGAATTCAAGGAAAGTCTATTTAAGAGACCCTCATCTCTTCATTTTGAAAGGTTGACTGAGAATTTGCATCGAATTGTTGCTGGAATTCATACTCACATTTGCTCATATTCACATACGCAAAGATCAAGTTTCACCAGAAGTTGACCAATTTTAACCACGATTGACTTGAGTTGACTAGTTTCGAATTTTTTTTTGAAATAATTAAAAAAAATTATTTAATTAAATGGAGTACTTACTCCGAGTTAATTAAACAAAGTTATTTAATTAAAAGAGAAGCCATTTTTAATTAATTAAATGAAGTTATTTAATTAAATAAGAAAAGTGTCTCTAATTAATTAAAGATTATTTAATTAAATAGAAAAAGTAATTATGAGAGCATATCTCATTTTATTAAATTAAATATCTCCACAAAATCTCTCTTCAGTTCAAAAAGGGAAATTTCCAGTTCACTATTGATCAAAAATGAGTTAAATCAGTTAACTCCTTTTTCTACTCAAATTGAATCAGTTAACTCCTTATTTTACTTAAATTGGATCTGTTAACTCCCTTTAATTTAGAAATCTCCCTTTATGACTGAACTTCACCTTTAAATCCTGACAGTTGATTGAAATCGATCTCAACCATTGATGAATTTCAGGAAAGTATATTTAAGAGACCCTCATCTCTTCATTTTGAAAGGTTGAATGAGAATTTACATCGAATTGTTATTAGAATTTATACTCACATTTGCTCATATTCACATATGCAAAGATCAAGTTTGACCAAAAGTTGACCAGATTTAACCACGGTTGACTTGAGTTGACTAGTTTCAAAAAGAATATTGAAATAATTAAATGAAATTATTTAATTAAATGAAGTACTTACTTCTAATTAATTGAACAAAGTTATTTAATTAAATGAGAAGCCATTCCTAATTAATTAAAAGAAGTTATTTAATTAAATAAGAAAAGTGTCTCTAGTTAATTAAAGCTTATTTAATTAAATAGAAAAAGTAATTATGTGAGCATCTCATTTTATTAAATTAAATATCTCAACAAAATCTCTCTTCAGTTCAAAAAGGGAAATTTCCAGTTCACTATTGATCAAAAATGAGTTAAATGAGTTAACTCATTTTTCTAATCAAATTGAATCAGTTAACTCTTTATTTTACTCAAATTAAATCTGTTAACTCCCCTTAATTTGGAAATCTCCCTTTATGACTGAACTTCACCTTTAATCCTAACTGTTGATTGAAATCGATCTCAACCGTTGATGAATTCTAGGAAAGTCTATTTAAGAGACTCTCATCTCTTCATTTTGAAAGGTTGAATGAGAATTTGCATCGAGTTGTTGCTGGAATTCATACTCACATTTTCTCATATTCACATACGCAAAGATCAAGTTTGACCAAAAGTTGACTAGATTTAACCACGGTTGACTTGAGTTGACTAGTTTCGAAAAGAATTTTAAAATAATTAAACGAAATTAGTTAATTAAATGGAGTACTTACTTCTAATTAATTAGACAAAGTTATTTAATTAAATGAGAAGCCATTCCTAATTAATTAAATGAAGTTATTTAATTAAATAAGAAAAGTGTCTCTAATTAATTAAAGATTATTTAATTAAATAGAAAAAGTAATTATTAGAGCATATATCATTTTATTAAATTAAATATCATAACAAAATCTCTCTTCAGTTCAAAAAGAGAAATTTTCAGTTCACTATTGATATAAAATGAGTTAAATCAGTCGACCACTTTTTCTACTCAAATTGAATCAGTTAACTCTTTATTTTACTCAAATTAAATCTGTTAACTCTCTTTAATTTGGAAATCTCCCTTTATGACTGAACTTCACCTTTAATCCTGACCGTTAATTGAAATTGATCTCAACCGTTGATGAATTCTAGGAAAGTCTATTTAAGAGACACTCATCTCTTCATTTTGAAAGGTTGAATGAGAATTTGCATCGAATTGTTGCTAGAATTCATACTCATATTTGCTCATATTCACATACGCAAAGATCAAGTTTGACCAAAAGTTGACCAAATTTAACCATGGTTGACTTGAGTTGACTAGTTACGAAAAGAATTTTGAAATAATTAAACGAAATTATTTAATTAAATGGAGTATTTACTTCTAATTAATTGAACAAATTTATTTAATTAAATGAGAAGCCATTACTAATTAATTAAATGAAGTTATTTAATTAAATAAGAAAAGTGTCTCTAATTAATTAAAGATTATTTAATTAAATAGAAAAAGTAATTATGAGAGCATATCTCATTTTATTAAATTAAATATCTTAACAAAATCTCTCTTCAGTTCAAAAAGGGAACTTTCCAGTTCACTATTGGTCAAAAATGACTTAAATCAGTTAACTCGTTTTTCTACTCAAATTGAATTAGTTAACTCCTTATTTTACTCAAATTAAATCTGTTAACTCCCTTTAATTTGGAAATCTCCCTTTATGACTGAACTTCACCTTTAATTCTGACTGTTGATTGAAATCGATCTTAACCGTTGATGAATTCCAGGAAAGACTATTTAAGAGACCCTCATCTCTTCATTTTGAAAAGTTGAATGAGAATTTGCATAGAATTGTTGCTGGAATTCATACTCACATTTGCTCATATTCACATACGCAGAGATCAAGTTTGACCAAAAGTTGACCAGATTTAACCATAGTTGACTTCAGTTCACTACTTTCGAAAAGAATTTTGAAATAATTAAACAAAATTATTTAATTAAATGAAGTACTTACTTCTAATTAATTAAACAAAGTTATTTAATTAAATGAGAAGCCATTCATAATTAATTAAATGAATTTATTTAATTATATAACAAAAGCGTCTCTAATTAAATAAAGATTACTTAATTAAATAGAAAAAGTAATAATCAGAGCATATTTCATTTTATTAAATTAAATATCTCAACAAAATCTCTCTTCAGTTCAAAAAGGGAAATTTTCAGTTCACTATTGATCAAAAATGAGTTAAATCAGTTAACTCTTTTTTCTACTCAAATTGAATCAGTTAACTCTTTATTTTACTCAAATTAAATCTGTTAACTCCTTTTAATTTGGAAATCTCCCTTTATGACTGAACTTCACCTTTAATCATGACCGTTGATTAAAATTGATCTCAACCATTGATGAATTTCAGGAAAGTCTATTTAAGAGACCATCATCTCTTCATTTTTTTAAGGTTGAATGAGAATTTGTATCGAATTGTTGCTAAAATTCATACTCACATTTGCTCATATTCACATAGGCAGAGATCAACTTTGACCAAAAGTTGGCTAGATTTAACCACGGTTGACTTGAGTTGACTAGATTCAAAAAGAATTTTGAAATAATTAAATGAAATTATTTAATTAAGTGGAGTACTTACTTCTAATTAATTAAACAAAGTTATTTAATTAAATGAGAAGCCATTCTTAATTAATTAAATGAAGTTATTTAATTAAATAAGAAAAGTGTCTCTAATTAATTAAAGATTATTTAATTAAATAGAAAAAGTAATTATGAAAGCATATCTCATTTTATTAAATTAAATATCTCAACAAAATCTCTCTTCAGTTCAAAAAGAAAAATTTCCAGTTCACTATTGAATAAATCTGTTAACTCCCTTTAATTTGAAAATCTGTTCCTTATTTTACACAAATGTGAGTATGAATACCAGCAACAATTCACTGCAAATTCTCATACAACCTTTCAAAATGAAGAGATGAGGGTCTATTAAATAGACTTTCCTGGAATTCATCAATGGTTGAGATTGATTTCAATAAACGGTCAGGATTAAAGGTGAAGTTCAGTCATAAAGGGAGATTTTAAAATTAAAGGGAGTTAACATATTTAATTTGAGTAAAATAAAGAGTTAACTGATTCAATTTGAGTAGAAAAAGGAGTTAACTGATTTAACTCATTTTTGATCAATAGTGAACTGGAAATTTCCCTTTTTGAACTGAAGAGAGATTTTGTTGAGATATTTAATTTAATAAAATGAGATATGCTCTCATATTTACTTTTTCTATTTAATTAAATAATCTTCAATTAATTAGAGACACTTTTCTTATTTCATTAAATAACTTCATTTAATTAATTAGGAATGGCTTCCCATTTAATTAAATAACTTTGTTTAATTAATTAGAAGTAAGTACTCCATTTAATTAAATAATTTTGTTTAATTATTTAAAAATTCTTTTTGAAACTAGTCAACCGTGGTTAAATCTAGTCAACGTTTGGTCAAACTTGATCTTTGCATCTGTGAATATGAGCAAATGTGAGTATGAATTCTAACAACAATTCGATGCAAATTTTCATTCAACATTTCAAAATGAAGAGATGAGGGTCTCTTAAATAGACTTTCCTAGAATTCATCAACGGTTGAGATCGATTTCAATCAACGATCAGGATTAAATGTGAAGTTCAGTCATAAAGAAAGATTTTCAAATTAAAGGGAGTTAACAGATTTAATTTGAGTAAAATAAGGAGTTAACTAATTCAATTTGAGTAGAAAAAGGAGTTAACTAATTTAACTCTTTTTTTATCAATAGTGAACTGAAAATTTCCCTTTTTGAATTGAAGACAGATTTTGTTGAGATATTTAATTTAATAAAATGAGATATGCTCTCATAATTACTTTTTCTATTTAATTAAATAATCTTTAATTAATTAGAGACACTTTTTTTATTTAATTAAATAACTTCATTTAATTAATTAGGAATGGCTTCTCATTTAATTAAATAACTTTGTTTAATTAATTAGAAGTAAGTACCTTATTTAATTAAATAATTTCATTTAATTATTTCAAAATACTTTTTGAAACTAGTCAACTCAAGTCAACCATAGTTAAATCTGGTCAATTTTTGGTCAAACTTGATCTTTGCGTATGTGAATATGAGCAAATGTGAGTATGAACTCTAGCAACAATTCGGTGCAAATTCTCATTCAACCTTTTAAAATGAAAAGATGAGGGTCTCTTAAATAGGCTTTCCTGAAATTCATCAACGGTGTAGATCAATTTTAATTAACGGTCAGTATTAAAGGTGAAGTTCATACATAAAGGGAGATTTCCAAATTAAAGGGAGTTAACAGATTTAATTTGAGTAAAATAAATAGTTAACTGATTCAATTTGAGTAGAAAAAGGAGTCAACTGATTTAACTCATTTTTGATCAATAGTGAACTGGAAATTTTCATTTTTGAACTAAAGAGAAATTTTTATGAGATGTTTAATTTAATAAAATGAGATATGCTCTCAGAATTACTTTTTCTATTTAATTAAATAATATTTAATTAATTAGAGACACTTTTCTTATTTAATTAAATAACTTCATTTAATTAATTAAGAATGGCTTCTCATTTAATTAAATAACTTTGTTTAATTAACTAGAAGTAAGTACTCCATTTAATTAAATAATTTCGTTTAATTATTTCAAAATTCTTTTCGAAACTAGTCAAGTCAAGTCAACAGTGGTTAAATCAGGTCAATTTTTGGTCAAAATTGATCTTTTCATATGTGAATATGAGCAAATGTGTGTATGAATTCTACCAACAATTCGATGTAAATTCTCATTCAATTCTCATTCAACCTTTCAAAATGAAGAGATGAGGGTCTCTTAAATAGACTTTCCTAGAATTCATCAACGGTTGGGATCGATTTCAATCAACGGTCAGGATTAAAGGTAAAGTTCAGTCATAAAGGGAGTTAATAGATTTAATTTGATTAAAATAAGGAGCTAACTGATTCAATTTGAATAGAAAAAAGAGCTAACTCATTTAACTCATTTTTTATCAATAGTGAACTGGAAATTTCTGTTTTTGAACCGATGAGAGATTTTGTTGAGATATTTAATTTAATAAAATGAGATATGCTCTCATAATTACTTTTTCTATTTAACTAAATAATCTTTACTTAATTAGAGACACTTTTGTTATTTAATTAAATAACTTCATTTAATTAATTAAGAATGGCTTCTCGTTTAATTAAATAACTTTGTTTAATTAATTAGAAGTAAGTACTCCATTTAATTAAATAATTTCGTTTAATTATTTCAAAAATTTTATCGAAACTAGTCGACTCAAGTCAACCGTGGTTAAATCTGGTCAATTTTTGGTCAAACTTGATCTGTGCATATGTAAATATGAGCAAATGTGAGTATGAATTCCAGCAACAATTCGATGTAAATTCTCATTCAACCTTTCAAAATGAAGAGATGAGGGTCTCTTAAATATACTTTCCTGAAATTCATTAATGGTTGAGATTGATTTCAATCAACTGTCAGGATTTAAAGGTGAAGTTCAGTCATAAAGGGAGATTTTCTAATTAAAGGGAGTTAACAGATCTAATTTAAGTAAAATAAGGAGTTAACTGATTCAATTTGAGTAGAAAAAGGAGTTAACTGATTTAAATCATTATTCATCAATAGTGAACTGAAAATTTCCCTTTTTGAACTGAAGGGAGATTTTGTTGAGATATATAATTTAATAAAATGAGATATGCTCTCATAATTACTTTTTCTATTTAATTAAATAATCTTTAATTAATAAGAGACACTTTTCTTATTTAATTAAATAACTTCATTTAATTAATTAGGAATGGCTTCTCATTTAATTAAATAAGTTTGTTTAATTAATTAGAAGTAAGTACTCCATTAATTAAATAATTTTATTTAATTATTTTAAAATTCTTTTTGAAACTAGTCAACTCAAGTCAACCATGGTTAAATCTGGTCAACTTTTTGTCAAACTTGATCTTTGCGTATGTGAATGTGAGAAAATGTGAGTATGAATTGCAGCAACAATTCGATGCAAATTCTTATTCAACTTTTAAAAATGAAGAGATGAGGGTCTCTTAAATAGGCTTTCCTAGAATTCATCACCGGTTGAGATCGATTTAAATGAACGTTCAGGATTAAAGGTGAAGTTCATTTATAAAGGGAGATTTTCAAATTAAAGAGAGTTAATAGATTTAATTTGAGTAAAATAAGGAGTTAACTGATTCAATTTGAGTAGAAAAAGGAGTCAACTGATTTAACTCATTTTTGAACAATAGTGGACTGGAAATTTCCCTTTTTGAACTGAAGAGAGATTTTGTTGAGATATTTAATTTAATAAAATGAGATATGCTCTATAATTAGTTTTTCTAATTAATTAAATAATTATTAATTAATTAGAGACACTTTTCTTATTTAATTAAATAACTTCATTTAATAAATTAGGAATGACTTCTCATTTAATTAAATAACTTTGTTTAATTAATTAGAAGTACTTTGTTTAATTATTTCAAAAAAAATTTTGAAACTAGTCAACTCAAGTCAACTGTGGTTAAATCTGGTCAACTTTTGGTCAAACTTGATCTTTGCGTATTTGAATATGAGGAAATATGAGTATGAATTCCAACAACAATTCGATGCAAATTCTAATTCAACCTTTCAAAATGAAGACATGAGGATATCTTAAATAGGCTTTCATGGAATTCATCAATGGTTGACATCGATTTCAATCAACGGTCAGGATTAGAGGTGAAGTTCAGTTATAAAGGGAGATTTTCAAATTAAAAGCAGTTAATAGATTTAATTTGAATAAAAAAATTGTTAACTGATTCAATTTGAGTAGAAAAAGAAGTCAACTAACTGAAAATTTTTCTTGTTTGAACTGAAAAGAGATTTTGTTGAGATATTTAATTTAATAAAATGAGATATGCTCTCATAATTACTTTTTCAATTTAATTAAATAATCTTTAATTAATTAGAGACACTTTTCTTATTTAATTAAATAACTTCATTTAATTCATTAGGAATGCCTTCTCATTTGATTAAATAACTTTGTTTAATTAATTAGAAGTAAGTACTCCATTTAATTAAATAATTTTGTTTAACTATTTCAAAATTCTTTTCGAAACTAGTCAACTCAAGTCAACCGTGGTTAAATCTGATCAACTTTTGGTCAAACTTGATCTTTGCGTATGTGAATATGAGCAAATGTGAGCATGAATTCCAGCAACAATTCGATGCAAATTCTCATTCAACCTTTCAAAATGAAGAGATGAGGGTCTCTTAAATAGGCTTTCCTGGAAGTCATCAATGGTTGTGATCGATTTCAATCAACGGTCAGGATTAAAGGTGAAGTTCAGTCATAAAGGGAGATTTCGAAATTAAAAGGAGTTAACAGATTTAATTTGAGTAAAATAAGGAGTTAAATGATTCAATTCGAGTAGAAAAAGAAGTCAACTGATTTAACTCATTTTTGATAAATAGTGAACTGAAAATTTCCCTTTTTGAACTAAAAAGCGATTTTGTTGAGATATTAAATATAATAAAATGAGGTATGCTCTCATAATTACTTTTTCTATTTAATTAAATAATTTTTAATTAATTAGAGACACTTTTCTTATTTAATTAATTAACTTCATTTAATTAATTAGGAATGGCTTTTCATTTAATTAAATAACTTTGTTTAATTAATTAGAAGTAAGTACTCCATTGAATTAAATAATTTCATTTAATTATTTCAAAAATCTTTCCAAAAGTAGTCAACTCAAGTCAACCGTGGTTAAATCTAGTGAACTTTTGCTCAAACTTGATCTTTGCGTATGTGAATATGAGCAAATGTGAGTACAAATTCGAGCAACAATTCGATGCAAATTCTCATTCAACCTTTCAAAATAAAGAGATGAGGGTCTCTTAAATAGGCTTTCTTGGAATTCATCAACGGTTGAGATCGATTTCAATCAACGGTCAGGATTAAAGGTGAAGTTCAGTCATAAAGGGAGATTTTCAAATTAAAGGGAGTTAACAGATTTAATTTGAGTAAAATAAAGAGTTAACTAATTCAATTTGAGTAGAAAAAGGAGTCAACTGATTTAACTCATTTTTTATCAATAGTGAACTGGATATTTTCCTTTTTGAATTTAAGAGAGATTTTGTTGAGATATTTAATTTAATAAAATGAGATATGCTCTCATAATTACTTTTTCTATTTAATTAAATAATCTTTAATTAATTAGAGACACTTTTCTTATTTAATTAAATAACTTCATTTAATTCATTAGGAACGTCTTCTCATTTAATTAAATAACTTTGTTTAATTAATTAGAAGTAAGTACTCCATTTAATTAAATAACTTCGATTAATTATTTCAAAATTCTTTTCAAAACTAGTCAACTCAAGTCAACCGTGCTTAAATCTGGTCAACTTTTGCTCAAACTTGATCTTTACGTATGTGAATATGAGCAAATGTGAGTACGAATTCCAGCAACAATTCGATGCAAATTCTCATTCAACCTTTCAAAATAAAGAGATGAGGGTCTCTTAAATAGGCTTTCTTGGAATTCATCAATGGTTGAGATCGATTTCAATCAATGGTAAGGATTAAAAGTGAAGTTCAGTCATAAAGGGAGATTTTCAAATTAAAGGGAGTTAACAGATTTAATTTGAGTAAAATAAGGAGTTAACTGATTCAATTTGAGTAGAAAAAGGAGTCAACTGGTTTAACTCATTTTTTATCAATAGTGAACTGGAAATTTCCCTTTTTGAACTGAAGAGAGATTTTGTTGAGATATTTAATTTAATAAAATGAGATATGCTCTCATAATTACTTTTTCTATTTAATTAAATAATCTTTAATTAATTAGAGACAGTTTTCTTATTTAATTAAATAACTTCATTTAATTAATTAGGAATGTCTTCTCATTTAATTAAATAACTTTGTTTAATTAACTAGAAGTAAGTACTCCATTTAATTAAATAACTTCGATTAATTATTTCAAAAAAAAATTCGAAACTAGTCAATTCAAATCAACAATGGTTAAATTTGGTCAACTTTTGGTCAAACTTGATCTTTGTGTATGTGAATATGAGCAAATGTGAGTATGAATTTCAGTAACAATTCGATGCAAATTCTCATTCAACCTTTCAAAATGAAGAGATAATGGGTCTCTTAAATAGACTTTCCTAGAATTCATCAATGGTTGAGATCGATTTCAATCAGCGGTTAGTATTAAAGGTGGAGTTCAGTCATAAGGGGAGATTTCCAAATTAAAGGGAGTTAGCAGATTTAATTTGAGTAAAATAAGGAGTTAACTAATTTAATTTGAGTAGAAAAGGGAGTTAACCAATTTAACTCATTTTTGATCAACAGTAAACTGAAAATATCCCTTTTTGAACTGAAGAGAGATTTTGTTGAGATATTTAATTTAATAAAATGAGATATGCTCTCATAATTACTTTTTCGATTTAATTAAATAATCTTTAATTAATTAGAGACACTTTTTTTATTTAATTAAATAACTTCATTTAATTAATTAGGAATGGCTTCTCATTTAATTAAATAACTTTGTTTAATTAATTAGAAGTAAGTACTCCATTTAATTAAATAATTTTCTTTAATTATTTCAAAATTGCTTTCGAAACTAGTCAATGGTTGAGATCAATTTCGATCAACGGTCAGAATTAAAGGTGAAGTTCAGTCATAAAGGGAGATTTTCAAATTAAAGGGAGTTAACAGATTTAATTTGAGTAAAATAAGCACTTAACTGATTCAATTTGAGTAGAGAAAGGAGATAACTGATTTATCTCATTTTTTATCAATAGTGAGCTGAAAATTTTCTTTTTTGAACTGAAGAGAGATTTTGTTGAGATATTTAATTTAATAAAATGAGATATGCTCTCATAATTACTTTTTCTATTTAATTAAATAATCTTTAATTAATTAGAGACACTTTTTTTATTTAATTAAATAACTTCATTTAATTAATTTCGAATGACTTCTCATTTAATTAAATAACTTTGTTTAATTAATTACAAGTAAGTACTCCATTTAAATAAATAATTTCATTTAATTATTTCAAAATTGCTTTCGAAACTAGTCAACTCAAGTCAACCGTGGTTAAATCTGGTCAACTTTTGGTCAAACTTGATCTTTGCGTATGTGAATATGAGCAAATGTGAGTATGAATTCCAGTAACAATTCGATGCAAATTCTCATTCAACCTTTCAAAATGAAGAGATGAGGGTCTCTTAAATAGACTTTCCTAGAATTCATCAATGGTTGAGATCAATTTCAATCAACGGTCAGGATTAAAGGTGAAGTTCAGTCATAAAGGGAGATTTCAATATTAAAGGGAGTTAAGAGATTTAATTTGAGTAAAATAAGGAGTTAATTGATTCAATTTGAGTTGAGAAAAGAGTTTACTGATTTAACTCATTTTTTATCAATAGTGAACTGAAAATTTCCCTTTTTGAACTGAAGAGAGATTTTGTTGAGATATTTAATTTAATAAAATGAGATATGCTCTCATAATTACTTTTTCTATTTAATTAAATAATCTTTAATTAATTAGAGACACTTTTCTTATTTAATTAATTAGGAATGGCTTCTCATTTAATTAAATAACTTTGTTTAATTAATTAGAAGTAAGTACTCCATTTAATTAAATAATTTTGTTGAATTGTTTCAAAATTCTTTTCGAAACTAATCAACTCAAGTGAACCATGGTTAAATCTGGTCAACTTTTGGTCAAACTTGATGTAATGCCCCGCCAAGGGTTTCAAAGAATTAACTTAGAATTTCACTAAGTTTAGTATCATTTAAAAATAAAAATAAAAATACCATATATATAACTCATGCACAATAATGAAAGCAATAGCGTTGTCCATCATAACATACATAACAGATTAAATTCTTTAAGATCCCTTAATGTTGAATTCATACATGAATCCATCTAGTACAACATCCACATGAAATAATAATGATAAGTTCAATGTTTATACATTATATTTCAAATACTCAATCATCCACTATACATGTCACAGGGTATGACAAGCTCAAAAAAATATACATACATAGAATAAGGTACATCATTCTATTCTAATCCATGATACATCAAAGTAGAGATAATCACATGATACAAAAACATATACATCCATTATAAAGATCAAACATAATAAACTAAGTGCATGGTTCCTCCCAACCGTCAATAGCATCATTAGATCATCATGGATCCTAGCCATCCCTCCGTGCGTAACATTCCAAATCATCGAAGCGATCATTGGTGTTACATAGTAGGAATGTCACTCCTAATATATACAACATCATATTTAGAAAGTAATCTAACATGCAAATAAAAGCATAAGATAACATCATCTAACATATGCTAATCATCAATGAAAAAGGATACATATCCACCATCATGAGGGACGCATCAGCCACGATGTCTCAATGAATCTCAAAATGATAAGAGTGGAAAATACACTACCACCCGACCGCGGGGTACCTAAGTGGTCCACTCCTACCGTGCTAAAGAGATAATCTCATGTCCCAAACAGACTATCAAAATCACATAACACATATCTCTATAAGTCCAGGAATCCTAAAAGTATACTAACTCAAAGGTTCCAAACACAAAATCTGACATCTAATCCCAGAGGCACACAATGACATGTAGGAACCTACCATGCAAGTGGAAAAGTGTCATCGCAATTATCATGTACAAGTTACCTTGGCAGTTAGCTAAACTCCATGGGTCCATACTGATTTCATGCGGCCACTAGTATCCTCTCATACTGACGAGGCATACTACAGAATGCAAGGTCGCAACCATGCATCTCACTACTCCCATCCTAGCCTGTACAAGCACTCAAGGCATGGGTGAGGAAAAAACACTTATATTTTTAGGTTCATTCAGTTAGTATTAGGTGTGAATGTTATCACTTATTAATCCAACTTACAATGAGTTACCTTTGCAGCCTCTTAGGGCCCCGGCCCCCATTGCAAGCCACTTCTTGTCACTACATGTAGATATCCTACCCTAATGCTCATGGAAGCATAAATCTAAAAATAAAAAAAGATAAACCATAAAATCATCAAATATGCATAAAAGCATCAAATCTCCATGAGCTAACATCCATAGAAAATCATGAACACAACAGCTCTCTATTGGCAATTTAAGTATCACTGATAATCAAATATCCAATGGTTCTCAATAACCAAAATATATATCTCAATCATACTAATCGAGGACTCCAAAAATGGTTGAGTCAAATATGTCACAACATGACATCACCAAGAATAAATCCACATTTTAGTCCCATCATGGTGACTAAAAAAATAAATAAAGGATAATTGATCGATGACCAAAATAATGGTTAAGTCAAGTGTTTCATACATAAGAATCTCAACTATAACAATCAGTAATCACAACTAATACATAGAGCATTCCATCACATAACCATGGTTGGGTTTATAAAGATCGAGATTAAAACATCATCATGTCACCATAATCACATAAACCCCAAGCCTCTGGTAGACGTCCTATACTGATCAACACTAGTCAACCCAAAACCCAAAATAATAGCATAAAGAATACACAATGTAAACACATGTTTTGGTTTTACAACTTGAATTTAAATGTAGAGATCTCAGTTTAAGTTTCCAAGTTTGAAGAATGAATGGGGAAACATTCATATTGTTTTGGATAGATAAAAGTTTTCCTTATTAGAATTAAAAATCCATTTTCCAATTTATAATATTTGTTTGATACATCCCCCACCAAACTATAAATTCTTTGTTTAATAATTCTAAACAATTAAATTATTAAATAGTTGAAAGTTATTAAAGAGTCACCTTTATAAAAATAAATCTTCAATATAAATCATTGATCAAATAATAATAACTTAAATTTATAAATAACTTATTTACATATTACATATTACATATATATATATATATATATACATATGTAAATATATTAATATGTTTTCATAAAATCGATTTAACAATTTTGATTGACACCATATTATATAGCAATGTGAATTGATTGTTTATAAAAACCCCCCAAAACTCTTGTTGCGATACGTAGTACCTGTAGTCATAGGCACTGTGCCGACAACGAGTACGTAGTACCCATGTCGCCGCAGACCTGCGATGGCAGGTCTCTGCCTTCTGCAGGCGCGGGGTACGAATCGTGCCAAAGGCATTATAATATACATTTGTTTCATGCGATATGAATCGCGATGCGATTTATTGAATTTCCCACTATGATTTATCAATCACTCAATTTGGTGCATTATATATAAATATACATATGTATATATATATATATATGTATGTATGTATGTATATAGGTATATATATATGTATAACTAGTCAACTCAAGTCAACTGTGCTTAAATCTGATCAACTTTTGGTCAAACTTGATCTTTGCGTATGTGAATATGAGCAAATGTGAGTATGAATTCCAGCAACAATTTGATGCAAATTCTTATTCATCCTTTCAAAATGATGAGATGAGGGTCTCTTAAATAGACTTTCTTAGAATTCATCAACGGTTGAGTTTGATTTTAATCAACGGTCATAATTAAAGGTGAAGTTCAGTCATAAAGGGAGATTTCCAAATTAAAAAGAGTTAAAAGATTTAATTTGAGTAAAATAAGGAGTTAACTGATTCAATTTGAGTAGAAAAAGGAGTCAACTAATTTAACTCATTTTTTATCAATAGTGAATTAGAAATTTCTCTTTTTGAACTGAAGAGAGATTTTGTGGAGATATTAAATTTAATAAAATGAGATATGCTCTCATAATTACGTTTTCTATTTAACTAAATAATCTTTAATTAATTAGAGACACTTTTCTTATTTAATTAAATAACTTCATTTAATTAATTTGGAATGGCTTCTCATTTAATTAAATAACTTTCTTTAATTAATTAGAAGTAACTACTCCATTTAATTAAATAATTTCGTTTAATTATTTCAAAATTCTTTTTGAAACTAGTCAACTCAAGTCAACCGTGGTTAAATTTGGTCAACTTTTGATCAAACTTGATCTTTGCGTATGTGAATATGAGCATATGTGAGTATGAATTTCAGCAACAATTCGATGCAAATTTTCATTCAACCTTTCAAAATGAAGAGATGAGGGTCTCTTAAATAGACTTTGCTAGAATTCATCAATGGTTGAGATAGATTTCAATCAATGGTCAAGATTAAAGGTGAGGTTCAGTCATAATTATTTCAAAATTCTTTTCGAAACTAGTCAACTCAAGTCAACCGTGGTTAAATCTGATCAACTTTCAGTCAAACTTGATCTTTGCATATGTGAATATGAGCAAATCTGAGTATGAATTCCAGCAACAATTCGATGCAAATTCTCATTCAACCTTTCAAAATGAAGAGATGAGGGTCTCTTAAATAGACTTTCCTAAAACTCATACACAGTTGAGATCGATTTCAATCAACAATCAGGATTAAAGGTGAAGTTAAGTCATAAAGGAAGATTTCCAAATTAAAGAGAGTTAACAGATTTAATTTGAGTAAAATAAGGAGTTAACTGATTCAATTTGAGTATAAAAAGAAGTTAATTGATTTAACTCATTTTTTATCAATAGTGAACTGAAAATTTTCCTTTTTGAACTGAAGAGAGATTTTGTTGAGATATTTAATTTAGTAAAACGAGATATGCCCTCATAATTACTTTTTCTATTTAATTAAATAATCTTTAATTAATTAGAGACACTTTTCTTATTTAATTAAAGAACTTCATTTAATTAATTGGGAATGGTTTCTCATTTAATTAAATAACTTTGTTTAATTAATTAGAAGTAAGTACTCCATTTAATTAAATAATTTCGTTTGATTATTTAAAAATTCTTTTCAAAACTAGTCAACTCAAGTCAACCGTGGTGAAAAATCTAGTCAACTTTTGGTCAAACTTGATCTTTGCGTATGTGAATATGAGAAAATGTGAGTATGAATTCCAGCAACAATTCGATGCAAATTCTCATTCAACCTTTCAAAATGAAGAGATGAGAGTCTCTTAAATAGACTTTCCTAGAATTCATGAACGGTTGAGATCAATTTCAATCAACGGTCAGGATTAAAGGTGAACTTCAGTCATAAAGGGAGATTTCCAAATTAAAGGCAGTTAACAGATTTAATTTGAGTAAAATAAGGAGTTAACTGATTCAATTTGAGTAGAAAAAGGAGTTAACTCATTCAACTCATTTTTTATCAATAGTGAACTGGAAATTTCCATTTTTGAACTGAAGAGAGATTTTCTTGAGATATTTAATTTAATAAAATGACATATGCTCTCATAATTACTTTTTCTATTTAATTAAACAATCTTTAATTAATTAGAGACACTTTTCTTATTTAATTAAATAACTTCATTTAATTAATTAGGAATGGCTTCTCATTTAATTAAATAACTTTGTTTAACTATTTAGAAGTAAGTACTCCATTTAATTAAATAATTTCATTTAATTATTTCAAAATTCTTTTCGAAACTATTCAACTCAAGTGAACTGTTCTTAAATCTGGTCAACTTTTGGTCAAACTTGATCTTTGCGTATATGAATATGAGCAAAGGTGAGTATGAATTCCAGGAATAATTTGATGCAAATTCTCATTGAACCTTTCAAAATGAAGAGATGAGGGTCTCTTAAATAGACTTTCTTGAAATTCATCATCGGTTGAGATCGATTTCAATCAACGGTCAGGATTAAAGGTGAAGTTCAGTCATAAAAGGAGATTTCCAAATTAAAGGGAGTTAACAGATTTAATTTGAGTAAAATAAGGAGTTAACTGATTCAATTTGAGTAGAAAAGGGAGTTAACTGATTTAACTCATTTTTTATCAATAGTGAAATGGAAATTTTCCTTTTTGAACTGAAGAGAGATTTTGTTGAGATATTTAATTTAATAAAATGAGATATGATCCCATAATTACTTTTTCTATTTAATTAAAGAATCTTTAATTAATTAGAGACAATTTTCTTATTTAATTAAATAGCTTCATTTAATTAATTATGAATGGTTTTTCATTTAATTAAATAACTTTGTTTAATTAATTAGAATTAGGTACTCCATTTAATTAAATAATTTTGTTTAATTATTTCAAAATTCTTTTCGAAAGTAGTCAACGCAAGTCAACCGTAGTTAAATCTGGTCAACTTTTGGGCAAACTTTATATTTGCGTATGTGAATATGAGCAAATGTGAGTATAAATTCCAGCAACAATTTGATGCAAATTCTCATTCAACCTTTCAAAATGAAGAGATGAGGGTCTCTTAAATAGACTTTCTTGGAATTCATCAACGGTTGAGATCGATTTCAATCAACAGTCAGGATTAAAGGTGAAGTTCAGTCATAAAGAGAGATTTCCAAATTAAAGGGAGTTAACAGATTTAATTTTAGTAAAATAATGAGTTAACTAATTCAATTTGAGTAAAAAATGGATTTAACTCATTTAACTCATTTTTGAACAATAGTGAATTGAAAATTTCCCTTTTTGAACTGAAGAGAGATTTTGTTGAAATATTTAACTTAATAAAATGAGATATGCTCTCATAATTACTTTTTCTATTTAATTAAACAATCTTTAATTAATTACAGACAATTTTCTTATTTAATTAAATAACTTCATTTAATTAATTAGGAATGGCTTCTCACTTAATTAAATAACTTTGTTTAAGTAATTAGAAGTATGTACTCCATTTAATTAAATAATTTTGTTTAATTATTTTAAAATTAGTCAACTTAAGTCATCCTAGGTTAAATCTGGTCAACTTTTGGTCAAACCTGATATTTGCGTATGTGAATATGAGAAAATCTGAGTATGAATTCCAACAACAATTCGATGCAAATTCTTATTCAACCTTTCAAAAGTAAGAGATGAGGGTCTCTTAAATAGACTTTGTTGGAACTCATACACAGTTGAGATTGATTTCAATCAACGGTCAGGATTAAAGGTGAATTTCAGTCATAAAGGGGGATTTTCAAATTAAAGAGAGTTAACAGATTTAATTTGAGTAAAATAAGGAGTTAACTAATTCAATTTGAGTATAAAAAGGAGTTAACTGATTTAACTCATTTTTGATCAATAGTGAACTGAAAATTTTCCTTTTTGAACTGAAGAAAGATTTTGTTCAGATATTTAAGTTAACAAAATGAGATATGCTCTCATAATTACTTTTTCTATATAATTAAATAATCTTTAATTAATTAGAGACACTTTTCTTATTTAATTAAATAACTTCATTTAATTAATTGGGAATGGCTTCTCATTTAATTAAATAACTTTGTTTAATTAATTAGAAGTAAGTACTCCAATTAATTAAATAATTTTGTTTAATTATTTTAAAATTCTTTTCGAAACTAGTCAACTCAAGTCAACAGTGGTTAAAAATATTGTCAAGTTTTTGTCAAACTTGATCTTTGCGTATCTGAATATGAGCAAATGTGAGTATGAAATACAGCAACAATTCGATGCAAATTATCATTCAACCTTTCAAAATGAAGTGATGAGGGTCTCTTAAATAGACTTTTCTAGAATTCATCAATGGTTGAGATCGATTTCAATCAACGGTCAAGATTAAAAGTGAAGTTCAGTCATAAAGGGAGATTCCCAAATTAAAGGGTGTTAACAGATTTAATTTGAGTAAAATAAGGAGTTAACTAATTCAATTTGAGTAAAAAATGGAGTTAACTCATTTTTGATCAATAGTGAACTAGAAATATCCGTTGTTGAACTAAAGAGAGATTTTGTTGAGATATTTAATTTAATAAAATGAAATATGCTCTCATAATTATTTTTTCTGTTTAATTAAACAATCTTTAATTAATTAGAGACACTTTTCTTATTTAATTGAATAACTTCATTTAATTAATTAGGAATGGCTTCTCATTTAATTAAATAAATTTGTTTAATTAATTAAATGTAAGTACTCCATTTAATTAAATAATTTCATTTAATTATTTCAAAATTCTTTTTGAAACTAGTCAACTCAAGTCAACCGTGGTTAAATATTGTGAACTTTTAGTCAAACTTGATCTTTGCGTATGTGAATATGAGAAAATGTGAGTATTAATTGCAGCAACAATTCGATGCAAATTCTCATTCAACCTTTCAAAATGAAGAGATGAGGTTCTCTTAAATAAACTTTCCTGGAATTCATCAACGGTTGAGATCGATTTCAATCAACGGTCAGGATTAAAGGTGAAGTTCAGTCATAAATGGAGATTTCCAAATTAATGGGAGTTAACAGATTTAATTTCAATAAAATAAGGAGTTAACTGGTTCAATTTGGGTAGAAAAAGGAGTTAACTGATTTAACTCATTTTTGATTGATAGTAAACTGGAAATTTCTCTTTTTGAACTGAAGAGAGATTTTGTTGAGATATTTAATTTAATAAAATGGGATATGCTCTCATAATTACTTTCTTGATTTAATTAAACAATCTTTAATTAATTAAAGACACATTTCTTATTTAATTAAATAACTTCATTTAATTAATTAGGAATGGTTTTTCATTTAATTAAATAACTTTGTTTAATTAATTAGAAGTAAGTACTCCATTTAATTAAATAATTTCGTTTAATTATTTCAAAATTCTTTTCGAAACTAGTCAACTCAAGTCAACCGTGGTTAAATCTAGTCAACTTTTGGTCAAACTTGATCTTTGCGTATGTGAATATGAGCAAATGTGAGTATGAATTCCAGCAATAATTCGTTGCAAATTCTCATTCATCCTTTCAAAATGAAAAGATGAGGGTCTCTTAAATAGACTTTCCTAGAATTCATCAACGGTTGAGATCGATTTCAATCAACGGTTAGGATTAAAGGTTACGTTCAGTCATAAAGGGAGATTTCCAAATTAAAGGGAGTTAATAGATTTAATTTGAGTAAAATAAGGAGTTAAC
Organism: Cupressus sempervirens; assembly: GCA_028749045.1. Taxonomy (NCBI): domain Eukaryota; kingdom Viridiplantae; phylum Streptophyta; class Pinopsida; order Cupressales; family Cupressaceae; genus Cupressus; species Cupressus sempervirens. Next base: position 110,228,198 of record CM053787.1, read on the forward strand.
TGATTCAATTTGAGTAGAAAAAGGAGTTAACTGATTTAACTCATTTTTGATCAATAGTGAACTGGAAATTTCCCTTTTTGAACTGAAGAGAGATTTTGTTGAGATATTTAATTAAATAAAATGAGATATGCTCTCATAATTACTTTTTCCATTAAATTAAACAATCTCTAATTAATTAGAGACAGTTTTCTTATTTAATTAAATAACTTCATTTAATTAATTAGGAATGGTTTTTCATTTAATTAAATAACTTTATTTAATTAATTAGAAGTAAGTACTCCATTTAATTAAATAATTTCATTTAATTATTTCAAAATTCTTTTCGAAACTAGTCAACTCAAGTCAACCGTCGTTAAATTTGGTCAACTTTTAGTCAAACTTGATCTTTGCGTATGTGAATATGAGCAAATGTGAGTATGAATTCCAGCAACAATTCGATGCAGATTCTCATTCAACATTTCAAAATGAAGAGACGAGGGTCTCTTAAATAGACTTTCCTAGAATTCGTCAGCGGTTGAGATCGATTTCAATCAACGGTCAGGATTAAAGGTGAAGTTCAGTCAAAAAGGAAGATTTTCAAATTAAAGGGAGTTAACAGATTTAATTTCAGTAAAATAAGGAGTTAACTAATTCAATTTGAGTAGAAAAAGGAGTTAACTCATTTAACTCATTTTTTATCAATAGTGAACTGGAAATTTCACTCTTTGAACTGAAGAGGGATTTTGTTGAGATATTTAATTTAAAAAAATGAGATATGCTCTCGTAATTACTTTTTCCATTTAATTAAACAATCTTTAGTTAATTAGAGACACTTTTCTTATTTAATTAAATAACTTCATTTAATTAATTAGGAATGGTTTTTCATTTAATTAAATAAATTTGTTTAATTAATTAGAAGTAAGTACTCCATTTAATTAAATAATTTCGTTTAATTATTTCAAAATTTTTCTCGAAACTAGTCAACTCAAGTTAACCGTGGTTAAATTTGGTCAACTTTTGGTCAAACTTGATCTTTGCGTATGTGAATATGAGCAAATGTGAGTATGAATTCCAACAACAATTCGATGCAAATTCTCATTCAACTTTTCAAAATTAAGAGATGAGGGTCTCATAAATAGACTTTCTTTGAATTCATCAACGATTGAGATTGATTTCAATCAACGGTTAGTATTAAAGGTGAAGTTCAGTCATAAAGAGAGATTTCCAAATTAAAGGGAGTTAAAAGATTTAATTTGAGTAAAATAAGGAGTTAACTGATTCAATTTGAGTGGAAAAAGGAGTTAACTAATTTAACTCATTTTTTATCAATAGTGAACTGGAAATTTCCCTTTTTGAACTGAAGATAGATTTTGTTGAGATATTTAATTTAATAAAATGAGATATGCTCTCATAATTACTTTTTCTATTTAATTCAACAATCTTTAATTAATTAGAGACACTTTTCTTATTTAATTAAATAACTTCATTTAATTAATTAGGAATGGCTTCTCATTTAATTAAATAACTTTGTTTAATTAATTAGAAGTAAGTACTAAATTTAATTAAATAATTTCGTTTAATTATTTCAAAATTCTTTTCGAAACTAGTCAACTCAAGTCAACCGTGGTTAAGTCTGATCAACTTTTGGTCAAACTTGATCTTTGCGTATGTGAATATGAGCAAATGTGAGTATGAATTCCAGCAACAATTCGATGCAGATTCTCATTCAACCTTTCAAAATGAAAGGATGAGGGTCTCTTAAATAGATAAGAGGTAGATATTCCTCCCGCTTGACCTGATTGTCCATCACGTACATACGCAACATGTCCTCCAAAACTTGATTCACTCACTCAGTCTACCCATCGGTCTGAGGATGGTATGTTGTACTAGAATTGAGCTTAGTGCCCAATGCCAACAGCAACTTTCTCCGAAAAGACGAGGTGAACAAAGAGTCCCTGTCGGAGATGATCTTACGGGGAATGTCATGAAGTCTGAAAATATCCCGTAGAAACACTTGCGCTATGTTTCGTGCAGTATATGTAGTACGCACGAGAGAGAAGTGGGCAACTTTGGTCAATGTGTTAACTATCACCAAAATGGCATCATGGCGATGAGATGACAAGGGGAGACCAACAATAAAGTCCATAGATATAACATCCCACTTCCACTCTGCGATCTCGTGAGGATGAAGGAGCCCATCGGGATGCCGATGCTCTGCCTTCACCCTCTGACACTTGAGGCATCTCGCAACTATGTTAGCAATTTGCACTCTCATGCCTGACCAGTGATATAACTGCCATAAATCTGCATGTAACTTCTTAACATCGGGGTGCGCTGCATAAGGTGCTCTGTGAGCCTCAAGTATAATGAACTCACGCAATCCCCCAGTGAGGGGGACATACATATGTCCTCTATGGCACAAGATTCCATCGGACTCCAAGGAATACTCTGAATACTTCCCTTCTAAGGGTCTCTGAGAATGCGCCACCTGACTAACCTCTGTATAAAGCTCATCCGCTGGCAAGTGCTGAAGAATCTTTTCCCTCAAATTAGTACAAGTAGTCATAGATGATAACTCATGGCGCCTTCTACTTAAGGCATCTGCAACTACATTCTCCTTCCCCTTGATATAATGGACATCAAAATCGTACTCAGAAAGGAACTCCATCCACCTTCTCTGCCTAACATTAAGGTTCGGCTGTGTGAATATGTACTGTAAGATCTGGTGGTCAGAATGAAGCTCAAATCTGTGACCCAATAGAAAGTTTCGCCACCTCACTGAGGCATGAACTACTGCCGCAAGCTCAAGGTCGTGAGTAGGGTAGTTGAGTTCATGAGTCTTTAACTTTCTAGACTCAAAGGAGATGGCTTGTCCATCCTGCATAAGGACTGCCCCTATGCCGTCCAAAGATGCATCAGTGCACACTACGAAGTCCGCAGATGGATGTGGTATTGCAAGAATTAGTGCACTCGCGAGGGCTCTCTTGAGCTCTTGAAAAGCTTTGTCACACTTCTTCGTCCACTCATACTTCTTTCCCTTCCTTTGAAGAGATGTGATGGGATGTGCCAATCTAGAGAATTCTGCAATGAAGCGTTGATAGTACCCTGCTAGTCCCATAAAGCTCCTCACCTCAGTGACACTGGTGGGTGTCAGTCAATCCATGATGGCCCTAATCTTTGATGGGTCTACTGAGACACCATCGCCTGATATGACATGACCCAAATAATGTATCTGAGGTCTAAATAATGCACACTTCGACAAGCTGCCAAACAATTGGTTCTCCCTCAATTTTTGCAATACCTGTCTCAAGTGCTCTTCGTGCTCCTGCTCATTATGAGAATATATCAAGATGTCATCCAAGAAAACAACCATAAACTTATCCAAAAAGGTACGAAATACTCCATTCATGAGGCTCATGAATACAGCTGGAGCATTCGTGAGGCCAAATGGTACCACAATGAACTCGTAGTGGCTATACCTAGTATGAAATGCAGTCTTAGGAATATCACTATCCACAATCCTCAACTGATGATAGCCTGACTTGAGATCAATCTTTGAAAATACTCGAGCTCCCTGCAACTGATCAAAGAGGTCATCAATCCTAGGAAGAAGGTATCGGTTCTTGATGGTTACATTGTTCAATTGTCGATAATCAATACACAACCTAAGTGATCTGTCCTTCTTCTCAACGAAGATCACTGGTGTGCCCCAAGGTGACACACTAGGTTGAATATGCCCCTTCTCAAGGATTTCCTCCAACTAAATCTTAAGTTCACTAAGCTCATGGGTAGTTATCCTGTACGGTGCTCTCGACACTGGCTCTGCTTCTAGCACAAGATCAATATGAAAATCCACTGCTCTATGTGGAGGCCTACCAGGAAGCTCTGAAGGAAAGACATCTACAAACTCTTGCAATATAGGAAAATCATTAAGGGATGGCTCCCCTTCCAGATCTTCCTCCCTATCCCTGATGGTGATAGCGAACAACTAACATCCCTTCCGCATGCATCGTCTAAGCTGCATAGCATAAATCATATGAAGGGATATGGGTCTCTTAACCCCAAGGATCACTCTAGAGGTACCATACTCATCCACACATTCCACTCTCTTTTATCGACAGTCCATCTTGGCATTGTGGCCATACATCCAGTCCATGCAAAGAACAACATCATAAGAACCTAGAGGGGTAATACGTAGATCGGACATCGTGGACATGTCTCCAATCTAAATCGGGAAACTATGCACCATGGAACTGACTGAGACTCTCTGACCACTAGAGGACTGTCCCTGAGAATGCTCTCTGACCACTAGAGGACTGTCCCTGAGAACAGTCTCTAGCAATATGCCTCATGCCACCACAATTGTAACATGGGCCTCATGTATAGGATCGGGCACCCTGTGATCCAGATTGCTGTGGGCCTCTTGACCTACTAGATCCACTGAATCCACCCCTAGAAGACTACTGAGTCTTTGTTGGCTGTGACTGTGGAACCTGTACTCTTTGATCCTGCCTCGGACACTGTGAATGCCACTGCTTGGGCTTGGAGCCTTGATAACCCTGTGAGGGTTTTTGCTGCTGCTGCTACTGGGGTTTCTGCTGCTGAGGCTGTTGGCCCTTAGAGGACCCTATTGTGTAGTTCTGATTCCCTTTTCAAGGGGGTCTCTACTGGGTAGAGTTTTGATTTTGAGACCGATCTCGTAAATCCTGTCTACCTCGAGTGTCCTTTGTCACTAGTGCCATCTCAACAACCTATTTTAAGGTGGTAGGAAAGGCCATGCAAACTAGTACCTGAAGTGAGAAATTCAGGCCCATGAAAAATCGGTCCACTCGCAGTTTCTCATCCTTCATGTACTCGACATAAGGAAGGAGCTCGAGAAACCTGCTCTCTTATTGAGCCACGGTGAGACCCCTCTGATGTAGTGAATGAAATTCCTCTATCTGCTTCTGCCTGAAATGCTCAGACAGGTACCTCTCCCTGAACCTCTCTAGGAATGACTCCCAGGTGAGGGTATCCATGCTCACTCCTCCAATGGTCTCCTCCTGATGCCACCAATTGGAGGCATCACCTCTCAACTGATGAACTGCTAGTCGTGCCTTTAAATTACTCCCATACGGTCGTAGTCCAAAGCACTATTGTAGGCTCTATAACCATGCCTCTACTACTATCCCCTCAGTGGAATCAGTAAATAATGGTGGTCCGAGTTGAATCAATTCAATGATATCATCTCCTATATGTCTAGGAGGTCTATCATGTGGGGGTCCTCTCTGGTGTATTGACTCTTCCTCGTGCTCACCCTGTCCCTCTAATTGTCTCGGTGGGGGACTCCTAGTCCTCTCTCTGACTCTGGGTCTGCCTCCTCCGGGTCCCTCTGCTTCCATAACTGGAATCTGCTGACCTGGCTAAACTATAAGTACTACTCTCTACTGAACTACACCGATCAACGTCTGAAGTGCATCTATAATGTCCTGGTTCAGGTTTGGTGGTGGTGGAGGTGGAGGTCCATCCTCCTAGTTTAAAATTTAAGACTACGCAACATCCTTTCTTCCTTCCCAATTCAATGTGACCACCGTACCTTGTTGCAGGGTTAAAGAAATTCACCCATGCCTAATCTATAATGGGATGGTGATAAAAAAAAAAAGTACAAAAAGGGTGGAAGGAAACGTTTTTTGGAAAACTTTACCAAGTTAAAAAAAATTCATTTCTCCATCACTGACATGTCATAAGCACGAGATCCGAGGTAGGCCTTAGGAGTAATTCAAATTTCTTGTCAATCTTAAATTTTGGCTTGCCAACGTTGATTCTAGCCCATGTGCTAACACAAATTTCGGGTGGTGCGAATGGGTTATGTTTGTATGTCAAGACAAGCCTTTAATGCATAAAGTTTTGTTGTTGAGGGCTACAACAAGATGTGCATTTAGATGTTAAAATTTTAAATTTATTTAACTTATATTCCTCTTAAGAATTTAGCAATGATTTAGTGTGAAGTTAAATAGGGAATAATTCAGAGAATATTCTCTATGACAAAGGGGAATTAAAATTTCTTCCATACATTTTCCAAAGAGGTTATTTTTGACCTAGAGATGCACATTCTAGTTGGAAGCCAATTTGGCTAAGTGTTGGCATAATTTCTTGCTGTATATTTTTTTGTTTAATAGTTCATCTTACATCAAAGGTATATGCAAACTCTTATTTTGAATCCAAGTAGATGCGTAATTCATTAATCACATTGGTTTTGTCAATTGTAAAATTTAACAAGGTGTGAGATAAATTTGTTGTCTACAATGTAGTATTGTTCATGTCCTCACAATACCTAAGACATCGAAATTAGAGCTTTAGTATATCTAATTTGCATCTCATTAACATAATTGGAACTTGATAGTTTATAATTCAATGACATTATGTATATATATATATCAATCCATCTCTCACAACATAAGCAAAATTTGGAACCCTTGAGAACATTGCAAGTATAATTTTCATAATCTTCTTTATTTCCTCTATTAGTCATCCTAGTTCAAGGCTCCATCGGGAAAGAACTAGTAAGAAAACCTGATGTCTTTGCCACTACATCAAAATCAATTACATCTTACAAAATATTACAATTCAATGAGTTTTCTTCAAGGCATCCACAAGAAACTTTTATCAAATGTCGCCATTGCATCAAGGGTAAACATGGAAGATACAAGAAACAACATGAAGATAACAACACAAAGAGATAAGAAAAATGGACATACATTCCCACCCGGTTGCACAATAGGTCCAACAATGAACCAATATAGGGGAAAGGTGGATTTTCTCAATAGGAGAAGTCAATCACCATACCTTCACTTAGCCCTTTCGGGGCTTAAAACTTCAAGAATTTCCATTCTTTCTCAAGGCCCTTTTGGGGCTATATCCACAAGGATTTTCATTCTTTTCCACATTCAAGAATTCTCAATAACAACAAGGTATGGGATGACAAGTAGGGGCCCATACACCCTACCCTTTCTCCCTCCTCTCTCCATGAGAGGAGACTCTACACTATTGAGGTCCAACTAATGCCCTTTCCCCAAGCATGGCCACTTCTTCCCTATCCAAGGGTGAGTGTTGCCAAATACATCCCCATGAAAATATCTCAAAAAAAATCAACACACCAAGAAGGCATATGAATAACATCCAAAAGGAAACAAGATAAAATCCCTCCCAATACCACCCTCAACACACAAGCAAGGAATGCATATCTACACAATGTCTCCAACATGATTCAACAAGATTCAAAACATGAACACACACAAAGAACCATTCATGGAGTGAAGGACTCCTACCTTCATAAAAGAGTTATGGCAATGGTGGTTTGAGAAGAGCTTCCCTTTTTCTTTCTTCAATCTTCAAGGCTTCCTCAAAAACTAGAGGATTGGGTGACAAAAACTAAAACTCCCCACAAAAGGGTCTCTAAGTATGGTCCTTAACTCCACTAAGATTCAAGTAACTCAAGATGGAGGTTGGTTTTACTAACCCAAGTAAGGAACAACCCATTTTCGAAATCAATCTTGAATAGGGTTTTTGAGTGGCCCCATGAGTCAACCTAGGAGGCTAAAGGGTTGGAAAGTACCCCCACCCATACCCTTACCCATAGGGGTACTTAAATTTAATGTCTCTAAGCCTTTAAAGGCTTGTTAGGAACAATTAAAAGTTAGGAGAATAGTAAGATCAAATTACAACCTTTAGAGAATTACAATATAAGATTGGCACAAAATTAACAAGAAATTTAACTCCATTTCTTCCATTGAGTTATCTTGGCTGATTTTTCTGCACACTCATTGCACACATCAGTAGGTCCAAAAATCATGTGCATAAAATGAATTACATGCTCGAGGAATTATATATAATTTAAAGCATCCATTTCTTAATAAATAGTTGTTTATCTAATTCTACTCATATTTCTAACCTTTCGACTTGCATAACCAAATGTGTTAGCATTGCATACATTTTCTTTCATCATTATACATATTTATAAGCATTAAATGGAAAAATAAAATAACTGAAGTAAGAATCACACATCGCAAAATAGCATAACAATTTTTAGTGTATCCAATAATGTTCTGACATGTCAGCATGAGTATCAAAATAACAATGTATCATCGGTGCTAGGATGGGTCGGGGTGAGGCCTCACATCCTCCCCCACTAGGCATGAACTTCCTCCTGGAGTTCATCAAAAAGATAAGGGTACTGTGCTTGCATCTGTGTTGCATCCTCCCAAGAGGCTGTAACCTCATCGTAGCGATCCCACTAGACTCTAACATGGTCCAGCTCTCGACCTCGAAATGTTAGGGTCCGTCGGCCAATAATATGGATGGGTTGTAGTGCTAACTGGTCGTCTGACTCCACCTGCAAAGCATCCCAATCTATAATATGAGACTCATCATAAATATATCCTCTGAGTATAGAAATGTGAAACACATCATGGATGCGTGACAAGCTAGGTGGCAGGGCTAAACGGTAGGCAACTAGTCCTATCCTCTCTAGGATCTCGAACGGTCCAACAAACCAGGGCACCAACTTAGAGCCCTTTTTGAATCGAATCGGACTCTTATGTGGCCACACCCTCAAGAAAACTCTATCGCCAACCTGATATTCTCGATCTATCCTCTTCGCATCTGCATACTTCTTCTTTCGATCGTATGCCTCTCTCAAGCGTTGTCTAATCAGAGTCACCTGCTACTCCATCTCCTTAACCAACTGAGGGCCAATAGATACTCGGTCCTCAATCCAATCCCAACTCAATGATGTCTTACAAGATCTTCCATACAAGGCCTCATAAGACGGCATACTTATGGAAGAATGGTGGCCATTGTTATAGGCAAACTCAACAAGATGCAGGTATTCCTCCCACTTGACCTGATGGTCCATCACGTACATATGCAACATGTCCTCCAAAACCTGATTCACTCGCTTAGTCTTCCCATCAGTCTAAGGATGGTACACTATACTAAAATTGAGCTTAGTGCCCAATGCCAATTGCAACTCTCTCCAAAAAGATGAGGTGAACAAAGAGTCCCTGTTGGAGATGATCTTACGGGGAATGCCATGAAGTCTGACAATATCTCGTAGAAACACATGCGCTATGTTCCATGCAGTATATATAGTATGCACAGGAGAGAAGTAGGCAACTTTGGTCAATGTGTCAACTGTCACCAAAATGGCATCATGGTGATGAGATGACAAGGGGAGACCAACAATAAAGTCCATAGATATAACATCCCACTTCCACTCCGCGATCTTGTGAGGTTGAAGGAGCCCACTGGGATGCCGATGCTCTGCCTTCACCCTCTGACACTCAAGGCATCTCGCAAATATGTTAGCAATCTGCACTCTCATGCCTGGCCAGTGATATAATTGCCATAAATCTGCACGTAACTTCTTAACACCGGGGTGTGCTACATAAGGTGCTCTATAAGCCTCAAGTATAATGAACTCGTGCAATCCCTCAGTGAGGGGTACATACATACATCCTCTATGGCATAAGAGTCCATCAGAATCCAAGGAATACTCTGAATACTTCCCTTCTAAGGGTCTCTGAGAATGCACCACCTGACTAACCTCTGTATAAAACTCATCCGCTGGCAAGTGCTGAAGAATCCTTTCCCTCAAATCAGTATAAGTAGTCATAGATGATAACTCATGGCGCCTATTACTTAAGGCATCCGCAACTACATTCTCCTTCCCCTTGATGTAATGAACATCAAAATCATACTCACAAAGGAACTCCATCCACCTTCTCTACCTAGCATTAAGGTTCGATTATGTGAATATGTACTGTAAGCTCTGGTGGTCGGAATGAAGCTCAAATCTGTGACCCAGTAGAAAGTGTCGCCACGTCACTAAGGCATCAACTACTACCGCAAGCTCAAGGTCGTGAGTAGGGTAGTTGAGTTCATGAATCTTCAACTTCCTAGACTCAAAGGAGATCACTGGTGTGCCCCAAGGTGATACACTAGGTCGAATATGCCCCTTCTCAAGGAGTTCCTCCAACTGAATCTTAAGTTCACTAAGCTCATGGGTAGTCATCCTGTACGGTGCTCTCGACACTGGCTCTCCTTTTGGCAGAAGATCAATATGAAAATCCACTACTCTAGGTGGAGGCCTACTAGGAAGCTCTGAAGGAAAGACATCTGCAAACTCCTGCAATATAGAAAAATCATCAAGGGATGGCTCCCCCTCCGGATCTTCCTCCCTGTTGCTGATGGTGATAGTGAACAACTGACATCCCTTCTGCATGCACCGTCTATGTTGCATAGCAGAAATCATACGAAGGGATATGGGTCTCTTAACCCAAAGGATCACTCTAGAGGTACCATACTCATCCACACATTCCACTCTCTTTTGTCGACAATCCATCTTGGCACTGTGGCCATACAGCCAGTCCATGCCAAGAACAACGTCATAAGAACCTAAACAGGTAATATGTAGATCAAACATCGTGGACATGTCTCCAATCTAAATCGCGCAACTATGCACCATGGAACTGACTGACACTCTGGCTCCCGAGGCTAACTCTACCTCCCAGCTGACATCCTGACTAACTACCACTAGCCCGCAATGCTCCACGATAAAAGGAGATATAAATGAATCAGTAGCTCCAGAATCAAATAAAACAATTTTGAAAAGAATTTTGAAATAATTAAACAAAATTATTTAATTAAATAAAGTATTTACTTCTAATTAATTAAATAAAGTTATTTAATTAAATGAGAAGCCATTCCTAATTAATTAAATGAAGTTATTTAATTAAATAAGAAAAATGTCTCTAATTAATTAAAGATTATTTAATTAAATAGAAAAAGTAATTATGAGAGCATATCTCATTTTATTAAATTAAATATCTCAACAAAATCTCTCTTCAGTTGAAAAAGGGAAATTTTCAGTTCACTATTGATCAAAAATGAGTTAAATCAGTTAACTCCTTTTTCTACTCAAATTGAATCAGTTAACTCTTTATTTTACTCATATTAAATCTATTAACTACCTTTAATTTGGAAATCTCCCTTTATGATTCAACTTCACCTTTATTCCTGACCTATGATTGAAATCGATCTCAACCATTGATGAATTTCAGGAAAGTCTATTTAAGAGACCCTCATCTCTTCATTTCGAAAGGTTGAATGACAATTTGCATCGAATTGTTGCTAAAATTCATACTCACATTAACTCATATTCACATACGCAAAGATCAAGTTTGACCAAAAGTTAACTAGATTTAACCACGGTTGACTTGAGTTGACTAGTTTCGAAAAGAATTTTGAAATAATTAAATGAAATTATGTAATTAAATGGAGTACTTACTTTTAATTAATGAAACAAAGTTATTGAATTAAATGAGAAGTCATTCCTAATTAATTAAATGAGGTTATTTAATTAATTAAGAAAAGTGTGTCTAATTAATTAAAAATTATTGAATTAAATAGAAAAAGTAATTATGAGAGCATTACTCATTTTATTAAATTAAATATCTCAACAAAATCTCTCTTCAGTTCAAAAAGGGAAATTTCCAGTTCACTATTAATCAAAAATGAGTTAAATGAGTTAACTCTTTTTTCTACACAAATTGAACCAGTTAACTCCTTATTTTACTCAAATTAAATCTTTTAACTCTCTTTAATTTGGAAATCTTCCTTTATTATTGAACTTCACCTTTACTCATGACCGTTCATAGAAATCAATCTCAACCGTTGATGAACTCCAAGAAAGTCTATTTAAGAGACCCTCATCTCTTCATTTTGAAAGGTTGAATGAGAATTTGCATCAAATTGTTACTAGAATTCATACTCACATTTGGTCATATTGACATACGCAAAGAACTATTTTGACCAAAAGTTGACCAGATTTAACCACAGTTGACTTGAGTTGACTAGTTTCAAAAAGAATTTTGAAATAATTAAACGAAATTATTTAATTAAATGCAGTACTTACTTCTAATTAATTAAACAAAGTTATTTAATTAAATAAAACAAGTGTTTCTAATTAATTAAAGATTATTTAATTAAATAGAAAAAGCAATTATGAGATCATATCTCATTTTATTAAATTAAATATCTCAAAAAAATCTCTCTTCAGTTCAAAAAGGGAAATTTCCAGTTCACTATTGATAAAAAATGAGTTAAATCAATTGACTCCTTTTTCTACTCAAATTGAATCAGTTAACTTCTTATTTTACTCAAATTAAATCTATTAACTCCCTTTAATTTGGAAATCTCCCTTTATGACTGAACTTCACCTTTAATCCTGACCGCTGATTGAAATCGATCTCAACTGTTGATGAATTCCAGGAAAGTCTATTTAAGAGACCCTCATCTCTTCGTTTTGAAAAGTTGAATGAAAATTTGCACCGAATTGTTGCTGGAACTCATACTCACATTTTCTTATATTGACATATGCAAAGATCAAGTTTGACCAAAAGTTGACAAGATTTAACCACGACTGACTTGAATTGACTAGTTTCGAAAAGAATTTTGAAATAATTAAATAAAATTATTTAATTAAATGGAGTACTTATTTCTAATTAATTCAACAAAGTTATTTAATTAAATAAGAAGCCATTCTTAATTAATTAAATAAAGTTATTTAATTAAATAAGAAAAGTGTCTTTAATTAATTAAAGATTATTTAATTAAAAAGAAAAAGTAATTATCAAAGCATATCTCATTTTATTAAGTTAAATATCTCATCGAAATCTCTCTTCAGTACAAAAAGGGAAATTTCCAGTTCACTATAATAAAAAATGAGTTAAATCAGTTAACTCATTTTTCTACTCAAATTAAATCAGTTAACTCCTTATTTTACTCAAATTAAATCTGTTAACTCCCTTTATTTTGGAAATCTCCCTTTATGACTGAACTTCACCTTTAATCCTAACCGTTGTTTGAAATCGATCTCAACCGTTGATGAATTCTAGGAAAGTCTATTTAAGAGACCCTCATCTCTTCATTTTGAAAGGTTGAATGAGAATTTGCATCGAGTTGTTGTTGGAATTCATACTCACATTTAACTCATATTCACATATGCAAAGATTAAGTTTGACTAAAAGTTGACCAGATTTAACCATGGATGACTTGAGTTGACTAGTTTCGAAAAGAATTTTGAAATAATTAAATGAAATTATTTAATTAAATGGAGTACTTACTTCTAATCAATAGTGAACTGAAAATTTCCCTTTTTGGATTCAAGAGAGATTTTGTTGAGATATTTAATTTAATAAAATGAGATATGCTCTCATAATTACTTTTTCTATTTCATTAAGTAATCTTTAATTAATTAGAGACACTTTTCTTATTTAATTAAATAACTTCATTTAATTAATTAGGAATGGCTTCTCATTTATTTAAATAACTTTATTTAATTAATTAGAAGTAAGTACACCATTTAATTAAATAATTTAGTATAATTATTTTTAAAAAAAATTTGAAACTAGTCAACTCAAGTCAAACGTTGTTAAATTTGGTCAACTTTTGGTCAAACTTGATCTTTGCGTATGTGAATATGAGCAAAGGTGAGTATGAATTCCAGCAACAATTTAATGCAAATTCTCATTCAACCTTTCACAATGAAGAGATGAGGGTCTCTTAAATAGACTTTCTTGGAATTCATCAATAGTTGAGATAAATTTCAATCAACAGTCAGGATTAAAGGTGAAGTTCAGTCATAAAGGGAGATTTCCAAATTAAAGGAAGAGATTTAATTTGAGTAAAATAAGGAGTTAACTGATTCAATTTGAGTAGAAAAAGGAGTCAACTGATTTAACTAATTTTTTATCAATAGTGAACTAAAAATTTCCCTTTTTGAACTGAAGAGAGATTTTGTTGAGATATTTAATTTAATAAAATGAGATATGCTCTCATAATTACTCCTATTTATTTAAGTAATCTTTAATTAATTAGAGACATTTTTCTTATTTAATTAAATAACTTCATTTAATTAATTAGGAATGGCTTCTCATTTAATTAAATAACTTTGTTTAATTAACTCGAAGTAAATACTCCATTTAATTGCATAATTTTCTTTAATTATTTAAAATTTTTTTTGAAACTAGTCAACTCAAGTCAACCGTGGATAAACTTGGTCAACCTTTGGTCAAACTTGATCTTTGCGTATGTAAATATGAGCAAATGTGAGTATAAATTCTAGCAACAATTCGATGCAAATTCTCATTTAACCTTTCAAAATGAAGAGATGAGGGCCTCTTAAATAGACTTTCCTGGAATTCATGAATGATTGAGATCAATTTCAATCAACGGTCAAGATTAAAGGTGAAGTTCAGTCATAAAGGGTGATTATTAAATTAAAGTGAGTTAACAGATTTAATTTGAGTAAAATAAGGAGTTAACTGATTCAATTTCAGTAGAAAAATGAGTTAACTGATTTAACTCATTTTTGATCAATAGTGAACTGAAAATTTCCCTTTTTGAACTGAAGAGAGATTTTTTTGAGATATTTAATTTAATAAAATGAGATATGCTCTCATAATTACTTTTTCTATTTAACTAAATAATCTTTAATTGATTAGAGGCACTTTTCTTATTTAATTAAATAACTTCATTTAACTAATTAGTAATGGCGTCTCATTTAATTAAATAACTTTGTTTAATTAATTAGAAGTAAGTAATCCATTTAATTAAATAATTTTTTAAAATTATTTCAAAATTCTTTTCGAAATTAGTCAACTCAAGTCAACCGTGGTTAAATCTGGTCAACTTTTGGTTAAAATTGATCTTTGTGTATGTGAATATGAGCAAATGTGAGTATGAATTCCAGCAACAATTCGATGCAAATTCTCATTCAACCTTTCAAAATGAAGATATGAGGGTCTCTTAAATAGACTTTCTTAGAATTCATCAACGGTTGATATCGATTTCAATCAACGGTCAGGATTAAAGGTGAAGTTTAGTCATAAAGAGAGATTTCCAAATTAAACTGAGTTAACAGATTTAATTTGAGTAAAATAAGGAGGTAACTGATTCAATTTGAGTAGAAAAAGGAGTTAACTGATTTAACTCATTTTTTATCAATAATGAACTGAAGATTTCTCTTTTTGAACTCAAGAGAGATTTTGTTGAGTTATTTAATTTAATAAAATGAGATAAGCTCTCATAATTACTTTTTCTATTTAATTAAATAATCTTTAATTAATTCGAGACACTTTTCTTATTTAATTAAATAACTTCTTTTAATTAATTAGGAATGACTTCTTATTTAATTAAATAAATTTGTTCAGTTAATTAGAAGTAAGTACTCCATTTATTTAAATAATTTCATTTAATTATTTCAAAATTCTTTTCAAAACTAGTCAACTGAAGTCAACCCTGGTTAAATTTGGTCAACGTTTGGTCAAACTTGATCTCTGCATATCTGAATATGAGCAAATGTGAGTATGAATTCCAGCAACAATTTGATACAAATTCTCATTCAACCTTTTAAAATGAAGAGATGAGGGTCTCTTAAATAGACTTTCCTGGAATTCATCAAAGGTTGAGATCGATTTCAATCAACGGTCAGAATTAAAGGTGAAGTTCAGTCATAAAGAGAGATTTCCAAATTAAAGGGAGTTAACAGATTTAATTTGAATAAAATAAGGAGTTAACTGATTCAGTTTTAATAAAAAAAGGAGTTAACTATTTTAACTCATTTTTGACCAATACTGAACTGGAAAGTTCCCTTTTTGAGCTGAAGAGAGATTTTGTTGAGATATTTAATTTAATAAAATGTGATATGATCTCATAATTAATTTTTCTATTTAATTAAATAATCTTTAATTAATTAGAGACACTTTTCTTATTTAATTAAATAACCTCATTTAAATAATTAAGAATGGCTTCTCATTTTATTAAATAACTTTGTTTAATTAATTAGAAGTAAGTACTCCAATTCATTAAATAATTTCAATTTTTTTTTCAAAACTAGTCAACTCAAGTCAACCGTGGTTAAATCTTGCCAACTTTTGGTCAAACTTGAGCTTTACGTATATGAATATGAGGAAATGTGAGTATGAATTCCAGCAACAATTCGATGCAAATTCTCATTGAACCTTTCAAAATGAAGAGATGAGGGTCTCTTAAAGAGACTTTCCTGGAATTCATCAACGGTTGAGATCGATTTCAATCATCGGTCAGGTTTAAAGGTGAAGTTCAGTCATAAAGGGAGATTTTCAAATTAAAGGGAGTTAATAGATTTAATTTGAGTAAAATAAGGAGTTAACTGATTCAATTTGAGTAAAAAAAGAAGATAACTGATTTAACTCATTTTTGATCAATAGTAAATTGAAAATTACCCTTTTTGAAATGAAGAGAGATTTATTTGAGAAATTTAATTTAATAAAATGAGATATGCTCTCATAATTACTTTTTCTATTTAATTAAATAATCTTTAATTAATTAGAGACACTTTTCTTATTTAATTAAATAACTTCATTTAATTAATTAGGAATGGCTTCTCATTTAATTAAATAACTTTGTTTAATTCATTAGAAGTAAGTACTCCATTTAATTAAATAATTTCGTTTAATTATTTCAAAATTCTTTTCAAAACTAGTCAACTCAAGTCAACCGTGGTTAAATCTTGCCAACTTTTGGTCAAACTTGAGCTCTACATATGTGAATATGAGTAAATGTGAGTATGAATTCCAGCAACAATTCGATGCAAATTCTCATTCAACCTTTCAAAATGAAGAGATGAGGGTCTCTTAAAGAGACTTTCCTGGAATTCATCAACGGTTGAGATCGATTTCAATCATCAGTCCGGATTAAAGGTGACGTTCAGTCATAAAGGGAGATTTTCAAATTAAAGGGAGTTAACAAATTTAATTTGAGTAAAATAAGGAGTTAACTTATTCAATTTGAGTAGAAAAAGAAGTTAACTAATTTAACTCATTTTTGATCAATAGTGAACTGAAAATTTCCCTTTTTGAAATGAAGAGAGATTTATTTGAGAAATTTTAATTTAATAAAATGAGATATGCTCTCATAATTACTTTTTCTATTTAATTAAATAAACTTTAATTTATTAGGGACACTTTTTTTTATTTAATTAAATAACTTCATTTAATTAAATAACTTTGTTTAATTAATTAGAAGTAAGTACTCCATTTGATTAAATAATTTCGTTTAATTATTTCAAAATTCTTTTCTAAACTAGTCAACTCAAGTCAACCTTGGTTAAATCTAGTCAATTTTTGGTCAAACTTGATCTTTGCGTATGTGAATATGAGGAAATGTGAGGATGAATTCCAACAACAATTTGATGCAAATTCTCATTCAACCTTTCAAAATGAAGAGATGAGGATCTCTTAAATAGACTTTCTTGAAATTCATCAACGGTTGAGATCGATTTCAATCAACGGTTAGGATTAAAAGAGAAGTTCAGTCATAAAGGAAGATTTCCAAATTAAAGAGAGTTAACAAATTTAATTTGAGAAAAATTAGGAGTCAAATGATTCAATTTCAGTAGAAAAAGGAGTTAACTGATTTAACTCATTTTTTATCAATAGTGAACTGAAAATTTTCCTTTTTGAATTGAAGTGAGATTTTGTTGAGATATTTAATTTAATTAAATGAGATAAGCTCTCATAATTACTTTTTCTATTTAATTAAACAATCTTTAATTAATTAGAGACACTTTTCTTATTGAATTAAATAACTTCATTTAATTAATTAGGAATGACTTCTCATTTAATTAAATGACTTTGTTTAATTAATTAGAAGTAAGTACTCCATTTAATTAAATAATTTCATTTAATTATTTCAAAAAAAAATTTGAAACTAGTCAACTCAAGTCAACCGTGGTTAAATTTGATCAAATTTTGGTCAAACTTTATCTTTGCATATGTGAATATGAGCAAATGTAAGTATGAATTCCAGCAAAAATTCAATGCAAATTGTCATTCAACCTTTCAAGATGAAGAGATGAGGGTCTCTTAAATAGACTTTCCTGAAATTCATCAACGGTTGAGATCGATTTCAGTCAGCGGTCAGGATTAAAGGTGAAGTTCAGTCATAAAGGGAGATTTCCAAATTAAAGGGAGTTAACAGATTCAATTTGAGCAAAAATAAGGAGTTAACTGATTCAATTTGAGTAGTAAAGGGAGTTGACTGATTTAACTCATTTTTGATCAATAGTGAACTGAAAATTTCCCTTTTTGAACTGAAGAGAGATTTTGTTGAGATATTTAATTTAATAAAATTAGATATGCTCTCATAATTACTTTTTATATTTAATTAAATAATCTTTAATTAATTACAGACACTTTTCGTATTTAATTAAATAACTTCATTTTATTATTTAGGAATGACTTCTCATTTAATTAAATAACTTTTTTTAATTAATTAGAATTAAGTAGTCCATTTAATTAAATAATTTCTTTTAATTATTTTAATTTTTTTTCGAAACTAGTCAACTCAAGTCAACCATGGTTAAATTTGGTCAACTTTTGGTCAAACTTGATCTTTGCGTATGTGAATATGAGCAAACGTGAGAATGAATTCCAGCAACAATTTGATGCAAATTCTCATTCAACTTTTCAAAATTTAGAGATGAGGGTCTCTTAAATAGACTTTCTTGGAATTCATCAACGGTTGAGATCGATTTCAATCAACGGTTAGGATTAAAGGTGAAGTTCAGTCATAAAGGGAGATTTCCAAATTACAAGGTGTTAACAGATTTAATTTGTGTAAAATAAGGAGTTAGCTGATTCAATTTGAGAAGAAAAAGGAGTTAACTGATTTAACTCATTTTTTATCAATAGTGAACTGGAAATTTCCCTTTTTGAGCTGAAGAGAGATTTTGTTGAGATATTTAATTTAATAGAATGAGATATGCTCTTATAATTACTTTTTCTATTTAATTAAACAATCTTTAATTAATTAGAGACACTTTTCTTATTTAATTAAATAACTTCATTTAATTAACTAGGAATGGTTTTTCATTTAATTAAATTACTTTGTTTAATTAATTAGAAGTAAGTACTCTATTTAATGAAATAATTTTTTTTAATTATTTCAAAATTCTTTTCCAGACTAGTCAACTCAAGTCAACCATGGTTAAATTTGGTCAACTTTTGGTCAAACTTGATCTTTGCGTATATGAATATGTGCAAATGAGAGTATGAATTCCAGTAACAATTTGATGCAAATTCTCATTCAACCTTTCAAAATGAAGAGATGAGGGTCTCTTAAATAAACTTTCTTGGAATTCATCAACGGTTCAAATCGATTTCAATCAATGGTCAGGATTAAAGGTGAAGTTCAGTCATAAAGATAGATTTCCAAATTAAAGGGAGTTAACAGATTTAATTCGAGTAAAACAAGGAGTTAACTGATTCAATTTGAGTAGAAAAGGGAGTTAACTGATTTATCTCATTTTTGATCAATAGTGAACTGGAAATTTCCCTTTTTGAACTGAAGAGAGATTTTGTTGACATATTTAATTTAATAAAACGACAGATGCTCTCATATTTACTTTTTCTATTTAATTAAACAATCTTTAATTAATTAGAGACTGTTTTCTTATTTATTTAAATAACTTGATTTAATTAATTAGGAATGGCTTCTCACTTAATTAAATAACTTTGTTTAATTAATTACAAGTAAGTACTCCATTTAATTAAATAATTTCATTTAATTATTTAAAAATTCTTTTCGAAACTAGTCAACTTAAGTCAACTGTGGTTAAATCTAGTCAACTTTTGGTCAAACTAGCTCTTTGCATATGTGAATATGAGCAAATGTGAGTATGAATTCGAGCAACTATTCGATGCAAATTCTCATTCAACCTTTCAAAATGAAAAGGTGAGGGTCTCTTAAATAGACTTTCCTGGAACTCATACACAGTTGAGATCGATTTCAATCAATGGTTAGGATTAGAGGTGACGTTCATTGATAAAGATAGATTTTCAAATTAAAGAGAGTTAACAGATTTAATTTGAGTAAAATAAGAAGTTAACTGATTCAATTTGAGTATAAAAAGGAGTTAATTGATTTAATTCATTTTTGATCGATAGTGAACTGGAAATTTCCCTTTTTGAACTGAAGAGAGATTTTGTTGAGATATTTAATTTAATAAAATGGGATATGCTCTCATAATTTCTTTTTCTATTTAATTAAATAATCTTTAATTAATTAGAGACACTTTTCTTATTTAATTAAATAACTTTATTTAATTAATTAGGAATGGCTTTTCATTTAATTAAATAACTTTGTTTAATTAATTAGAAGTAAGTACTACATTTAATTAAATAACTTCGTCTAATTATTTCAAAATTCTTTTCGAAACTAGTTAGCTCAAGTCAGCTGTTGTTAAATCTGGTCAACTTTTGGTCAAACTTGATCTTTGGGTATGTGAATATGAGAAAATGTGAGTATGAATTCCAGCAATAATTCGATGCAAATTCTCATTCAACCTTTCAAAATGAAGAGATGAGGGTCTCTTAAATAGACTTTCTTGGAATTCATCAACTGTTGAAATCGATTTCAATCAACGGTCAGGATTAAAGGTGAAGTTTAGTCATAAAGAGAGATTTCCAAATTAAAGGGAGTTAATAGATTTAATTTGAGTAAAATAAGGAGTTAACTGATTCAATTTGAGTAGAAAAAAGAGTTAACTACTTTAACTCATTTTTGATCAATAGTGAAATGGAAATTTTTCTTTTTCAACTAAAGAGAGGTTTTGTTGAGATATTTAATTTAATAAAATGAGATATGCTCTCATAATTACTTTTCTATTTAATTAAATAATCTTTAATTAATTAGAGACAGTTTTTTTTTAAAAATTAAATAACTTCATTTAATTAATTAGGAATGGTTTTTCATTTAATTAAAAAACTTTGTTTAATTAATTAAAAGTAAGTACTCCATTTAGTTAAATAATTTCGTTTAATTATTTCAAAATTCTTTTCGAAAATAGTCAACTCAAGTCAA
This sequence comes from Cupressus sempervirens, assembly GCA_028749045.1. Classification (NCBI taxonomy): domain Eukaryota; kingdom Viridiplantae; phylum Streptophyta; class Pinopsida; order Cupressales; family Cupressaceae; genus Cupressus; species Cupressus sempervirens. Next base: position 110,249,120 of record CM053787.1, read on the forward strand.
ATGTGGTTAAATCTGGTCAACTTTTGGTCAAACTTGATTTTTAAATATGTGAATATGAGCAAATGTGTGTATGAATTCCAGTAACAATTCGATGCAAATTCTCATTCAACCTTTCAAAATGAAGAGATGAGGGTCTCTTAAATAGACTTTCCTAGAATTCATCAACGGTTGAGATCGATTTCAATCAACGGTCAGGATTAAAGGTGAAGTTCAGTAAGAAAGGGAGATTTCCAAATTAAAGGGAGTTAACATATTTAATTTCATTAAAATAAAGAGTTAACTGATTCAATTTGAGTAGAAAAAGAAGTTAACTGATTTAACTCATTTTTGATCAACAAGGAATTGAAAATTTCCCTTTTTGAAATTAAGAGAAATTTATTTGAGATATTTAATTTAATAAAATGAGATATGCTCTCATAATTACTTTTTCAATTTAATTAAATAATCTTTAATTAATTAAAGACACCTTTCTTATTTAATTAAATAACTTCATTTAATTAATTAGGAATGCCTTTTCTATTTAATTAAACAATCTGCAATTAATTAGAGAACGTTTTTTTATTTAATTAAATAACTTCATTTAATTAATTAGGAATGGTTTTTCATTTAATTAAATAAGTTTGTTTAATTAATTAGAAGTAAGTACTTCATTTAATTAAATAATTTCGTTTAATTATTTCAAAATTCTTTTCGAAACTAGTCAACTCAGGTCAACGGTGGTTAAATTTGGTTAACTTTTGGTGAAACTTGATATTTGCATATGTGAATATGAGCAAAGGTGAGTATGAATTCCAGCAACAATTCGATTCAAATTCTCATTCAACCTTTCAAAATGAAGAGATTAGGGTCTTTTAAATAAACTTTTTTGGAATTCATCAACGGTTGAGATCGATTTCAATCAACGGTCAGGATTAAAGATGAAGTTTAGTTATAAAGGGAGATTTCCAAATTAAAGGGAGTTAACAGATTTAATTTCAGTAAACTAAGGAGTTAACTGATTCAATTTGAGTAGAAAAAGAAGTTAACTGATTTAACTCATTTTTTATCAATAGTGAACTAGAAATTTCCCTTTTTGAAATGAAGAGAGATTTATTTAAGATATTTAATTTTATAAAATGAGATATGCTCTCATTATTACTTTTTCAATTTAATTAAATAATGTTTAATTAATTAGAGACAATTTTCTTATTTAATTAAATAACTTCATTTAATTAATTAGTAATGCTTTCTCATTTAATTAAATAACTTTGTTGAATTAATTATATGTAAGTACTTCATTTAATTAAATAATTTCGTTTAATTATTTCAAAATTCTTTTCAAAATTAGTCAACTCAAGTCAACCGTAGTTAAATTTGGTCAACATTTGGTCAAACTTGATCTCTACCTATGTGAATATGAGCAAATGTGAGTATGAATTTCAGCAACAATTCGATGCAAATTCTCATTCAACCTTTCAAAATGAAGAGATGGGGGTCTCTTAAATAGACGTTCCTTGAATTCATCAACGGTTGAGATCGATTTTAATCAACGGTCAGAATTAAAGGTGAAGTTCAGTCATAAATGGAGATTTTCAAATTAAAGAGAGTTAATAGATTTAATTTGACTAAAATAAAGAGTTAACTGATTCAATTTGAGTAAAAAAAGGATTTAACTCATTTAACTCATTTTTGATCAATAGTGAACTGGAAATTTCCCTTTTTGAACTCAAGAGAGATTTTGTTGAGATATTTAATTTAATAAAATGAGATATGCTCTCATAATTACTTTTTCTATTTAATTAAATAATCTTTATTTAATTAGAGACACTTTTCTTATTTAACTAAATAACTTCATTTAATTAATTAGGAATGGCTTCTCATTTAATTAAATAATTTTGTTTAATTAATTAGAAGTAAGTACTCCATTTAATTAAATAATTTTGTGTAATTATTTCAAGATTCTTTTCAAAACTAGTCAACTCAAGTCAACCGTGGTTAAATCTGGTTAAAATTTGGTCAAACTTGATCTTTGCGTATGTGAATATGAGCAAATGTGAGTATGAATTACAGCAACAATTTGATGCAAATTCTCATTCAACCTTTCAAAATGAAGAGTTAGGGTCTTTTAAATAGACTTTCCTGGAATTCATCAACGGTTGAGATCGATTTCAATCAACGGTCAGGATTAAACGTGAAGCTCAGTCATAAAGGAAGATTTCCAAATTAAAGAGAGTTAACATATTTAATTTCAGTAAAATAAAGAGTTAACTGATTTAATTTGGGTAGAAAAAGAAGTTAACTTATTTAACTAATTTTTGATCAATAGTGAATTGAAAATTTCCCTTTTTGAAATGAAGAGAGATTTATTTGAGATATTTAATTTAATAAAATGAGATATGCTCTCATAATTACTTTTTCAATTTAATTAAATAATCTTTAATTATTTAGAGACACTTTTCTTATTTAATTAAATAACTTCATTTAATTAATTAGGAATGCCCTCTCATTTAATTAAATAACTTTGTTTAATTAATTATATGTAAGTACTCCATTTAATTAAATAATTTTGTTTAATTATTTTAAAAAAAAATTTGAAACTAGTCAACTCAAGTCAACCGTGGTTAAATTTGGTCAACTTTTGGTCAAACTTGATCTCTACCTATGTGAATATGAGAATGTGAGTATGAATTCCAGCAACAATTTGATGCAAATTCTCATTCAACCTTTCAAAATGAAGAGATGAGGGTCTCTTAAAAGATTTTCCTAGAATTCATCAACTGTTGAGATCGATTTTAATCAACGGTCAGTATTAAAGGTGAAGTTCAGTCATAAAGGGAGTTAAAAGATTTAATTTGAGTTAAATAAGGAGTTAACTGATTCAATTTGAGTAGAAAAAAGAGTTAACTCATTTAACTCATTTTTGATCAATAGTGAACTGGAAATTTCCCTTTTTGAACTGAAGAGAGATTTTTTTGAGATATTTAATTTAATAAAATGAGATATGCTCTCATTATTACTTTTTCTATTTAATTAAGTAATCTTTAATTAATTAGAGACACTTTTATTATTTAATTAAATAACTTCATTTAATTAATTAGAAATGGCTTCTCATTTAGTTAAATAACTTTTTCTAATTAATTAGAAGTAAGTACTCCATTTAATTAAATAATTTCATTTTATTATTTCAAAAAAAAAATTGAAACTAGTCAACAAAAGTCAACCGTGGTTAAATCTGGTCAACTTTTGGTCAAACTTGATCTCTGCATATGTGAATATGAGCAAAGGTGAGTATGAATTCCAACAACAATTCGATGCAAATTCTCATTCAACCTTTCAAAATGAAAAGATGAGGGTCCCTTAAATAGACTTTCCTGGAATTCATCAATGGTTGAGATTGATTTCAATCAATGGTCAGGATTAAAGGTGAAGTTTAGTCATAAAGGGAGATTTTCAAATTAAAGTGAGTTAACAGAGTTAATTTGAGTAAAATAAGGATGTAACTGATTCAATTTGAGTAGAAAAAGGAGTTAACTAATTTAAGTCATTTTTTATCAATAGTGAACTGAAAATTTCTCTTTTTGAACTGAAGAGAGATTTTGTTGAGTTATTTAATTTAATAAAATGAGATATGCTCTCATAATTACTTTTTCTATTTAATTAAATAATCTTTAATTAATTAGAGACACTTTTCTTATTTAATTAAATAACTTCTTTTAATTAATTAGGAATGACTTCTTATTTAATTAAATAACTTTGTTCAGTTAATTAGAAGTAAGTACTCCAGTTAATTAGATAATTTTATCTAATTATTTCAAATTTTTTTCAAAAGTAGTCTGCTGAAGTCAACTGTGGTTAAATATGGTCAACTTTTTGTCAAACTTGATCTCTGCATATGTGAATATGAGCAAATGTGAGTATGAATTTCAGCAACAATTTGATACAAATTCTCATTCAACCTTTCAAAATGAAGAGATGAGGGTCTCTTAAATAGACTTTTCTGGAATTCATCAACGGTTGAGATCGATTTCAATCAACGGTCAGAATTAAATCTGAAGTTCAGTCATAAAGAGAGATTTCCAAATTAAAGGGAGTTAACAGATTTAATTTGAGTAAAATAAAGAGTTAACTGATTCAGTTTTAGTAAAAAAACAAGTTAACTATTTTAACTCATTTTTGACCAATAGTGAACTGGAAAGTTCCCTTTTTGAACTGAAGAGAGATTTTGTTGAGATATTTAATTTAATAAAATGAGATATGCTCTCATAATTACTTTTTCTATTTAATTAAATAATCTTTAATTAATTAGAGACACTTTTCTTTTTTAATTAAATAACTTCATTTAATTAATTAGGAATGACTTCTCATTTAATTAAATAACTTTGTTTAATTAATTAGAAGTAAGTACTCCATTTAATTAAATAATTTCGTTTAATTATTTCAAAATTCTTTTCAAAACGAGTCAACTCGAGTCAACCATGGTTAAATCTTACCAACTTTTTGTCAAACTTGAGCTCTACGTATGTGAATATGAGTAAATGTGAGTATGAATTCCAGCACCAATTCGATGCAAATTCTCATTCAACCTTTCAAAATGAAAAGATCGGGGTCTCTTAAAGAGACTTTCCTGGAATTCATCAACGGTTGATATCGATTTCAATCATCGGTCAGGATTAAAGGTGAAGTACATTCATAAATGGAGATTTTCAAATTAAAGGGAGTTAACAGATTTAATTTGAGTAAAATAAGGAGTTAATTGATTCAATTTGAGTAGAAAAAGAAGTTAACTGATTTAACTCATTTTTGATCAACAGTGAATTGAAAATTTCTCTTTTTGAAATGAAGAGAGATTTATTTGAGATATTTAATTTAATAAAATGAGATATGCTCTTATAATTACTTTTTCTATTTAATTAATTAATCTTTAATTAATTAGAGACACTTTTCTTATTTAATTAAATAACTTTATTTAATTAATTAGGAATGGCTTCTCATTTAATTAAATAACTTAGTTTAATTCATTAGAAGTAAGTACTCCATTTGATTAAATAGTTTCGTTTAATTATTTGAAAATTCTTTTCTAAACTAGTCAACTCAAATCAACCTTGGTTAAATCTGGTCAATTTTTGGTCGAACTTGATCTTTTCGTATGTGAATATGAGGAAATGTGAGGATGAATTCTAGCAAGAATTTGATGCAAATTCTCATTCAACCTTTCAAAATTAAGAGATGAGGGTCTCTTAAATAGACTTTCTTAGAATTCATCAACGGTTGAGATCGATTTAAATCAACGGTTAGGATTAAAGGTGAAGTTCAGTCATAAAGGGAGATTTCCAAATTAAAGGGAGTTAACAGATTTAATTTGAGAAAAATCAGGAGTCAATTGATAAAATTTCAATAGAAAAAGGAGTTAACTGATTTAACTCATTTTTGATCAATAGTGAACTGAAAATTTCCCTTTTTGAACTGAAGAGAGATTTTATTGAGATATTTAATTTAATAAAATGAGATATGCTCTCATAATTACTTTTTCTATTTAATTAAACAATCTTTAATTAATTAGACACAGTTTTCTTATTTATTTAAATAACTTGATTTAATTAATTAGGAATGGCTTCTCATTTTTTTTTGCAAAAAGAGGGGTAAAAATTTATTAAGACAGAAAGGAATACAACGAGGAGAGCTCAACAAGGAGCTTGATCCTGAGCAACAAGATCATCAAATTCTTGCACCATCTCAAAGGACAGTTGCCCCCTGTCCCTAATATTCCAACCCGGATCATGACTAGAAGCCCATTTGGCTAAACAATCAGCAGGTCTATTCCATTCTCGCAGAATATACTTGAACCTAATGGACTGAAAAGAGGAAGAGAAGAAAAGAATCTGCTTAACAACTGTGGCCAACTGCCAACTAACATCCTCAAGCTCTTGCGAAGAAAGCATGTTCACCACCACCTGGGAATCAGACTCACAAATAATCTTACTCCATCCCCACAAGCAACACTGTTCCACAGCATATAAAATAGCCCGAGCTTCCATGAGATTGTTAGTATAATCACCCTTATGAATTGAGAAGAAAAATTTAACATTCCCAGAACTACAACGAGCCACTCCGCCAATACTAGCCAGACCAGGATTCCCATGAGAAGAACCATCAGTGTTAATTTTCAGAACTCCAGAGGGAGGAGGAGTCCAGTGCCCATCCCAGTTAACTCGACCCTTTCTCTGATGGTGAAGCTGCCTTGACATAGAAGGAAACCTATGAGCTGCAACCCCATCTTGCAGATGAAGATTGAGGCAATTACAGATAGCAAGATCAACTGGATCCATACCCCCATCAAGCTTACACTTCACAAGAATAGTTTCCTGGAGAGAATGTGATATTTTCCACCAAAGATGCAAAACACCAAGCCGAACATCTTGGAATATGCGACGATTCCTCTCCAACCAGATATGTCAAAGCATGAAAGATGGGCCAGCAATCCAAGCAGCATGGAGAGAAGAAGATTTGGAGGGAGCACTACCCAAGCGAGCCCAGAACTCAGGCAAAGAGGAAGCATTCCGACAAGAGCAACCCCAAGCGCTCCACCAAAGGTGCCATATCTGAGTAGAATAGGAGCAACGAAAGAACAGATGGGAGATAGACTCCTCTCCATTACCACACAAAAAACAATAAGAGGGGCCCTAAAATCCACGTTTACAAAGATTATCCCAAGTAAGATAACGGTTGTGAGCCACTAGCCACATGAAAAAATTGCACTTGGACCAAGAAACTTTATTCCAGACTTGCTTCCACCAAGGGACCTCAGCATCCCCAAATAATATTCTAGTTATCTCCTGATACCTAGCAGAGACATGATATTTACCAGACAAGGTACCGCCCCAAGCCAATACATCTAGACCAAGCAAAGAGGAACACTCTCTAGTGGCCAGAATTTGAGAAAGCTCCTGACGATCCATGTCTGTACCTCCAGGAGGCCAATCAGAGGAATGCGTCCATCTATAACCAACAACAGGTCTCAATTGATAAGGAGTCTTGTAATGAGCCACTTTATCCCATCCAGTGGCAAGAAAAGAGTCACAAAGAGGCTGAAGATGAGGGTATATGGATAAAATGGAAGGGAATCCATCCCAAGCATCAGACCAAGACCACCCTCCTTTTTAGAGCAGAATGAAGACCAAGACCACCCTCCTTTTTAGGCCTACAAATAGTTGCCCAATTAACCAGGCTCCATTTAGTACTACGCAAATTACCACTCCAAAGGAATTGTCAAGAAAGAGCATCAAACTCCTTGAGAAAGTAAATAGGTGCAGAATGAACCATGCTTCTATAAGTAGGAAGAGCTTGGATAACATCTTGAAGAAGAGTAACCCGGGCAGTAGTAGAAAGCCATCTATGAGTTCAATGATTTACCTTATCCTGAAGCTTGGTAATCAAATTTTGCCAGAAGAGATGTGGCTGCCTGGAAACAGCAATAGGAATGCCAAGATAAGTCAAAGGAAGTGAACCTATTGGAAACTGTAGGATACCAACAATCTTGTGCTGAATAGAATCAGGAGTGTTAAAAAAGTAAATGAAAGATTCGTGCTCATTAACATTCTGGCCTGAAGCTGCCAAATAAACGTCGAAAGGATGTCGAAAGGCTTCAGCTTCCTTGATCCTAGCAAGACCGGCAAGAGCAGAATCATCAACAAATTGAAGATGGGAAAGAGAAGGTAAGCCATTACCCCACTGCCAGCCTTGAATAGAATTCTGCGACACCTGATGCTTAATGAATCTGCCCAAGCCTTCAACCATGATGATGAATAGATATGGGGAGAGAGGGTCACCCTGGCAGAGGCCTCTAGAAGCACAAAATAGTTGTGAAGGTTGACCATTAATAAGAATAGAAAAAGAGGCAGAAGTAATGCAACTCATAATCCAACTCACCCAGTCAGAGCTAAATCCAAAAGAAAGAATAATACTCCTTAGGAAGCTCCATTTAACTCTATCATAGGCCTTAGCCATATCCAGCTTAACAAACATGGCTCTCTCCCTTGAAGTAGCCATAGAGTGAATAGCCTCAGTAGCAATAACCACCCCATCCAAAATTTGTCTTCCAGCAACAAAACCACCTTGTTCTTCTGAGATAATAATGGGAAGCCACCTTTTCAGTCTCTCAGCAATCAGCTTAGTAATAACTTTGTAGACCACATTACATAAGGCAATTGGTCTAAAAAACTCCAATTGATTAGCACCCTCTCTCTTAGGAATAAGAGTCAAGAATGTAGAGTTCAAAGCTTGAAGCATCTGCTTGCTAGCATAGGATTCTTTAACCACCTCCAACAAATCATGATTAATGATGTCCCAAAATTCCTGAAAGAATTCAACTGGAAAACCATTAGGACCAGGAGCCTTCCCCTTAGGCATGCCAAAGACCACCACCTCCAGCTCTTCCAAAGAGATAGGACGCATGAGATAATCATTCATTTCCTGAGTGATAAGGGAAGGAATACAGGACAAAAAAATATTTTCTTCATTATCAGCAGGAGGAGAGTCCTCAGAGAAGAGGGTAGAGAAGTACGAAATAGCCTCCTGGAATAAAGCTAGCAAGGAATTCAGTTGGATACCTTGAGAATTAACCAAAGAAGAGATAGTGCTCTGATTCCAGCGAGATTGCACTGTTCTATGGAAAAAGGCAGTGTTTCAATCACCTTTCTGGAGCCAATCAACTCAAGCCTTTTGCTTCCAAAAAATTTCCTCTCGAAGTTCCCATTCTTCTAGAGCTCTAGAAGCAAGGGATTCAGCCTAGCCAAGATCCTCCGAGAAACCTCGATCTCTAATCTCCCTTGTGATGACATCAAGATTTTCTTGAGCAATCCTCTTCATAAAGTGAAGATTCCCAAAGCATTCCCTATTTCATATCTTGAGCTGCCTTTTAACATATTGAAGCCTTTTAGAAAATGAGAACATTGTAGTACCATATGCAGGGGCACCATCTTTCCACCGACAAAAAACAAAATCATGAAGAGAGGAGTCATGAAGCCACATCAACTGGAACTTAAAAGGAGGATGCTTCAGAACATTAGCCCCTATAGCGGAAAATTTGATTGGCCAATGATCTGAACCCCTCCAATCAAGGATTTCTGAAGAGATAGTAAGGGTGCCACTAAGCCAGAATCAAGAAACAAGAAATCTATCCAAGCGTTCTGAGATAGCAGCAACACTAGTCCTGTGATTATTCTAGGTATAGAGGTCATTAGAAGGCTTCACATCAGAGAGATGCAAAAGAGATATGTGTTGCCGAAGAAGAGCGGAAGAAGGCCCCAATATAGCCAAACCACCATGCTTCTCTTCCAGATTTAAAACTGAATTGAAGTCCCCTGCTAACACCCAAGGATGATAAGGATGACAATTTCTAACATATTGAATATGTTCCCAAAGTTCCTCCTTTCCCACAAGATCAACAGGTGCATACACATTAGTAACCATGATTACCTCTCCTGAGTCTAGAGCAGAAGCTACCATAGAGAGAGCTGAGCGAGAAGACATCCAGCCAAGAGGAGAAATTTTTTTAGGATCCTAAAATATAGCTAAACCACCAGCACTGCCTGTTGCCCCAACACACTGGCATTGGCCACGAGACCAAATACTAGAGGCATGTTGGACCATAGACTCCATAGAGAGCTTAGTCTCTTGGATACAAAAAACATCAGGACTATGATCAACCACCAAGTTATGAATAGCCTTTTGTCTAGGGATGCTATTCAACCCCCTTACATTCCATGAGAGAATAATCATCATTGGGTAGATTTGGGAAAATGAGAATCCAAAGGTTTCACTGAACCAGACTCAATCAATATATCTCCTGTGAGTTTAATCTTCTCTTGGTCTGTTTTGCGCCCACTCCTTAGAGGGGGAGAAGAAGAATCCCGCTTAAAGGGTCGAGGTAGCAACCCCAAGGGGAGAGGAGATCCCTTGCCCTTACCTGATGGTAGCACATCCTTAACCAAGTAAGCCAAAACAACATCATCATCTTCCAACACTGCAGGAGTCACCAGAGCCGCTGTCACAGGAGCTACAGGAACCTCACAATTCTGATATACTACAACTTGAGATGCCCCACAAGCATCATTAGGAACAGATCTCTCATCTAGGCAAGCTCGATCAGAAGAGATAGGAGGAGGAATACCCTCCTCTAGAACCGTACTATCTAGCACCTCAAAACGGTTAAAACCTGAATCAGATAATTTTTCTTTCAAAGGCCTCTTTTGACCACGTCCCTTAGCTCGAGGAAAAACAGGGGTAAATCCATCCTTATCCTGCATTGGAGCCTTACCCTTACCTGTAGCATCTTGTGGATTCATCCTCTTGGTAGTATTAACCATTTGAGATTGTCCTTTCCCTGTAGTATCTGCCAAACCACCAGCATTTCTAGCTGTAGACCGATCCACTCCTTTGAAACTCGAGTTACGAGGGCACTGCCACAGTAAATGACCATACTCATGACAAATCTGGCAACGAAAAGGGAGGGATTCATAATCTAATTGCTGCACCCAAGAAGAATCCCCCAGACAAATTTCCAAAGAATCTGGTAATGGGTTATTCAAATTAATTTCAACACAAATTCTAGCAAAAGCAATAACCTTTTTATTGAGGGTTTGATGTGCGATCGCAGCTGGCTTCTCCAACAAAGCAGCAATTTGTCGAAGGATGTCTTCACGCAAAAATTCCAAGGGAAGACGAGGCAAGCGAACCCAAACTGGCACTGTTGAAGGGAGATCCTCAGTAGAATTAAAACCTGAATGCCAAGGTTTGACAAATAACCCCACATTGTTGTAGAAATAAGGGCCTCCTTCAAAAACACGATCATGATCATACATGCAAGAGAATACAACAAAAAAATAACTATTCCCTGCCAACATAATCTCCATATCGCCTTCCACCTGCCAAGAGAGGCGGATCCATGCCTCAAGAGTGGATAGGGAAATCCGAATTCCAAGAAATTTGCATATCAAAGCATGCTTGGTCCAATAATCAATTTCCTCCATTACATCCGTTGGAGGAATAACCAGAACAGGGCGATCATGGCTACGCGGAAGACAACCATTAACTTTTTTCAGCTTAGAGCTCTCCCCTGAATAAAACGATTCAGATCGCATTGCATACATAGTTGGAGAAGAACCATCTGTTCTCACCAACGGAGAAGAAATCCTAGGCCCTGCCATGCAAACAATAAAACCCCCAATCCAAAATTGACTGCAGAAGATCTCCAAAAACACCGACGCAAATTATGTCCAGTAGCTAACAATCCAAACAGAATAGAAAAATAGTAAAGATCAAACACCAAGAATAGGCTAGGGGAAAAACCCTAGCCCAGCTGGCAGCCAACGCTTCTCAGAGACTCCATCACCATTCATGATAACTCTCCATTAGAAAGTCATTAATAAAGTCGCATAAATTCAATAAATAGGAGCATGTTATCAAACATTTTTCGTGACAGAAAAGAATAGATATTGTTGAGTGATTAGAAGAAGAAAATCCGGAATGGCTTCTCATTTAATTAAATAACTTTGTTTAAATAATTAGAAGTAAGAAATCCATTTAATTTAATAATTTCATTTAATTATTTCAAAATTCTTTTCGAAACTAGTCAACTCAAGTCAACCGTGGTTAAATCTGGTAAACTTTTGGTCAAACTTGATCTCTGCATATGTGAATATGAGCAAATGTGAGTATGAATTCTAGTAACAATTTGATGCAAATTCTCATTCAACCTTTCAAAATGAAGAGATGAGGGTCTCTTAAATAGACTTTCCTGTAATTCATCAACGGTTGAGATCGATTTCAATCAACGGTAAGGATTAAAGGTGAAGTTTATTCATAAAGGGAGATTTCCAAATTAAAAAGAATTAACAGACTTAATTTGAGTAAAATAAGGAGTTAACTGATTCAATTTGAGTAAAAAGAGGAGTTAACTAATTTAACTCATTTTTGATCAATAGTTAACTGAAAATTTCTCTTTTTGAACTGAAGAGAGATTTTGTTGAGATATTTAATTTAATAAAATGAGATATGCTCTGATAATTACTTTTTCTATTGAATTAAATAATCTTTAATTAATTAAAGACACTTTTATTATTTAATTAAATAACTTCATTTAATTAATTAGGAATGGCTTCTCATTTAATTAAATAACTTTGTTTAAGTAATTAGAACTAAGTAGTTCATTTAATTAAATAATTTTGTTTAATTATTTCAATTTTTTTTCAAAACTAGTCAACTCAAGTCAACCGTGGTTAAATCTGGTCAACTTTTGGTCAAACTTGATCTTTGTGTATGTGAATATGAGCAAAGCTGAGTATGAATTCCAGCAACAAGTCAATGTAAATTCTAATTCAACCTTTCAAAATGAAGAGATTAGGGTCTTTTAAATAGACTTTCCTGGAATTCATCAACGATTGAGATCGATTTCAATCAACGGTCAGGATTAAAGGTGAAGTTCAACGATAAAGGGAGATTTCCAAATTAAAGGGAGTTAACAGATTTAATTTGAGTAAAATAAGGAGTTAACTGATTTAATTTGAGTAGAAAAAGAAGTTAACTAATTTAACTCATTTTTTATCAATAGTGAACTGGAAATTTCCCTTTTTGAACTGAAGAGAGATTTTGTTGAGATATTTAATTTAATAAAATGAGATATGCTCTCATAATTACTTTTTCTTTTTAATTAAATAATCCTTAATTAATTAGACACACTTTTCTTATTTAATTAAATAACTTCATTTAATTAATTAGGAATGGCTTCTCATTTAATTAAATAAATTTGTTTAATTAATTAGAAGTAAGTACTGCATTTAATTAAATAATTTCGTTTAATTATTTCAAAATTCTTTTTGAAACTAGTCAACTCAAGTCAACCGTGGTTAAATCTAGTGAACTTTTGATCAAACTTGATCTTTGCGTATGTGAATATGAGCAAATGTGAGTGTGAATTTCAGCAACAATTCGATACAAATTCTCATTCAACATTTCAAAATGAAGAGATGGGGGTTTCTTGAATAGACTTTCCTTGAATTCATCAACGGTTGAGATCAATTTCAATCAATGCTCAGGATTAAAGGTGAAGTTCAGTCATAAAGGGAGATTTCCAAATTAAAGAGAGTTAACAGATTTAATTTGAGTAAAATAAGGAGTTAATTGATTCAATTTGAGTAGAAAAAGGATTTAACTGATTTAACTCATTTTTTATTTATAGCGAACTAGAAATTTTGCTTTTTGAACTGAAGAGAGATTTTGTTGAGATATTTAATTTAATAAAATGAGATATGCTCTCATAATTACTTTTTCTATTTAATTAAATAATCTTTAATTAATTAGAGACACTTTCTTATTTAATTAAATAACTTCATTTAATTAATTATGAATGGCTTCTCATTTAATTAAATAACTTTTTTTAATTAATTAGAACTAAGTACTCCATTTAATTAAATAATTTCATATAATTATTTCAAGATTATTTTTGAAACTAGTCAATTGAAGTCAACCGTGGTTAAATCTGGTCAACATTTGGTCAAACTTGATCTTTGCGTATGTGAATATGAGTAAATGTGAGTATGAATTCCAGCAAAAATTCAATGCAAATTCTCATTCAAGCTTTCAAAATGAAGAGATGAGGGTCTCTTAAATAGACTTTCCTAGAATTCGTCAATGGTTGACATCGATTTCAATCAACAGTCAGGATTAAAGGTGAAGTTTAGTCATAATGGGAGATTTCCAAATTAAAGGGAGTTAACAGATTTAATTTGAGTAAAATAAGGAGTTAACTAATTCAATTTGAGTAAAAAAAAGAGTTGACTGATTTAACTCATTTGTGATCAATAGTGAGTTGGAAATTTCCCTTTTTGAACAGAAGAGAGATTTTGTTGAGATATTTAATTTAACAAAATGAGATATGCTCTACTAATTATTTTTACTATTTAATTAAATAATCTTTAGTTAATTTGAGACACTTTTCTTATTTAATTAAATAATTTCATTTAACTAATTAGGAATGGCTTCTCATTTAATTACATAACTTAGTTTAATTAATTAGAAGTACTCCGTTTAATTAAATAATTTCGTTTAATTATTTAAAAATTCTTTTCGAAACTAGTCAACTCAAGTCAACCATTGTTAAATTTGGTCAACTTTTAGTCAAACTTTATCTTTGAGTATGTGAATATGAGAAAATGTGAGCATGAATTTTAGCAACAATTCGATGCAAATTCTCATTCAAACTTTCAAAATGAAGAGATGAGGGTCTCGTAAATAGACTCTCTTGGAATTCATCAATGGTTGACATCGATTTCAATCAACGGTTAGAATTAAAGGTGAACTTTAGTCATAAAGAGAGATTTCTAAATTAAAGAGAGTTAACAGATTTATTTTGAGTAAAACAAGGAGTTAACTGATTCAATTTGAGTAGAAAAAGGAGTTAACTGATTTAACTCATTTTTGATCAATAGTGAACTAAAAATTTCCCTTATTGAACTGAAGAGAGATTTTGTTGAGATATTTAATTTAATAAAATAAGATATGCTTTCATAATTACTTTTTCTATTTAATTAAATAATCTTTAATTAATTAGAGACACTTTTCTTATTTAATTAAATAACTTCATTTAATTAATTACGAATGGCTTCTCATTTAATTAAATAACTTTGTTTAACTAATTAGAAGTAAGTACTCCATTTAATTAAATAATTTCATTTATTTATTTTAAAATTCTTTTCAAAATTAGTCAACTCAAGTCAACCGTGGTTAAATCTGGTCAACTTTTCATCAAACTTGATCTTTACGTATGTGGATATGAGCAAATGTGAGTATGAATTCCAGCAACAATTCGATGCAAATTCTCATTCAACCTTTCAAAATGAAGAGATGAGTGTCTCTTAAATAGACTTTTCTAGAATTCATCAACAGTTGAGATCAATTTCAATCAACGGTCAAGATTAAAAGTGAAGTTCAGTCATAAAGGGAGATTTCCAAATTAAAGGGAGTTAACAGATTTAATTTGAGTAAAATAAGGTGTTAACTGATTCAATTTGAGTAGAAAAAGGAGTTAACTGATTTAACTCATTTTTTATCAATAATGAACTGGAAATTTGTCTTTTTGAACTGAAGAGAGATTTTGTTGAGATATTTAATTTAATAAAATGATATATGCTCTCATAATTTTTTTTAATATTTAATTCAATAATCTTTAATTAATTAAAGACACTTTTCTTATTTAATTAAATAAGTTCATTTAATTAATTAAGAATGGCTTCTCATTTAATTAAATAACTTTGTTTAATTAATTAGAAGTAAGTACTTCATTTATTTAAATAATTTCATTTAATTATTTCAAAATTCTTTTCAAAACTAGTAAACTCAAGTCAACCGTGGTTAAATCTGGTCAACTTTTGGTCAAATTTGATCATTGCGTATGTGAATATGAGAAAATGTGAGTATGAATTCCAGGAACAATTCGATGCAAATTCTCATTCAACCTTTCAAAATGAAGAGATGAGGGTCTCTAAAATAGACTTTCCTGAAATTCATCAACTGTTGAGATCAATTTCAATCAATGGTCAGAATTAAAGGTGAAGTTCAATCATAAAGGGAGATCTCCGAATTAAAGGGAGTTAACATATTTAATTTGAGTAAAATAAGGTGTTAATTGATTCAATTTGAGTAGAAAAAAGACTTAACTGATTTAACTCATTTTTGATCAATAGTGAACTGGAAATTTCCCTTTTTGAACTGAAGAGAGATTTTGTTGAGATATTTAATTTAATAAAATGAGATATGCTATCATAATTACTTTTTCTATTTAATTATATAATCTTTAATTAATTAGAGACACTTTTCTTATTTAATTAAATAACTTCATTTAATTAATTAGGAATGGCTTCTCATTTAATTAAATAACTTTGTTTAATTAATTAGAAGTAAGTACTCCATTTAATTAAATAATTTCGATTAATTATTTCAAAATTGTTTTCGAAACTAGTCAACTCAAGTCAACCGTGGTTAAATCTGGTCAACTTTGGGTCAAATTTGATCTTTGCGTATGTGAATATGAGCAAATGTGAGTATGAATTTCAGCAACAATTCGATGCAAATTCTCATTCAACTTTTGAAAATCAAGAGATGAGGGTCTCTTACATAGACTTTCCTGGAATTCATCAATAGTTGAGATCAATTTCAATCAACGGTCAGGATTAAAGGTGAAGTTCAGTCATAAAGTAAGATTTCCAAATTAAAGGGAGTTAACAGATTTAATTTGAGTAAAATAAGGAGTTAACTGATTCAATTTGAGTAGAAAAAGGAGTTAACTGATTTAACTCATTTTTTATCAATAGTGAACTGGAAATTTCTCTTTTTGAACTGAAGAGAGATTTTTTTGAGATATTTAATTTAATAAAACTAGATATGCTCTCATAATTACTTTTTTTATTTAATTAAATAATCTTTAATTAATTAGAGACAGTTTTCTTATTTAATTAAATAATTTCATTTAATTAATTAGGAATGGCTTCTCATTTAATTAAATAACTTTGTTTAATTAATTAGAAGTAGGTACTCCATTTAATTAAATAATTTCGTTCAATTATTTTAAAATTCTTTTCAAAACTAGTCAACTCAAGTCAACCGTGGTTAAATCTGGTCAACTTTTGGTCAAACTTGATCTTTGCGTATGAGAATATGAGCAAATGTGAGTATGAATTCCAACAACAATTCGATGCAAATTGTCATTCAACCTTTCAAAATGAAGAGATGAGGGTCTCTTAAATAGACTTTCCTAGAATTCATCAATGGTTGAGATTGATTTTAATCAACGGTCAGGATTAAAGGTGAAGTTCAGTCATAAATCGAGATTTGCAAATTAAAGGGAGTTAAAATATTTAATTTGAGTAAAATAAAAAGTTAACTGATTCAATTTGAGTAGAAAAAGGAGTTAACTTATTTAACTCATTTTTGATCAATAGTGAACTGGAAATTTCCCTTTTTGAACTGAAGAGAGATTTTGTTGAGAGATTTAATTTAATAAAATGAGATATGCTCTCATAATTACTTTTTCCATTTAATTAAATAATCTTTAATTAATTAGAGACAATTTTCTTATTTAATTAAATAACTTCATTTAATTAATTAAGAATGGCTTCTCATTTAATTAAATAAATTTGTTTAATTAATTAGAAGTATGTGCTCCATTTAATTAAATTACTTCGTTTAATTATTTCAAAATTCTTTTTGAAACTAGTCAACTCAAGTCAATCGTGGCTAAATCTGGCCAACTTTTTGTCAAACTTGATATTTGTGTATGTGGATATGAGAAAATATGAGTATGAATTTCAACAATAATTCAATGCATATTCTCATTCAACCTTTCAAAATGAAGAGATGAGGGTCTCTTAAATAGACTTTCCTGAAATTCATCAATGGTTGAGATTGATTTCAATGAACGTTTGGGATTAAAGGTGAAGTTCAGTCATAAAGGGAGATTTCCAAATTAAAGGGAGTTAACAGATTTAATTTGAGTAAAATAAGGAGTTAACTGATTCAATTTGAGTAGAAATAGGAGTTAACTGATTTAACTCATTTTTTATCAAAATTGAACTGAAAATTTTTCTTTTTGAACTGAAGAGAGATTTTGTTGAGATATTTAATTTAATAAAATGAGATATGCTCTCATAATTACTTTTTCTATTTAATTAAATAATCTTTAATTAATTATAGACACTTTTCTTATTTAATTAAATAACTTTATTTAATTAATTAGGAATGGCTTCTCATTTAATTAAATAACTTTGTTTAATTAATTAGAAGTAAGTACTCCATTTAATTAAATAATTTCGTTTAATTATTTCAAAATTCTTTTCGAAACTAGTCAACTCAAGTCAACTATGGTTAAATCTGGTCAACTTTTGGTCAAACTTGATCTGTGCATATGTGAATATGAGCAAATGTGAGTATGAATTCCAACAACAATTCGATGCAAATTGTCATTCAACCTTTCAAAATGAAGAGATGAGGGTCTCTTAAATAGACTTTCCTGGAATTTATCAATGGTTGAGATCGATTTTAATCAACGGTCAGGATTAAAGGTGAAGTTCAGTCATAAAGGGAGATTTCCAAATTAAAGGGAGTTAACAGATTTAATGTGAGTAAAATAAGAAGTTTACTTATTCAATTTGAGTAGAAAAAGGAGTTAACTGATTTAACTCATTTTTTATCAATAGTGAACTGAAAATTTCCCTTTTTGAACTGAAGAGAGATTTTGTTGAGAGATTTAATTTAATAAAGTGAGATATGCTCTCATAATTAATTTTTCCATTTAATTAAATAATCTTTAATTAATTAGAGACACTTTTCTTATTTAATTAAATAACTTCATTTAATTAATTAGGAATGGCTTCTCATTTAATTAAATAAATTTGTTTAATTAATTAGAATTAAGTGCTCCATTTAATTAAATAATTTCATTTAATTATTTCAAAATTCTTTTCAAAATTAGTCAACTCAAATCAACCGTGGTTAAATTTGGTCAACTTTTGGTCAAACTTGATCTTTGCGTATGTGTATATGAGCAAATGTCAGTATGAATTCCAGCAACAATTTGATGCAAATTCTCATTCAACCTTTCAAAATGAAGAGACGAGGGTCTCTTAAATAGACTTTCCTGGAATTCATTAATGGTTGAGATCGATTTCAATCAACCGTCAGGATTAAAGGTGAAGTTCAGTCATAAAGGAAGATTTTCAAATTAAATGGACTTAACAGATTTAATTTGAGTAAAATAAAGAGTTGATTGATTCAATTTGAGTAGAAAAAGGAGTTAACTCATTTAAGCCATTTTTTATCAATAGTGAACTAGAAATTTCCCTTTTTGAACTAAAGAGAGATTTTGTTGAGATATTTAATTTAATAAAATGAGATATGCTCTCATAATTACTTTTTCTATTTAATTAAATAATCTTTAATTAATTAGAGAAACTTTTCTTATTTAATTAAATAACTTCATTTAATTAATTAGGAATGGCTTCTCATTTAATTAAATAACTTTATTTAATTAATTAGAAGTAAGTACTCTATTTAATTAAATAATTTCATTTAATTATTTCAAAATTCTTTTCGAAACTAGTCAATTCAAGTCAATCGTGGTTAAATCTCGTCAACTTTTGGTCAAACTTTATCTTTGCAGGAAGAAGATTATTATGTGCCAAGATGACCAAGGGAATGATGTGCAGATAGTTAGGATACCGAGGCCTATATCACTACGGATGATTTCTGCTATGTAATTGAAGCGAAGTTTCCAGAAGGGATCTCAAATATTTGTTGTTATGGTAAATGATCTTGATGAAGAAGATCCCATGAGGGAGACTTTAGATCACCTCATTTTGCAGGAGTATGCAAATGTTTTTCCGAGTGAGATTCCAGGCCTACCTCCAAAGAGGGACATTGACTTTAGTATTGATCTTATTCTTGGAGCGAAGCCTATTTCTAAAACTCCTTATCACATGACGACCAAAGAATTGGGTGAGGTACGTCTTCAGCTAGAGGAACTTCTGGCCAAAGGGAGCATTCGACCTAGTGTATCACCATGGGGAGCTCCAGTGCTCTTTGTGAAGAAAAAAGATGGTTCTTTTCGCCTTTGTATTGACTATAGACAGTTGAATAAGGTGACTATGAAGAACAGGTATCATTTACCTAGGATTGATGACATATTTGATTAGATTAAGAGAGCTACAGTATTCTCCAAGATTGATCCTAAGTTAGGATACCACCAGCTTCACATTAAGGAAGCAGATATTCACAAGACTACCTTTTGAACCCGTTACGGGCATTATGAGTTCACAGTGGTACCTTTTGGATTGACTAATGCTCCATCAATTTTTATGAGTTTGATGAATGGTGTGTTCCAATCTTATCTGGATAGATTTGTACTAGTGTTTCTTGATGACATATTGATATATTCTAAGACTTAGAAGGAGCATGAGGAACACCTGCGGTTGGTTTTGCAGTGTTTAAGGGACAATCAACTTTATGCCAACACAGCTAAGTGTGAATTCTTCAAAATGGAGATTCAGTATTTAGGGCATGTTATTTCAGGTGATGGTATTTCAGTGGATCCTGCAAAGATTCAGGTGATAATAGATTGGCCAACACCGACTAATGTGTCAGAGATTCATAATTTCATGGGGTTAGCTGGTTATTATCGTAGATTTGTCTAGAAGTTCTCTTGGATAGTACATCCTATAACTTCTCTTCAAAGGAAAGGAAAGAAGTTCGTATGGACAAAGAAATGTGAGGAAGCTTTCTAGAAGCTCAAGGAGCTTTTGACCAGTGCACCAATTCTAGTTGTACCTGATCCAGAAGGTGATTTCATGGTATGTACAGATGCTTCTCTTGAAGGGATTGGGGCAGTGTTGATGCAGAATGGAAGGGTGATTGCGTATGAATGATGCAAGCTCAAGGATCATGAGTTAAATTATCCTACACATGATCTTGAGTTAGCGGTAGTAGTTCATGCTTTGACAAGGTGGAGACATTTCTTGTTGGGGCACAGATTTGAGCTACATAGCGATCATCGTAGTCTTTAGCACATTTTTACTCAACCTAATTTTGAATGCTCGCCAGAGGCGATGGATGGAGTTTCTATGCAAATATGATTTTGAGGTTAAGTACATTTAGGGTAAGGAGAATGTGGTGGCGGATTCTTTGAGTCACAGGAGACATGTGTTATCATCGATGACTCTTAGTGTGGATTTGAGGAGTCTGATTCTTCAGGCACTTCCTACGGATTCATGGTATGAGGAAGTGTCTAGAGAGATTGATTTAGGAAGATCTTTGGAAGGTAAATTTGCAGGTTACGTTCAAGAATCAGATGGTCTTTTAAGACATTTGGGGAGGATTTATGTGCCATTTTCGGATGAGCTTTGCACCTTGATTCTGGCAGAAGCCCATAGTACACCTTACTCAACACATCCAGGTGTCAAGAAGATGCATGTTGATTTGAGACGTTTGTTCTTTTGGTCTGGGATGAAGTGAGATATTACTGATTTTGTGGCTAGGTGCCTTGAGTGTCAGAGAGTTAAGCAGAACATCAGCACCCGACTAAACTTTTGCAGCCTAATCTTATTCCTTCTTGGAAGTGGGATATCATCTCCATGGATTTCATAGTAGGATTACCTATGACAGTTCGACATCATGATGCTATCATGGTCACCGTTGATCAGTTGACTAAGGTGGTGCATTTTTCACTGATTAGGTCTTCCTACACAGTAGCTTCTGTAGCTAATGTCTTTATGCATGATATTGTGAGATTACATGGTATTCCTAAAAAGATCATTTCTGATAGGGATCCTGTATTCACATCCATATTTTGGACATCGTTGTAGCATGAGCTTGGAGCGCAGTTAAACTTTAGTTTGACATATCATCCAGAGACTGATGGTTAGACAGAGAGGGTGAATCAAGTTTTGGAGGATATGTTATGGATGTATGTGATAGATAGGCAGACACATTGGGAGGATTACCTCTACTTAGTGGAGTTTGCTTACAACAACGGATATCATAGTTCTATTGGTATGGCACCATTGCAGGCATTATATGGGCATCCTTAGCGTACACCATTGAGTTGGGACAGTCTTGAGGATCACATCCTGTTGGGACCTGAGATGCTTCGTGATATGGAGCAACAGGTAGTGCGTATCCGTGAGTATTTGACTACGGCACAAGATAGGTAGAAGAAGTATGCCGATGCTCATAGGATTGATAAGAAGTTTGTTGTGTGTGATAAGGTTTTCTTGAGAGTGCGACCATGAAAGAGTCTGATCCGATATGAAAAGGGTTCTAAGCTAGCACCTCGCTTTGTGGGACCATTTGAGATTTTAGAGAGGATTGGCCCGATTGCTTACCGCCTTGCTCTACCGCCCAGCCTAGCTTGCATTCATGATGTTTTCCATGTTTCAGTGCTTCGGCAGTATATTCTTGATATTGTACATGTTCTTGATTGGAATGTGTTGCAGGGAGAGGACGAGCAGCTAGCTTTGGAGCCGGTTCGCATTTTAGAGCAGTGGAGGTTGACCCTCAGGGGTCAAACCATCGAGCAGGTAAGGGTCCAATGGGACTGTATTGATGATTCTTCAGCTATTTGGGAGGATGTAGCTAGATTGAGGGAGTTTTATCCATATTTGTTTGTAGGCTTCTTAGAGTAACCCTAACCCAAGGGGGGGTGGATGTAGTGCCTACCCTCGTTCACATCTTTTCTGGACATTATAAATATTATTAGACTATGATAGACTAGTTTTATGTTGATAGATTAGTGGTATTGTTTTGACATTATCAGACATTATGTTATGGATTCAGTAGTTATAAGATGAGATCATTTAGAATTTACATTTCATGCATACATGATGATCATTATATTTTTTTCAGTTATTATTGATGATTAGATGTATGGTTTATTATCTTATGTGTTTTATTATGGATACTTAACCCATACTTGCATGTGTATGGTGTGCATGTTTTCTTATTGTATGACGTTTTTGATGTGGTTAAGGAAGGGAGTTATAGTCACCTGCTTAGTCAAGATCTACACAGTGCACCACTTCTTGCCATTGTCTGTTTAGCTTAGCATTATATATATTATATGTACATGCATGGCTTTTCTGTAGGTTGCAAGTACCGGGTATCGACTTCTCTGAATTGCTAGGATGAGCGTACCCTATTATACTATCTCAATGATAAGAGAAGGGAGATAAATTCTAAAGTCCAAATCCCAAACCCTTAAACCAATTGTCCTAGTGAGGTAGGACAAGTGTCTGAATATTTTACCCACTGAATGTGTCAGATGACATAATTCATTATTTTTAACCCTTTAGACTAATTTTGAGTGATTTTCTCTATGATGGGTTTTCATATTCTATCTTGGAGGTCTATGGTGAATTATCTATTAATTAAGTCTTAATAAATAGATTTAATTAATAAATTAATGATTTGAGGAAATTAATATAAAATATCATGTTATTTGATATTTTGATTATAATTAATTAAATGTGAATTATTGAGGAAAAATGAATTAAATAAAAGAAAATTAGAAATTAAAATTAATAATAATTATAAAATAATAATAAAGTAACAAATAAATAATAATAATAAAAGTTATAAAGTTAAAATGAAAGTTATAAATATTTAAATAGAAATTATATAAAAAGTAAATTGGAGTTATAAGCTTGCATGGGAATTAACGCACTTATCTATTTCTCATGTGTCAATAACACGGGGGTTAGTGCATCAATTAAGCACATGGTGTCTACAACCCTATGGCTCATCTTGAAGGTTGGAAAAGACCCATGCTTAGTTGGTGACACCTTCTGGCTATTTCTAGAAGCATTCTAGATGTTTCCTAAAAGCTCTTTATATTCAGGCATTCATAGAAGCTTAGACACATCGTTGGAAGAGCAATTGGAGCATTGGAGGACTTGAGAATTCTGAAGAATGGAGGAGCTTGCTCTGCGGATTTTTTGAGGAAGAGCAATTTAGCATTAGAATTCGGGTAGATTCTTGTGATTTACATTATGCTATTTTCGCATCTCACATTCCCTATCTTCTTCGTGTCTTCCATATGTCTTCTGAGAAGTTTCATATTTATATGCATTCTCAATATGGGTAGATTGATTTTATTGGAGAATTTTATATGCATTCATAATTGTAGATTAATCTTTGTGAAAAAAAAAAAAAAACATACATGGTTATATATTCAAATCTACGTACATTTACATATATATATATATATATATATATATATATATATATATATATATATATATATATATATATATATATATATATATATATATATATATATATATATATATATATATATATACATTTATTATGGATCTATTATAAATTTATTATGGATCTATTATAAAATTTGATTATACATACATACATACATACATACATACATACATATATATATATATATATATACACTGATATATATATATATATATACCTATGTATATTTATATATAATGCACTAAATTGAGCGATTGATAAATCGTAGTGAGAAATTTAATAAATTGCATCGCGATTCATATCGCATGAAACAACTGTATATTATAATGCTGTGGGCACGATTCGTACCCCACGCCTACGGAAGGCAGAGACCTGTCGTCACAAGTCTACGACGACAGGGGTACTACGTACCCGCTGTCAACACAGTGCCTGGGACCGCAGGAAGAGTTTAATTGATATAAAGGTGACTCTTTAATAACTTTCAACTATTTAATTATTTAATTATTTTAAATTATTAAATAAGGAATTTATAGTTTGGTGGGGGATGTATCAAACAAATATTATAAATTGGAAAATGAATTTTTTTTAGTTCTGTTAAGGAAAACTTATATCCAAAAACAATATGAGTGTTTCTCCATTCATTCTTCAAACTTGGGAACTTAAACTGAGATCTCTACAATTCAAGTTGTAAAATCAAAACATGTGTTTACATTGTGTATTCTTTATGCTATTGTTTTGAGTTTTGGGTTGACTAGTGTTGACCAGTATTAGACGTCTACCAGAGGCTTGGGGGTTATGTGATTGTGGTGACATGATGATGTTTTAATCTTGATCTTTATAAACCGAACCATGGTTATGTGATGGAATGCTCTATGTATTAGTTGTGATTACTGATTGTTATAGTTGAGATTCTTATGTATGAGACACTTGACTTAACCATTATTTTGGTCATCGATCAATTATCTTTGGTTATTTTCTAGTCGCCATGATGGGACTGAAATGTGGATTTATTCTTACTGATGTCATGATGTGACATGTTTGACTCAACCATTTCTGGAGTCTTTGATTAGTATGATTGAGATAAATATTTTGGTTATTGAGAACCATTGTATATTTGATTATCAGTGATACTTCAGTTGCCAATAGAGAGCTGTTGTGTTCATGATTTTCTATGGATGTTAGCTCATGGAGATTTGATGCTTTTATACATATTTGATGATTTTATGATTTATCTTTTGTGATTTTGAGATTTATGAGTCCATGAGCATTAGGGTAGGATATCTACGTGTAGTAACGGGAAGCGGCTAGCAATGGGGGCTGGGGCCCTAAGAGGCTGCCAGGGTAACTCATTGTAAGTTGGATTAATAAGTGATAACATTCACACTTAATACTAACTGAATGAACCTAAAAAGATAAGTGTTTTTTTCTCGCCCAGGCCTTGAGTGCTTGTACAGGCTAGGATGGGAGTAGTGAGACGCATGGTTGCGACTTTGAATTTTGTAGTATGCCTCGTCAGTATGAGAGGATACTAGTGGCCACATGAAATTAGTATGGACCCGTGTAGTTTAGCTAACTGCCAGGGTAACTTGTACATGATAATTACGATGACACTTTCCCACTTGCATAGTAGGTTCCTACATGTCATTGTGTGCCTCTGGGATTAGAGGTTAGATTTTGTGTTTGGAACCTTGAGTTAGTATACTTTTAAGATTCTTGGACTTATAGAGATATGTGTTATGTGATTTTGATAGCCTGTTTGGGACTTGAGATTATCTCCTTAGCACGGTGGGAGTGGACCACTTAGGTAGCACGTGGTCGGGTGGTAGTGTATTTTCCACTCTTATCATTTTGAGATTCATTGAGACATTGTGGCTGATGCGTCCTTCATGATGGTGGATATGTATCCTTTTTCATTGATGATTAGCATATGTTAGATGATGTTATCTTATGCTTTTATTTGCATGTTAGACTACTTTCTACATATGATGTTGTATATATTAGGAGTGACATTCCTACTATGTAATATCGATGATCTCTTCGGTGATTTGGAATGTTACACACGGAGGGATGGCTAAGATCCATGATGGTCTAATGATGCTATTGATGGTTGGGAGGAACTGTGCACTTAGCTTATTATATTTGATCTTTATGATGGATGTATATATTTTTCTATCATGTGATTATCTCTAATTTGATGTATCATGGATTAGAATAGGATGATGTACCTTATTCTATGTATGTATTTTTTTGAGGTTGTCATACCCTGTGACATGAACAGTGGATGATTGAGTATTTGAAATGTAATGTATAAACATTGGACTTATCATTATTATTTCATGTGGATGTTGTACTAGATGGATTCATGTATGCAATTCAACGTTAAGGGATCTTAAAGAATGTAATCTGTTATGTATGTTATGATGGACAATGCTATTGCTTTCGTTATTGTGCATGAGTTATCTAAATGGTATTTATTTTCAAAAAAACAAAAAAATGCTACTAAACTTAGTGAAATTCTAGGTTAATTCTTCGGAACCCTTGGCGGGGCATTACATCTCTTCAGTTCAAAAAGTGAAATTTCCAATTCACTATTGATCAAAAATGAGTTAAATGAGTTAACTCCTTTTTCTATTCAAATTGAATCAGTTAACTCCTTATTTTACTCAAATTAAATCTGTTAACTCCCTTTAATTTGGAAATCTTCCTTTATGACTGAACTTCACCTTTAATCTTGACCATTGAATTAAATCGATCTCAACCATTGATGAATTCCAGGAAAGTCTATTTAAGAGACCCTCATCTCTTCATTTTGAAAGGTTGAATGAGAATTTGCATCGAATTGTTGCTGGAATTCGTACTCACATCTGCTCATATTCACATACGCAAAGATCAAGTTTGACCAAAAGTTGACTAGATTTAACCATGGTTGACTTGAGTTGACTAGTTTCGAAAAGAATTTAATTAAATAAGAAAAGTGTCTCTAATTAATTAAAGATTATTTAATTAAATAGAAAAAGTAATTATGAGAGCATATCTCATTTTATTAAATTAAATATCTCAACAAAATCTCTCTTTAGTTCAAAAAGGGAAATTTCCAATTCACTATTGATAAAAAAAGAGTTAAATGAGTTAACTCCTTTTTCTACTCAAATTGAATCAGTTAACTCCTTATTTTACTCAAATTAAATCTGTTAACTCCCTTTAATTTGGAAATCTCCCTTTATGATTGAACTTCACCTTTAACCCTGACCGTTGATTGAAATCGATCTCAACCGTTGATGAATTTTAGAAAAGTCTATTTAAGAAACCCTCATCTCTTCATTTTGAAAGGTTGAATGAGAATTTGCATCGAATTGTTGCTGGAATTCATACTCACATTTGCTCATATTCACATACGCAATATCAAGTTAGAGAAAAAGTTGACCAAATTTAACTACGGTTGACTTGAGTTGACTAGTTTCGAAAAAAATTTTGAAATAATTAAATGAAATTATTTAATTAAATGGAGTACTTACTTCTAATTAATTAAACAAATTTATTTAATTAAATGAGAAGCCATTCCTAATTAATTAAATGAAGTTATTTAATTAAATAAGAAAAGTGTCTCTAATTAATTAAAGATTATTTAATTAAATAAAAATAATAATTATGAGAGCATATCTCATTTTATTAAATTAAATATCTCAAAAAAATCTCTCTTCAGTACAAAAAAAGAAATTTCTAGTTCACTATTGATAAAAAATGAGTTAAATTGGTTAACTCTTTTTTTACTCAAATTGAATCAGTTAACTCCTTATTTTACTCAAATTAAATCTGTTAACTCCCTTTAATTTGGAAATCTTCCTTTATGAGTGAACTTCACCTTTAATCCTGACTGTTGATTGAAATCGATCTCAACCATTGATGAATTTTAGGAAAGTCTATTTAAGAGACCCTCATCTCTTCATTTTGAAAGGTTGAATGAGAATTTGCATCGAATTGTTGCTAGAATTCATACTCAGATTTGCTCATATTCACATACACAAAGATCAAGTTTGATCAAAAGTTGACCAGATTTAACCACAGTTTACTTGAGCTGACTGGTTTCGAAAAGAATTTTGAAATAATTAAACAAAATTATTTAATTAAATGGAGTACTTAATTTTAATTAATTAAACAAAGTTATTTAATCAAATGAGAAGCCATTCCTAATTAATTAAATGAAGTTATTTAATTAAATAAGAAAAGTGCCTCTAATTAATTAAAAATTATTTAATTAAATAGAAAAAGTAAATATGAGAGCATATCTCATTTTATTAAATTAAATATCTAAACAAAATCTCTTTTAAGTTCAAAAAGGAAAATTTTCAGTTCACTATTGATCAAAAATGAGTTAAATGAGTTAACTCCTTTTTCTACTCAAATTGAATCAGTTAACTCCTTATTTTACTCAAATTAAATCTGTTAACTCCCTTTAATTTGAAAATCTCCCTTTATGACTGAACTTCACCTTTAATCCTGACCATTGATTGAAATCAATCTCAACCGTTGATGAATTCTAGAAAAGTCTATTTAAGAGACCCTCATCTCTTCATTTTGAAAAGTTGAATGAGAATTTGCATCGAATTGTTGTTGGAATTCATACTCAAATTTGCTCATATTCACATACGCAAAGATCAGGTTTGACCAAGAGTTCACCATATTTAACCACGGTTGACTTGAGTTGACTAGTTTTGAAAAAAAATTTGAAATAATTAAACGAAATTATTTAAAATAATGGAGTACTTACTTCTAATTAATTAAACAAAGTTATTTAATTAAATGAGAAGCCATTCCTAATTAAATAAATGAAGATATTTAATTAAATAAAAAAATTGCCTCGAATTAATTAAAAAATATTTAATTAAATAAAGAAAGTAATTATGAGAGCATATCTCATTTTATTAAATTAAATATCTTTAAAAAATCTCTCTTCAGTTCAAAAAAGGGAAATTTTTAGTTCACTATTGATCAAAAATGAGTTAAATCCGTTAACTCCATTTTCTACTCAAATTGAATTAGTTAACTCCTTATTTTACTCAAATTAAATCTGTTAACTCCTTTTAATTTGGAAATTTTCCTTTATGACTGAACTTCACCTTTAATCCTGAACGTTGATTGAAATTGATCTCAACCGTTGATGAATTCCAAGAAAGTCTATTTAAGAGACTCTCATCTCTTTATTTTGAAAGGTTGAATGTGAATTTGCATTGAATTGTTGCTAGAATTCATACTCACATTTGCTCATATTCACATATGCAAAGATCAAGTTTGACCAAAAGTTGACCAGATTTAACTACGGTTGACTTGAGTTGACTGGTTTCAAAAAGAATTTTGAAATAATTAAACAAAATTATTTAATTAAATGGAGTACTTACTTCTAATTAATTAAAAAAGTTATTTAATTAAATGAGAAGCCATTGCTAATTAATTAAATGAAGTTATTTAATTAAGTAAGAAAATTGTCTCTAATTAATTAAAGATTATTTAGTTAAATAGAAAAAGTAATTATGAGAGCATATCTCATTTTATTAAATTAAATATCTCAACAAAATCTCTCTTCAGTTTAAAAAGGGAAATTTTTAGTTCACTATTGCTCAAAAATGAGTTAAATCAGTTGACTCCTTTTTCTACTCAAATTGAATCAGTTAACTCCTTATTTTACTCAAATTAAATCTATTAACTCCCTTTAATTTGGAAATCTCCCTTTATGACAGAACTTCACTTTAATCCTGACCGTTGATTGAAATCGATCTCAACCCTTGATGAATTTCAGGAAAGTCTATTTAAGAGACCCTCATCTCTTCATTTTGAAAGGTTGAATGAGAATTTGCATCAAATTGTTGCTGGAATTCATACACACATTTTCTCATATTCACATACACAAAGATCAAGTTTGATTAGAAGTTGATCAGATTTAACCACGGTTGACTTGGGTTGAATAGTTTAAATTTTTTTAAAAAAATAATTAAACGAAATTATTTAATTAAATAAAGTACTTACTTCTAATTAATCAAACAAAGTTATTTAATTAGATGAGAAGCCATTCCTAATTAATTAAATGAAGTTATTTAAATAAATAAGAGAAGTGTCTATAATTAATTAAAGATTACTTAATTAAATAGAAAAAGTAATTATGAGAGCATATCTCATTTTATTAAATTAAATATCTCAACAAAATCTATCTTCAGTTCAAAAAGGGAAATTTCCAGTTCACTATTGATAAAAAATGAAGTAAATCAGTTATCTCCTTTTTATACTCAAATTAAATCAGTTAACCTCTTATTTTACTCAAATTAGATCTGTTAACTCCCTTTAATTTTGAAATCTCCCTTTATGACTGAACTTCACCTTTAATCCTGACCGTTGATTGAAATCGATCTCAACCGTTGATGAATTTCAGGAAAGTCTATTTGATAGACCCTCATCTCTTCATTTTGAAAGGTTGAATGAGAATTTGCATCGAATTGTTGTTGGAATTCATACTCACATTGGCTCATATTCACATACGCAAAGATCAAGTTTGACCAGAAGTTGCCCAGATTTAACCACGGTTGACTTGAGTTGGCTAGTTTCAAAATTTTTTTGAAATAGTTAAACGAAATTATTTAGTTAAATGGAGTACTTACTTCTAATTAATTTAAAAAAGTTATTTAATTAAATGAGAAGCCATTCCTAATTAATTAAATAAAGTTATTTAATTAAATAAGAAAAGTGTCTCTAATTAATTAAAGATTATTTAATTAAATAGAAAAAGTAATTATGAGAGTATATCTCATTTTATTAAATTAAATATCTCAACAAAATCTCTTTTCAGTTCAAAAAGGGAAATTTCCAGTTCACTTTTGATCAAAAATTAGTTAAATCAGTTGACTCCTTTTTTTACTCAAATTGAATCAGTTAACTCCTTATTTTAATCAAATTAAATCTGTTAACTCGCTTTAATTTGGAAATCTCATTTTATGACTGAACTTTACCTTTAATCCTGACCGTTGATTGAAATAGATCTCAACCATTGATGAATTCCAAGAAAGTCTATTTAAGAGACCCTCATCTCTTAATTTTGAAAGGTTGAATGAGAATTTGCATCGAATTGTTACTGAAATTCATACTCACATTTGCTCATATGCACATACGCAAATATCAAGTTTGACCAAATGTTGACTAAATTTAACCACATTTGACTTGAGTTGACTAGTTTCGAAAAGAATTTTGAAATAATTAAACAAAATTATTTAATTAAATGGAGTACTTACTTCTAATTAATTAAACAAAGTTATTTAATTAAATGAGAAGCCATTCCTAATTAATAAAATGAAGTTATTTAATTAAATAAGAAAAGTGTCTCTAATTAATTAAAGATTATTTAATTAAATAGACAAAGTAATTATGAGAGCAGATCTCATTTTATTAAATTAAATATCTCAACAAAATCTCTTTTCAGTTCAAAAAGGGAAATTTCCAGTTCACTATTGATCAAAAATGAGTTAAATCAATTGACTCCTTTTTCTACTCAAATTGAATCAGTTAACTCCTTATTTTACTCAAATTAAATCTGTTAACTCCCTTTAATTTGGAAATCTCCCTTTATGACTGAACTTCACTTTTAATCCTGACCGTTGATTGAAATCGATCTCAACTGTTGATGAATTTCAAGAAAGTCTATTTAAGAGACCCTCATCTCTTCATTTTGAAAGGTTGAATTAGAATTTGCATCGAATTGTTGCTGAAATACATACTCACATTTGCTCATATTCACATACGTAAATATCAAGTTTCACCAAAAGTTAATCAGAGTTAAGCACGGTTGACTTGAGTTGACTAGTTTCAAAAAGAATTTTGAAATAATTAAACGAAATTATTTAATTAAATGGAGTAGTTACTTTTAATTAATTAAACAAAGTTATTTAATTAAATGAGAAGCCATTCCTAATTAATTAAATGAATTTATTTGATTAAATAAAAAAAGTGTCTCTAATTAATTAAAGATTATTTAATTAAATAGAAAAAGTAATTATGAGAGCATATCTCATTTTATTAAATTAAATATCTCAACAAAATCTCTCTTCAGTTCAAAAAGGGAAATTTTCAGTTCACTATTGATAAAAAATGAGTTAAATCAGTTGACTCATTTTTATAGTCAAATTGAATCAGTTAACTCCTTATTTTACTTAAATTAAATTTGTTAACTCCCTTTAATTTGGAAATCTCCCTTTATGACTGAACTTCACCTTTAATCTTGACCGTTGATTGAAATTGATCTCAACCGTTGATGAATTCCAGCAAAGTATATTTAAAAGACGCTCATCGCTTCATTTTGAAAGGTTGAATGAGAATTTGCATTGAATTGTTGCTGGAATTCATACTCACATTTGCTCATAGTCACATACGCAAAGATCAAATTTGACCAAAAGTTGGCCAGATTTCAACCACGGTTGACTTGAGTTGACTAGTTTCGAAAAGAATTTTGAAATAATTAAACAAAATTATTTAATTAAATAGAGTACTTACTTCTAATTAATTAAACAAAGTTATTTAATTAAATGAGAAGCCATTCCTAATTAATTAAATGAAGTGATTTAATTAAATAAGAAAAGTGTCTCTAATTAATTAAATATTATCTAATTAAATAGAAAAAATTAATTACGAGAGCATATATCATTTTGTTAAATTACATATCTCAACAAAATCTCTCTTTAGTTTAAAAAGGGAAATTTCCAGTTCACTATTGATCAAAAATGAGTTAAATCAGTTGACTCCATTTACTAGTCAAATTGAATCAGTTAACTCCTTATTTTACTCAAATTAAATCTGTTAACTCCCTTAAATTGTGAAATCTCCGTTTATGACTGAACTTCACCTTTAATCCTGACCATTGATTGAAATCGATCTCAATCGTTGATGAATTCTAAGAAAGTCTATTTAAGAGATCCTCATCTATTCATTTTGAAAGGTTGAATGAGAATTTGCATCGAATTGTTGCTAGAATTCATACTCACATTTGCTCATATTCACATACGCAAAGATCAAGTTTGACCAAAAGTTGACCAGATTTAACCACGATTGACTTGAGTTGACTAGTTTTGAAATGAATTTTGAAATGATTAAATGAAATTATTTAATTAAATGGAGTACTTACTTCTAATTAATTAAACAAAGTTATTTAATTAAATGAGAATTCATTCCTAATTAGTTAAATGAAGTTATTTAATTAAATAAGAAAAGTGTCTCTAATTAATTAAAGATTATTTAATTAAATAGAAAAAGTAATTATGAAAGCATATCTCATTTTATTAAATTAAATATCTCAACAAAATTTCTCTTCAGTACAAAAAGGAAAATTTTTAGTTCACTATTGATCAAAAATGAGTGTAGTGCCTACCCTTGTTGACATCTTTTCTAGACTTATTGTTGTTATTATTATCAGACTATGATCGACTAGTTTTATGTTGATGGATTAGTGGTATTGTTTTGACACTATCAGACATTATGTTATGGATTCGGTGGTTATATGATGAGATCATTTAAACTTTACATTTCATGTATGTATAATGATGATTATATTGTTTTCAGATATTATTGATGATTAGTTGATGGTTATTATCTTATGTGTTTTATTATGGATACTTACCCCATACTTGCATGTGTATGGTGTGCGTGTTTTCTTATTGTATGGTGTTTCTGATTTGGTTAAGGAAGGGAGTCATAGTCACCTGCTTAGTCGGGATCTACACGATGCACCACTTTCTGCCATTGTTTGTTTAACTTAGCATTATATATATGGTATGTACATGCATAGTTTTTTTGCAGGTTGCAGGTACCGGGTATCGACTTCCCTGAATTGTCAGGATGAGCGTACCCTATTATACTATCTCAATGATAAGAGAAGGGAGATAAATTCTCAATTTCAAATTCCAAACCCTTAAACCATTTATCCTAGTGAGTTAGGACAAGTATCGGAGTTGAGTACCCACTGGATATGTCAGATGAGATATTTCGTGATTTTAAACCCTTTAGACTGATTTTGTACGATTTGTTGTATGATGGATTTTCATATTTTATCTTGTAGGTCTATGGTGAATTTTCTATTAATTAAGTCTTAATAAATAGATTTAATTAATAAATTAATTATTTTGGAGAAAATTAATAAAATATCATGATCTTTGATATTTTGAGTATAATTAATTAAATGTGAATTATTAAAGAAAATGGATTAAATAAAAGAAAATTAGAAAATTAAAATTAATAATAATAAAAAAATAATAATAAAGTAATAAATAAATAATATTAATAAAAGTTATAAAAATCAAAATGAAAGTTATAAATATTTAAATAGGAATTATATAAAAAGTAAATTGGAGTTATAAGCTTACATGGGAATTAATGCACTTCTATGTTTCTCATGTGTCAACAACACGGGGGTTAGTGCATCAATTAAGTACATGATATCTACGACCCTATGGCTCATCTTGAAGGTTGGAAAAGACCCATGCTTAGTTGGTGACAGCTTCCAGCTGTTTCTAGAAGCATTCTAGATGTTTCCTGAAAGCTCTTTATAGTGAAGCATTCTTAGAAGCTTAGACACAGCATTTGGAGTGCAATCAGAGCATTGGAGGATTCGAGAATTCTGAAGAAGGGAGCTTGCTCTGCGGGTTTTCTGAGGAAAAGTGAATTAGCATCAGAATTCGAGTAGATTATTGTGATTTTACTTATGCTATTTCAGCATCTTGCATTCCTGTCTTCTTCGTGTCTTCCATATGTCTTCTGAGGAATTTCATATTTCTATTGTATGCATTCTCAATTTGGGCAATTAAATTTATTTGAGAATTTTATATGCATGGATTTAAAAAGAACATGGGGCTAGGGTTGAAATTCATAGTCAAACCCATTAGATTAATTATTAAAAAAAAATTTGAGATCAATGGTTGATAGGAAAATTCTGAGAATTGAAATATATATATATATATATACATATTTATACCTTCACATATATATATCTATATATATACATATGTATTTATTTAATTTAAAATCGAATTTGCATATAGTAACCAGCGACTGAAATCGCTTACACGATTTTTACAAAAAATAATATATAATATGCTTTGAAAAGGGGGGGCGGATGTACTATCACCCTCCCCCGTACTGCCACTGTCATATCAGAATTTATTAGCACAGGGTACTTGTGCATCGCACGGTACCCGCGCACAGGGTTAAATTCATTTCAGATAAATTAGGGTTGGGCGGGTTTATCCCAACCCCGTACCCATTTACCTTTGTATAAGGTAGTGGTCGAAGCCGTATGTGCTACGACTATCCACCGACGCTTATGTATATGGGCCGCACGGTTTTATAACCGACGGTGTCTGTTATTAAACAATGGGATGTGATTAAAGTTTTTAAATCAAAATTTTGTGATTCGATTTCATATTTTGTTTTTTTAATAAAATGCGAAAATCATTATTATTTATATATTTTCATATGTATGTATGTATATATATATATATATGTAAATACGTTATTAATAAATTTGAATAATTATTATTTGATTAAGGATTTAAGGATTCATCTTTTATAATGATGAATTATAATATTATAATTTAACTATTAGAATTTATTTAATAGTTTTGAATTATAAAATATATATAAAGTATATGAAATTTAATTAAAAGTTGGTGGGGAACGATTTCAACAGAATATTGTAAATTGGAAATTGGATTTTAGACTTATAAAGGAAAACTTTTATCCCTCCAAAAATAATACATGGAAAAACGTACAAAATGTTCCTCTAATTCTTTCTTTAAACTTGGAAACGTAAATTGAGACTTTTGCATTAGAATTCAAATTTGAAAACTTAGCAAAACCAAAACATGTGTTTACATTGTGTATTCTTTATGCTATTGTTTTGGGTTTTGGGTTGACTAGTGTTGACCAGTATAGGATGTTTACCAGAGGCTTGGGGGTTATGTATTTGTGATGTCATGATGACGTTTTAATCTCGATCTTTATAAACCCAACCATGGTTATGCGATGGAATGCTCTATGTATTGGATGTGATTACTGATTGTTATAGTTGAGATTCTTATGTATGAGACACTTGACTTAACCATTATTTTGGTCATCGATCAGTTATCCTTGATTATTTTCTAGTCGCCATGATGAGACTGAAATGTGGATTTATTCTTGATGATGTCATGGAGTCTTCGATCAGTATGATTAAGATATATATTTTTGGTTATTGAGAACCAATGAGTACTTTTGATTATCAGTGATACTTCAGTTGCTAATAGAGAACTGTTGTGTTCATGATTTTCTATGAATGTTTGCTCGTGGAGATTTGATGCTTTTATGCATATTTGATGATTTTATTATGGATTATCTTTTGTAATTTTGAGATTTATGAGTCCATGAGAATTAGGGTAGGATATCTGCACGTAGTGATGGGAAGTGGCTTGCAATGCGGGTCGGGGCCCTAAGAGGCTGCCAGGGTAACTCATTGTAAGTTGGATTAATAAGTGATAACATTCACACCTAATACTAACTAAATGAACCTAAACAGATAAGTGTTTTGTTCTCGCCCATGCCTTGAACACTTGTACAAGCTAGGATGGGAGTAGTGAGACGCATGGTTGCGACCTTGCATTCTGTAGTATGCCTCGTCTGTATGAGAGGATACTCGTGGCCGCATGAAATCAGTATGGACCCATGGAGTTTACCTTACTACCAGGGTAACTTGTACGTGATAATTGCGATGACACTTTCCCGCTTGCATCGTAGGTTCCTACATGTCATTGTGTACCTCTAGGATTAGATGTCAGATTTTGTGTTTGGAACCTTTGAGTTAGTATACTTTTAGGATTCCTGGACTTATGGAGATTTGTGCTATGTGATTTTCATAGCCTGTTTGGGACTTGAGATTATCTCCTTAGCACGGTGGGAGTGGACCACTTAGGTACCATGTGGTCAGGTGGTAGTGTATTTTCCACTCTTATCATTTTGAGATTCATTGAGACATTGTGGCTGATGCGTCCTTCATGTTGGTGGATATGTATCCTTTTTCATTGATGATTAGTATATGTTAGATGATGTTATCTTATGTTTTTATTTGCATATTAGATTACTTTCTACATATGATGTTGTATATGTTAGGAGTGACATTTCTACTATGTAATACCGATGATCTCCTCGGTGATTTGGAATGTTACGCACGGAGGGATAGCGAAGATCCATGATGATCTAATGATGCTATTGACGGTTGGGAGGAACCGTGCACTTAGTTTATTATGTT
Source organism: Cupressus sempervirens (assembly GCA_028749045.1). Lineage (NCBI taxonomy): Eukaryota > Viridiplantae > Streptophyta > Pinopsida > Cupressales > Cupressaceae > Cupressus > Cupressus sempervirens. The sequence goes on from CM053787.1 coordinate 110,286,216, forward strand.
TGATCTTTATGATGGATGTATATGTTCTCTATGATGTTGTATCATGTGATTATCTCTACTTTGATGTATCATGGATTAGAACAAGATGATGTACCTTATTCTATGTATGTATAATCTCTGAGCTTGTCATACCCTGAGACATGTACAGTGGATGATTGTGCATTCTGGAATGTAATTTAGAAAAGACATTTGTATATTGGATGTATCATTATTATTTCATGTGGATGTTGTACTAAATGGATTCATGTATGTAATTCAACGTTAAAAGATCTTAAAGAATATAATATGTTATTTATGTTATGTTTAATTTTAGATGGACAATGATATTGCTTCGGTTATTGTGCATAAGTTTTATGTGATATTTACTTTCATAAAAAAAAAAAAAGCTACTAAGCTTAGTGAAATTCTAGGTTAATTCTTTGGATCCCTTGGCAGGGCATTACAATGAGTTAAATCGGTTGACTCCTTTTTCTACTCAAATTGAATCAGTTAACTCCTTATTTTACTCAAATTAAATCTATTAACTCCCTTTGATTTGGAAATCTCCCTTTATGATTGAACTTCACCTTTAATCCTGACCGTTGATTGAAATCGATCTCAACCGCTGATGAATTCCAAGAAAGTCTATTTAAGAGACCATCGTCTCTTCATTTTGAAAGGTTAAATGAGAATTTGCATTGAATTGTTGCTGGAATTCATACTCACATTTGTTCATATTCACATACGCAAAGATCAAGTTTGACCAAAAGTTGACCAGATTTAACCACGGTTGACTTGAGTTGACTAGTTTCAAATTTTTTTTTGAAATAATTAAATGAAATTATTTAATTAAATGGACTACTTAATTCTAATTAATTAAATAAAGTTATTTAACTAAATGAGAAACCATTCTTAATTAATTAAATGAAGTTATTTAATTAAATAAGAAAAGTGTCTCTAATTAATTAAAGATTACTTAATTAAATAGAAAAAGTAATTATGAGAGCATATCTCATTTTATTAAATTAAATATCTCAAAAAAATCCCTATTCAGTTCAAAAAGGGAAATTTTCAGTTCACTATTGATAAAAAATGAGTTAAATTAGTTAACTCCTTTTTCTACTCAAACTGAATCAGTTAACTCCTTATTTTACTCAAATTAAATCTATTAACTCCCTTTAATTTGGAAATCTCCCTTTATGATTGAACTTCTTCTTTAATCTTGACAGTTGATTGAAATCGATCTCAACTGTTGATGAATTCCAAGAAAGTCTATTTAACAGACCCTCATCTCTTCATTTTGTAAGGTTGAATGAGAATTTGCATTGAATTGTTGCTGGAATTCATACTCACATTTGCCCATATTCACATACGCAAAGATCAAGTTTGACCAAAAGTTGACCAAATTTGACCACCGTTGATTTGAGTTGATTAGTTTCAAAAAGAATTTTGAAATAAGTAAACAAAATTATTTAATTAAATGGAGTACTTACTTTTAATTAATTAAACAAAGTTATTTAATTAGATGAGAAGCCATTCCTAATTAATTAAATGAAGTTATTTAAATAAATAAGAGAAGTGTCTGTAGTTAATTAAAGATTACTTAATTAAATAGAAAAAGTAATTATCAGAGCATATCTCATTCTATTAAATTAAATATCTCAACAAAATCTATCTTTAGTTCAAAAAGGGAAATTTTCAGTTCAGTATTGATCAAAAAAGAAGTAAATCAGTTAACTCCTTTTTCTACTCAAATTGAATTAGTTAACCTCTTATTTTACTCAAATTAAATCTGTTAACTCCCTTTAATTTGAAAATCTCCCTTTATGACAGAACTTCACCTTTAATCCTGACCGTTGATTGAAATCGATCTCAACCGTTGATGAATTCCAGGAAAGTATATTTAAGAGACCCTCATCTCTTCATTTTGAAAGGTTGAATGAGAATTTGCATCGAATTTTTGTTGAAATTCATACTAACATTTTTTCATATTATTATATGCAAAGATCAAGTTTGACCAAAATTTAACCAAATTTGACGACGGTAGACTTGAGTTGACTAGTTTCGAAAAGAATTTTAAAATAATTAAATAAAATTATTTAATTAAATGGAGTACTTACTTGTAATTAATTAAACAAATTTATTTAATTAAATGAGAAGCCATTCCTAATTAATTAAATAAAGTTATCTAGCTAAATAAGAAAGGTGTCTCTAATTAATTAAAGATTACTTAATTAAATAGAAAAAGTAATTATGAGAGCATATCTCATTTTATTAAATTAAATATCTCAACAAAATCTCTCTTCAATTCAAAAAAAGAAATTTTCAGTTCACTATTGATCAAAAATGAGTTAAATCAGCTAACTCCTTTTTCTACTCAAATTGAATTAATTAACTCCTTATTTGAGTCAAATTAAATCTGTTAACTCCATTTAATTTGGAAATCTCCCTTTATGACGGAACTTCACCTTTAATCCAGACCATTCATTGAAATCGTTCTCAACCATTGATGAATTCCAAGAAAGACTATTTAAGAGACCATCATCTCTTTATTTTGAAAGGTTCGAATGAGAATTTGCATTGAAAGTGTTGCTGGAATTCATACTCACATTTGCTCATATTCACATACGCAAAGATAAAGTTTGACCAAAAAATGACCAGATTTAACCACGGTTGACTTGAGTTGACTAGTTTTGAAAAGAATTTTGAAACAATTAAATAAAATTATTTAATTAAATGGAGTACTTACTTCTAATTAATTAAACAAAGTTATTTAATTAAATGAGAAGCCATTCCTAATTAATTAAATGAAGTTATTTAATTAAATAAGAAAAGTGTCTCTAATTAATTAAAGATTATTTAATTAAATAGAAAAAGTAATTATGAGAGCATATCTCATTTTATTAAATTAAATATCTCAAGAAAATCTCTGTTCAGTTCAAAAAGGGAAATTCCCAGTTCACTATTGATAAAAAAAATGAGTTAAATTAGTTAACTCCTTTTTCTACTCAAATTGAATCAGTTAACTCCTAATTTTACTCAAATTAAATCTGTTAACTCCCTTTAATTTGGAAATCTCCCTTTATGACTGAACTTCACCTTTAATCCTAACCATTGATTGAAATCGATCTCAACCGTTGATGAATTTCAGGAAATTCTATTTAAAAGACCCTCATCTCTTCAATTTGAAAGGTTGAATGAGAATTTGCATCGAATTGTTGCCGGAATTCATACTCACATTTGCTCATAGTCACATACGCAAATATCAAGTGTGACCAAAAGTTGACGAGATTTAACCACAGTTGACTTGAGTTGACTAGTTTCAAATTTTTTTTTGAAATAATTAAACGAAATTATTTAATTAAATGGAGTACTTACTTCTAATTAATTAAAAAAAGTTATTTAATTAAATGACAAGTCATTCCTAATTAATTAAATAATGTGTTTTAACTAAATAAGAAGAGTGTCTCTAATTAATTAAAGATTATTTAATTAAATTGAAAAAACAATTATGAGAGCATATCTCATTTTATTAAATTAAATATCTTCACAAAATCTCTCTTCAGTTCAAAAAGAAAAATTTCCAGTTCACTATTGATAAAAAATGAGTTAAATCAGTTAACTCTTTTTTCTACTCAAATTGAATCAGTTAACTCCTTATTTTACTCAAATTAAATGTTTTAACTACCTTTAATTTGGAAATCTCCCTTTATGACTGAACTTCACCTTTAATCCTGACCGTTGATTGAAATCGATCTCAACAGTTGATGAATTTTAAGAAAGTCTATTTAAGAGACCCTCATCTCTTCATTTTGAAAGGTTGCATGAGAATTTGCATCGAGTTATTGCTGAAATTCATACTCACATTTTCTCATATTCACATATGCAAAGATCAAGTTTGACCAAAAGTTGAACAGATTGAACCACGGTTGACTTGAGTTGACTAGTTTCAAAAATAATTTAGAATAATTAAATGAAATTATTTAATTAAATGGAGTACTTACTCCTAACTAATTAAACAAAGTTATTTATTTAAATGAGAAGCCATTCCTAATTAATTAAATGAAGTTATTTAATTAAATAAGAAATGTGTCTCTAATTAATTAAAGATTATTTAATTAAATAGAAAAAGCAATTATGAGAGCATATCTCATTTTATTAAATTAAATATCTCAACAAAATCTCTCTTCTATTCAAAAAGGAAAATTTCCAGTTTACTATTGATAAAAAATGAGTTAAATCAGTTAACTCCTTTTTCTACTCAAACAGAATCAGTTAACTCCTTATTTTACTCAAATTAAATCTGTTAACTCCCTTTAATTTGGAAATCTTCCTTTATGACTGAATTTCATCTTTAATCATGACCGTTGATTGAAATCGATCTCAACCGTTGATAAGTTACAGGAAAGTCTATTTAAGAGACCCTCATCTCTTCATTTTGAAAGGTTGAATGAGAATTAGCATCGAATTCTTGCTTTAATTTATACTCACATTTGCTCATATTCACATATGCAAAGATGATGTTTGAGCAAAAGTTGAGCAGATTTAACCATGGTTGACCTGAGTTGACTAGTTTCGAAAAGAATTTTGAAATAATTAAACGAAATTATTTAATTAAATGGAGTACTTACATCTAATTAATTAAACAAAATTATTTAATTAAATGAGAAGCCATTCCTAATTAATTAAATGAAGTTATTTAATTAAATAAGAAAAGTGTCTCTAATTAATTAAAGATAATTTATTTAAATAGAAAAAGTAATTATGAGTTAAATCAGTTAACTCCTTTTTCTACTCAAATTGAATCAGTTAACTCCTTATTTTACTCAAATTAACTATTGATCAAAAATGAGTTAAATCAATTAACTCCTTTTTCTACTCAAATTGAATCAGTTAACTCCTTATTTTACTCAAATTAACTATGTTAACTCCCTTTAATTTGGAAATCTCCCTTTATGACGGAACTTCACCTTTAATCTTGACCGTTGATTGGAATCGATCACAACCGTTGATGAATTTTAGGAAAGTCTATTTAAGAGACCCTCATTTCTTCATTTTGAAAGGTTGAATGAGAATTTGCATTGAATTATTGTTAGAATTCTCACTCACATTTGCTCATATTCACAGACGCAAAGATCAAGTTTGACCAAAAGTTGACTAGATTTAAGCACGGTTGACATGAGCTGACTAGTTTTTAAAGAAAAATTGAAATAATTAAACGAAATTATTTAATTAAATTAAGTACTTATTTCTAATTAGTTAAAAAAAGTTATTTAATTAAATGAGATGCCATTCTTAATTAATTAAATGAAGTTATTTAATTAAATAACAAAAGTGTCTCTAATTAATTAAAGATTATTTAATTTAATAGAAAATGTAATTATGAGAGCATTTCTCATTTTATTAAATTAAATATCTCAACAAAATCTCTCTTCAGTTCAAAAAGAGAAATTTTCAGTTCACTATTGATCAAAAATGAGTTAAATCAGTTAACTCCTTTTTTCTACTCAAATTGAATCAGTTAACTCGTTATTTTATTCAAATTAAATCTGTTAACTCTATTTAATTTGGAAATCTCCCTTTATGAGTGAACTTCACCTTTAATCCTAACTATTGATTGAAATCGATCTCAATCGTTGATGAATTCCAAGAAAGTATATTTAAGAGACCCTCATCTCTTCATTTTGAAAGGTTGAATGAGAATTTGCATCGAATTGTTGCTAGAATTCATACTCACATTTGTTCATGTTCACATACGCAAAGTTCAAGTTGGACCAAAAGTTGACCAGATTTATCCACGGATGACTTGAGTTGACTAGTTTCGAAAAAAAATTTAAAATAGTTAAACGAAATTATTTAATTAAATGGAATACTTAATTCTAATTAATTAAACAAAGTTTTATAATTAAAGTTGAAGCCATTCCTAATTAATTAAATGAAGTTATTTACTTAAATAAGAAAAGTGTCTCTAATTAATTAAATATTATTTAATTAAATAGAAAAAGTAATTATGAGTGCATATCTCATTTTATTAAATTAAATATTGCAACAAAATCTCTCTTCATTTCAAAAAGGGAAATTTCCAATTCACTATTCATCAAAAATGGGTTAAATCAGTTAACTCTTTTTTCCACTCAAATTGAATCAATTAACTCCTTATTTTACTCAAATTAAATCTTTTAACTCCCTTTAATTTGGAAATATCCCTTTATGACTGAACTTCACCTTTAATCTTGAACGTTGATTGAAATTGATCTAAACCGTTGATGAATTCGAAGAAAGTATATTTAAGAGACCCTCATCTCTTCATTTTGAAAGGTTGAATGAGAATTTGCATCGAATTGTTATTGGAATTCATACTCACATTTGCTCATATGCACATACGCGAAGATCAAGTTTGATGAAAAGTTGACCAGATTTAACCACGGTTGACTTGAGTTGAATAGTTTCAAAAAGAATTTTGAAATAATTAAACGAAATTATTTAATTAAATGGAGTACTTACTTCTAATCAATTAAACAAAGTTATTTAATTAAATGAGAAGCCATTCCTAATTAATTAAATGAGGTTATTTAATTAAATAAGAGAAGTGTCTCTAATTAATTAAAGATAATTTAATTAAATAGAAAAAGTAATTATGAGAGCATATCTTATTTTATTAAATTAAATATCTCAACAAAATCTCTGTTTAGTTGAAAAAGGGAAATTTTCAGTTCACTATTAATAAAAAATAAGTTAAATTAGTTAACTCCTTTTTTTACTCAAATTGAATCAGTTAACTCCTTATTTTACTCAAATCAAATCTGTTAACTCCCTTTAATTTGGAAATCTCCCTTTTCGAGTGAACTTTACCTTTAATCTTGACCGTTGATTGAAATCGATCTCAACCGTTGATGATTTCCAGAAAAGGCTATTTAAGAGACCCTCATCTCTTCATTTTAAAAGCTTGAATGAGAATTTGCATCGAATTGTTGCTGGAATTCATACTCACATTTGCTCATATTCACATATGCAAAGATCTTGTTTGACCAAAAGTTGACCAGATTTAACGACGGTTGACTTGAGTTGACTAGTTTCGAAAAAAATTTGAAATAATTAAACAAAATTATTTAATTAAATGGAGTACTTACTTCTAATTAATTAAATAAAATTATTTAATAAAATGAGAAGCCATTCCTAATTAATTAAATGAAGTTATTTAATTAAATAAGAAAAGTGTCTCTAATTAATTAAAGATTACTTAATTAAATAGAAAAAGTAATTATGAGTGCATATCTCATTTTATTAAATTAAATATCTCAACAAAATCTCTCTTCAGTTCAAAAAGAGAAATTTCCAGTTCACTATTGATCAAAAATGAGTTAAATCAGTTAACTCCTTTTTCTACTCAAATTGAATCAGTTAACTACTTATTTTACTCAAATTAAATCTGTTAACTCCTTTTAATTTGAAAATCTTTCTTTATGACTGAACTTCACCTTTAATCCTGACTGTTGATTGAAATAATTAAACGAAATTATTTAATTAAATAAAGTACTTACTTCTAATTAATTAAACAGAGTTATTTAATTAAATAAGAAGTCATTCCTAATTAATTAAATGAATTTATTTAATTAAATAAGAAAAGTGTCTCTAATTAATTAAAAAATATTTAATTAAATAGAACAAGTAATTATGAGAGCATATCTCATTTTACTAAATTAAATAGCTCAACAAAATCTCTCTTTAGTTCAAAAAGGGAAATTTCTAGTTCACTATTGATCAAAAATGAGTTAAATCAGTTAACTCCTTATTCTACTCAAATTAAATCTGTTAAGTCCCTCTAATTTGGAAATATCCCTTTATGACTGAACTACACCTTTAATCTTGACCGTTGATTGAAATCGATCTCAACCGTTGATGAATTTTAGGAAAGTCTATTTAAGAGACTTTCATCTCTTCATTTTGAAAGGTTGAATGAGAATTTCAATCGAATTGTTGCTGGAATTCATACTCATATTTGCTTATATTCACATACGCAGAGATCAAGTTTGACCAAAACTTGACCTGATTTAATTAAAATAATTTTGAAATAATTAAACAAAATTATTTAATTAAATTGAGTACTTACTTGTATTTAATTCAACAAAGTTATTTAATTAAATGAGAAGCCATTCCTAATTAATTAAAAGAAGTTATTTAATTAAATAAAATGAATATATTAAATTAAATTAAATGAAGATATTTAATTAAATAACTTCATTTAATTAATTAGGAATGGCTTCTCATTTAATTAAATAACTTTGTTTAATTAATTAGAAGTAAGTACTCCATTTAATTAAATAATTTCATTTAATTATTTCAAAAAAAATTCAAAACTAGTCTACTCAGGTCAACCGTGGTTAAATCTGGTCAACTTTTGGTCAAATTTGGTCTTTGCGTATGTGAATATGAGAAAATGTGAGTATGAATTCCAGTAACAATTCGATGCAAATTCTCATTCAAACTTTCAAAATGAAGAGATGAGGGTCTCTTAAATAGACTTTCCTAGACTTCATCAACGGTTGACATCGATTTCAATCAACGGTCAGGATTAAAGGTGAAGTTTAATCATAAAGGGAGATTTCCAAATTAAATGGAGTTAACAGATTTAATTTGAGTAAAATAAAGAGTTAACTGATTCAATTTGAGTAGAAAAAGGAGTTAACTGATTTAAGTCATTTTTTATCAATAGTGAACTGGAAATTTCCCTTTTTGAATTGAAGAGGGATTATGTTGAGATATTTAATTTAATAAAATGAAATATGCTCTCATAATTACTTTTTCTATTTAATTAAGTAATCTTTCATTAATTAGAGACACTTTTCTTATTTAATTAAATAACTTCATTTAATTAATTAGGAATGACTTCTCATTTAATTAAATAACTTTGTTTAATTAATTAGAATTAAGTACTCCATTTAATTAAATAATTTAGTATAATTATTTCAAAAAAAATTTTAAACTAGTCAACTCAAGTCAACTGTTGTTAAATTTGGTCAACTTTTGGTCAAACTTGATCTTTGTGTATGTGAATATGAGCAAAAGTGAGTATGAATTCCAGCAACAATTCGATGCAAATTCTCATTCAACCTTTCAAAATGAAGAGATGAAGGTCTCTTAAATAGACTTTCTTGGAATTCGTCAATAGTTGAGATCGATTTCAATCAACAGTCAGGATTAAAGGTGAAATTCAGTCATAAAGGGAGATTTTCAAATTAAAGGAAGTTAATAAATTTAATTTGAGTAAAATAAGGAGTTAATTGGTTCAATTTGAGTAGAAAAAGGAGTTAACTAATTTAACTCATTTTTTATCAATAGTGAACTGAAAATTTTCTTTTTTGAACTGAAGAGAGATTTTGTTGAGATATTTAATTTAATAAAATGAGATATGCTCTCATAATTACTTTTTCTATTTAATTAAGTAATCTTTAATTAATTAGAGACACTTTTCTTATTTAATTAAATAACTTCATTTAATTAATTAGGAATGGCTTCTCATTTAATTAAATAACTTTGTTTAATTAACTAGAAGTAAGTACTCCATTTAATTGCATAATTTCGTTTAATTATTTAATTTTTTTTTCGAAACTAGTCAACTCAAGTCAACCGTGGTTAAATCTGGTCAACCTTTGATCAAACTTGATCTTTGTGTATGTGAATATAAGCAAAAGTGAGCATGAATTCCAGCAACAATTCGATGCAAATTCTCATTTAACTTTTCAAAATGAAGAGATGAGGTCCTCTTAAATAGACTTTCCTGGAATTCATGAACGGTTGAGATCGATTTCAATCAACGGTCACGATTAAAGGTGAAGTTCAGTCATAAAGGGTGATTTTTAAATTAAAGTGAGTTAATAGATTTAATTTCAGTAAAATAAGGAGTTAACTGATTCAATTTCAATAGAAAAAGGAGTTAACTCATTTAACTCATTTTTGATCAATAGTGAACTGAAAATTTCTCTTTTTGAACTGAAGAGAGATTTTGTTGAGATATTTAATTTAATAAAATGAGATATGCTCTCATAATTACTTTTTCTATTTAATTAAATAATCTTTAATTAATTAGAGACACTTTTATTATTTAATTAAATAGCTTCATTTAATTAATTATGAATGGCTTCTCATTTATTTAAATAGCTTTGTTTAATTAACAAGAAGAAAGTACTCCATTTAATTAAATAAAGTTTTTTAATTATTTCAAAATTCTTTTCTAAACTATTCAACTCAAGTCAACCGTGGTTAAATCTTTTCAACTTTTGGTCAAACTTGATCTTTGCGTATGTGAATATAAGAAAATGAGAGTATGAATTCCATCAAAAATTCGATGCAAATTTTCATTCAACATTTCAAAATGAAGAGATGAGAGTCTCTTAAATAGACTTTCTTGAAATTCATCAACGGTTGAGATCAATTTCAATGAACGGTCAGGATTAAAGTTGAAGTTCAGTCATAAAGGGAAATTTCCAAATTAAAGGGAGTTAATAGATTTAATTTGAGTAAAATAAAGAGTTAACTAATTCAATTTGAGTAAAAAAAGGAGTTAACTCATTTAACTTATTTTTTATCAATAGTGAACTGAAAATTTTCCTTTTTGAACTGAAGACAGATTTTGTTGAGATATTTAATTTAATAAAATGAGATATACTCTCATAATTACTTTTTCTATTTAATTAAATAATCTTTAATTAATTAGAGATACTTTTCTTTTTTAATTAAATAACTTCATTTAATTAATTAGGAATGGCTTCTCATTTTATTAAATAACTTTGTTTAATTAATTAGAAGTCAGTACTCCATTTAATTAAATAATTTCGTTTAATTATTTCAAATTTTTTTCGAAACTAGTCAACTCAAGTCAACCATCGTTAAATCTGGTCAACTTTTGGTCAAACAAGATCTTTGCGTATGTGAATATGAGCAAATGTGAGTATGAATTCCAGCAACAATTTGATGTAAATTCTCATTCAAACTTTGAAAATGAAGAGATGAGGGTCTCTTAAATAGACTTTCTTGGAATTCATCAACGGTTGAGATCGATTTCAATCAACGGTCAGGATTAAAGGTGAAGTTTAGTCATAAAGGGAGATTTCCAAATTAAAGTGAGTTAACAGATTTAATTTGAGTAAAATAAAAAGGTAACTGATTCAATTTCTGTAGAAAAAGTAGTTAACTGATTTAACTCATTTTTGATCAATAGTGAACTGGAAATTTCTCTTTTTGAACTGAAGAGAGATTTTGTTGAGTTATTTAATTTAATAAAATGAGATATGCTCTCATAATTACTTTTTTATTTAATTAAATAATCTTTAATTAATTAGAGACACTTTTGTTATTTAATTAAATAACTTCTTTTAATTAATTAGGAATGGCTTCTTATTTAATTAAATAACTTTGTTCAATTAATTAGAAGTAAGTACTCCATTTAATTAAATAATTGCATTTAATTATTCCATAATTCTTTTCGAAACAAGTCAACTCAAGTCAACCGTGATTAAATCTGGTTAACTTTTGGTCAAACTTGATCTTTGCGTATGTGAATATGAGCAAATGTGAGTATGAATTCCAACAACAACTCGATGCAAATTCTCATTCAACCTTTCAAAATTAAGATATGAGGGTCTCTTAAATAGACTTTTCTAGAATTCATCAACGATTGATATCGATTTCAATCAATAGTCAAGATTAAAAGTGAAGTTCTATCATAAAAAAGAGATTTCTAAATTAAAAGGAGTTAACAGATTTAATTTAAGTAAAATAAGGAGTTAACCGATTCAATTTGAGTAGAAAAATGAGTTAACTCATTTAACTCAATTTTGATCAATAGTGAACTGAAAATTTCCCTTTTTGAACTTAAGAGAGATTTTGTTGAGATATTTAATTTAATAAAATGAGATATGCTCTCATAATTACTTTTTCTATTTAATTAAGTATTCTTTATTTAATTAGAGACACTTTTCTTATATAATTAAATAACTTCATTTAATTAATTAGGAATGGCTTCTTGTTTAATTAAATAACTTTGTTCAATTAATTAGAAGTAAGTACTCCATTTAATTAAATATTTTCATTTAATTATTTCAAAATTCTTTTCGAAACTAGTCAACTCAAGTCAACCATGATTAAATCTGGTCAACTTTTGGTCAAACTTGATCTTTGCGTATGTGAATATGAGAAAATGTGAGTATGAATTCCAGCAACAACTCGATGCAAATTCTCATTCAACCTTTCAAAATGAAGAGATGAGGGTCTCTTAAATAGACTTTCTTAGAATTCATCAAAGATTGATATCGATTTCAATCAACGATCAGGATTAAAGGTGAAGTTCAGTCATAAAGGGAGATTTCAAAATTAAAAGGAGTTAATAGATTTAATTTGAGTAAAATAACGAGTTAACTGATTCAATTTGAGTAGAAAAAGGATTTAATTGATTTAACTCATTTTTTATTATAGTCAACTGAAAATTTCCCTTTTTGAACTGAAGATAGATTTTGTTGAGATATTTAATTTAATAAAATGAGATATTCCTTCATAATTACTTTTTCTATTTAATTAAATAATCTTTAGTTAATTAGAGACACTTTTCTTATTTAATTAAATAACTTTATTTAATTAATTAGGAATGGCTTCTCATTTAATTAAATAAATTTGTTTAATTAATTAGAAGTAAGTACTTCATTTAATTAAATTATTTCATTTAATTATTTCAAAATTCTTTTCGAAACTAGTCAACTCAAGTCTATCGAGTTTAAATCTAGTCAACTTTTGGTCAAACTTGATGTTTGCATGTGTGAATATGGGCAAATGTGAGTATGCATTCCAGCAACAATTCGATACAAATTTTCATTCAACCTTTCAAAATGAAGAGATGAGGGTCTCTTAAATAAACTTTCCAAATTCAAAGGAGTTAACAGATTTAATTTGAGTAAAATAAGGAGTTAACTGATTCAATTTGAGTAGAAAAAGGAGTTAACTCATTTAACTCATTTTTGATCAATAGTGAACTGGAAATTTCCCTTTTTGAACTGAAATGAGATTTTGTTGAGATATTTAATATAATAAAATGTGATATGCTCTCATAATTACTTTTTCTATTTAATTAAATAATCTTTAATTAATTATAGACACTTTTCTTATTTAATTAAATAACTTCATTTAATTAATTCTATTAAAAGGAACTAGATGATAACAAGAATTTTGTCTATTTTTATGAATATTTTCGTATCATCATGACTGAACAATAATAAAGAGCCATCGAGCATCAAGTTTGTTGGAAATAAAAATCAGAAAGTAAGTTCTGAATATAATGACTAAAAAAAAACAAAGAGCCACCCATAAACCTTGCAATGAGAAGGTAAAACTAAGGTGGGGATGACACCCAAAAAATTCACTAATGCAGTTGTAAAGTGTGGCCTATTATGGCTACAATGTGCTTGATCATAATCTATGATCTACCTTGTGAAATGTCTGCCCTATTAAAGGCCTACAAAGAGTGTTACGTCTCACCTTGTTAGAGGATTCAAACTTACAATAAAGAAAGCACTCAGATAAGAGATTTACAATAGCTTGTTATGACTACTCGGTTAAGACATTTTCTCTTTATCACTTGTTAGAATGATTCAACACTGTGATCCTTCGGTTAGCACCTTTGTGCTTGATGTCAGATCTTCTCCTTACTGATTAAACCTTGATCCTCCTGATAAGATATGTATCCTCTATCCTTTCACTTCTATACTTTGTTCTTCTCAAACTAATTTTGCAATGCATAGCTCTGTCATAGCCATCTCACCCACCATGAATGCTCTCTCAACTTTTAGCATTCATCTCCTCACACACATACAAACTCTCTAGGGTTTTCCTTGTTAAATAAGCATTGGTGGGGATGGATTATGTAAGAATCAATGGTTTTGGTTGATCCATATTGCCAACTTAAGCTTCCCTTTTTTTGATTGGTTGCATGTATTGCATAGGGATTCACAATATACCTCCATACTTATCTCTTAGAATCATCAAATATGATTGCATCGGCCGAAAAATGGTTTACATAGAAGTTTGGGCCATTACAAACATCTATATCATAAATTGTTCACTCAACATCCAAAGGTTTTGATGCTCAGCCTTCATTGTGCTCTTAATGTTGTAACTCAGCTTCTGAATAGCTCGACACTCTCTGTTTACTCAACACTTGAATCACTTGACATGTATATATTGCTCGACACTTGAGCGACTCGACACTAACTATTTTCTTAACACATACTGATGCTTCTCATTTAATTATATACACTTTTCTAATTATTTCAAAATTCTTTTCGAAACTAGTCAACTCAAATCAACTGTGGTTAAATCTGGTCAACTTTTGGTCAAACTTGATCTTTGTGTATGTGAATATGAGAAAATGTGAGTATGAATTCCAACAACAATTCGACACAAATTCTCATTCAACATTTCAAAATGAAGAGGTGAGGTTCTCTTAAATATACTTTGTTGGAATTCATCAACGGTTGAGATCGATTTCAATCAACGGTCAGGATTAAAGGTGAAGTTCAGTCATAAAGGGAGATTTCCAAATTAAAGGGAGTTAACAGATTTAATTTGAGTAAAATAATGAGTTAACTGATTCAATTTGAGTAGAAAAATGAGTTAATTGATTTAAATCATTTTTTATCAATAGTGAACTGGAAATTTCCCTTTTTGAACTGAAGAGAGATTTTGTTGAGATATTTAATTTAATAAAATGAGATATGCTCTCATAATTACTTTTTTTATTTAATTGAATAATTTTTAATTAATTAGAGACACTTTTCTTATTTAATTAAATAACTTCATTTAATTAACTAGGAATGGCTTCTCATTTAATTAAATAACTTTGTTTAATTAATTAGAAGTAAGTACTAAATTTAATTAAATAATTTTGTTTAATTATTTCAAAATTCTTTTCGAAACTAGTCAACTCAAGTCAACCATGGTTAAATCTGGTCAACTTTTGGTCAAACTTGATCTTTGCGTATGTGAATATGAGAAAATGTGAGTATGAATTCTACCAACAATTCGATGCAAATTCTCATTCAACCTTTCAAAATGAAGAGACGAGGGTCTCTTAAATAGACTTTCTTGAAATTCATCAACGATAGAGATCGATTTCAATTAGCAGTCAGGATTAAAGGTGAAGTTCAGTCATAAAGGGAGATTTCGAAATTAAAAGGAGTTAACAGATTTAATTTGAGTTAAATAAGGAGTTAATTGATTCAATTTGAGTAGAAAAAGGAGTTAACTGATTTAACTCATTTTTTATCAATAATGAACTGAAAATTTCCCTTTTAGAATTGAAGAGAGATTTTGTTGAGATATTTAATTTAATAAAATGAGATATGCTCTCATAATTACTTTTTCTATTTAATTAAGTAATCATTAACTAATTAGAGATGCTTTTCTTATTTAATTAAATAACTTTATTTAATTAATTAGGAATGGCTTCTCATTTAATTAAATAAAGTTTTTTAATTAATTAGAAGTAAGTACTCGATTTAATTAAATAATTTCATTTAATTATTTCAAAATTCTTTTCGAAACTAATCAACTCAAGTCAACTGTGGTTAAATCTGGTCAATTTTTGGTCAAACTTGGTCTTTACGTATGTGAATATGACCAAACCTAAATATGAATTTCAACAAATATTCGATGCAAATTCTCATTCAACCTTTCAAAATGAAGCGACGAGGGTCTCCTAAATAGACTTTCCTTGAATTCATCAATGGTTGAGATCGATTTCAATCAGCGGTCAGGATTAAAGGTGAAGTTCAGTCATAAAGAGAGATTTTTAAATTAAAGGGAGTTAACAGACTTAATTTGAGTAAAACAAGGAGTTAACTGATTCAATTTCAGTAGAAAAAGGAGTTGACTGATTTAACTCATTTTTGATCAATAGTGAACTGAAAATTTTCTTTTTTGAACTGAAGAGAGATTTTTTTGAAATATTTAATTTAATAAAATAAGATATACTCTCATCATTACTTTTTCTATTTAATTAAATAATCTTTAACTAATTAGAGACACTTTTCTTATTTAATTAAATAACTTCATTTAATTAATTAGGAATGGCTTCTCATTTAATTAAATAACTTTATTTAATTAATTAGAAGTAAGTACTATATTTAATTAAACAATTTTGTTTAATTATTTTAAAATTCTTTTTGAAACTAGTCAACTCAAGTCAATCGTAGTTAAATTTGGTCAACTTTTGGTCAAACTTAATCTTCGCGTATGCGAATATGAGCAAATGTGAGTATGAATTCCAGCAACAATTCGATGCAAATTCTTATTCAACCTTTAAAAATGAAGAGATGAGGGTCTCTTAAATAGACTTTCCTGAAATTCATCAACGGTTGAGATCGATTTCAGTCAACGGCCAAGATTAAAAGTGAAGTTCTGTTATAAAGGGAGATTTCCAAATTAAAGGGAGTTAACAGTTTAATTTGAGTAAAATAAGGAGTTAACTGATTCAATTTGAGTAGAAAAATGAGTTAACTGATTTAACTCTTTTTTGATCAATAGTGAACTGAAAATTTCCCTTTTTGAACTAAAGAGAGATTTTGCTTAGATATTTAATTTAATAAAATGAGATATGCTCTCATAATTACTTTTTATATTTAATTAAATAATCTTTAATTAATTAGAGACACTTTTCTTATTTAATTAAATAACTTCATTTAATTAATTAGGAATGGGTTCTCATTTAATTAAATAGCTTTTTTTAATTAATTAGAAGTAAGTACTTCATTTAATTAAATAATTTTGTTTAATTATTTCAAATTTTTTTTTCAAACAAGTCAACTCAAGTCAACCATGGTTATATCTGGTCAACTTTTGGTCAATTTTGATCTTTGCGTATGTGAATATGAGCAAATGTGAGAATGAATTCCAGCAACATTTCGATGCAAATTCTCATTCAACCTTTCAAAATGAAGAGATCAAGGTCTCTTAAATAGCCTTTCCAGGAATTCATCAACAGTTGAGATTGATTTCAATCAGCGGTCAAGATTAAAGGTGAAGTTCAGTAATAAAGGGAGATTTTCAAATTAAACGGAGTTAATAGATTTTGAACTGAAGAGAGATTTTGTTGAGATATTTAATTTAATAAAATGAGATGTGCTCTCATAATTACTTTTTCTATTTAATTAAATAATCTTTAATTAATTAGAGACACTTTTCTTATTTAATTACATAACTTCATTTAATTAATTAGAAATAGCTTTTCAATTAATTAAATAACTTTGTTTAATTAATTAGAAGTAAGTACTCCATTTAATTAAATAATTTCTTTTAATTATTTGAAAAGACATTTGAAACAAGTCAACTCAAGTCAACCGTGGGTAAATCTGGTCAACTTTTGGTCAAACTTGATCTTTGTGTATGTGAATATGAGCAAATGTGAGTAAGAATTGTAGCAACAATTCGATTCAAATTCTCATTCAACCTTCCAAAATGAAGAGATCAGGGTCTCTTAAATAGACTTTCTTGGAATTCATCAACGATTGAGATCGATTTTAATCAACAGTTATGATTAAAGTTGAAGTACAGTCATAAAGGGAGATTTTCAAATTAAAACGAGTTAACAGATTTAATTTCAGTAAAATAAGAAGTTAACTGATTCAATTTGAGTAGAAAAAGGAGTTAACTGATTTAACTCATTTTTTATCAGTAGTGAACTGGAAATTTTCCTTTCTGAACTGAAGAGAGATTTTGATGAGATATTTAATTGAATAAAATGAGATATGCTCTTATAATTAATTTTTCTATTTAATTAAATAATATTTAATTAATTAGAGACACTTTTCTTATTTAAATAAATAACTTCATTTAATTGATTAGGAATGGTTTCTCATTTAATTAAATAACTTCGTTTAATTAATTAGAAGTAAGTACTCCATTTAATTAAATAATTTCGTTTAATTATTTCAAAATTCTTTTCGAAACTAGTCAACTCAAGTCAACCGTGGTTAAGTCTGGTCAACTTTTTGTCAAACTTGATCTCTGCGTATGTGAATATGGGCAAATGTGAGTATGAATTCCAGCAACAATTCGATGCAAATTCTTATTCAACCTTTCAAAATGAAGAGATGACGGTCTTTTAAATAGACTTTTCTGGAATTCATCGACGACTGAGATCATTTCAATCAGCGGTCAGGATTAAAGGTGAAGTTCAGTCATTATGGAAGATTTCCAAATCAAATGGAGTTAACAGATTTAATTTCGGTAAAATAAGCAGTTAACTGATTCAATTTGAGTAGAAGAAGGTGTTAACTGATTTAACTCATTTTTTATCAATTGTGAACTGAAAATTTCTCTTTTTGAGCTGAAGAGAGATTTTGTTGACATATTTAATTTAATAAAATGAGATATGCTCTCATAATTACTTTTTCTATTTAACTAAATAATCTTTAATTAATTAGAGACACTTTTCTTATTTAATTAAATAACTTCATTTAATTAATTAGGAATGGCTTCTCATTTAATTAAATATTTTTGTTTAATTAATTACAGTAAGTACTCTGTTTAATTAAATAATTTCATTTAATTATTTGAAAATTATTTTCGAAACAAGTCAACTCAAGTCAACCATGGTTAAATCTGGTCAACTTTTGGTCAAACTTGATCTCTGCGTATGTGAATATGAGCAAATATGAGTATAAATTCCAGCAATAATTCGATGCAAATTCTCATTCAACCTTTCAAAATGAACAGATAAGGGTCTCTTAAATAGACTTTCCTGAAATTCATCAACGATTGAGATCGATTTCAATCAGCGGTCAGGATTAAAGTAGAAGTTTAGTCATAAAGGGAGATTTCCAAATTAAAGGGAGTCAAGAAATTTAATTTGAGTAAAATAAGAAGTTAATTGATTCAATTTGAGTAGAAAAAGGAGTTAACTCATTTAACTCATTTTTTATCAATAGTGAACTGAAAATTTCCGTTTTTGAACTGAACAAAGATTTTCTTGAGATATTTAATTTAATAAAATGAGATATGCTCTCATAATTACTTTTTCTATTTAATTAAATAATCTTTAATTAATTAGAGCCACTTTTCTTATTTAATTAAATAACTTCATTTAATTAATTAAGAATGGCTTCTTATTTAATTAAATAACTTTGTTTAATTAATTACAAGTAAGTACTCCATCTAATTAAATAATTTTATTTAATTATTTAAAAATTCTTTTTGAAACTAGTCAACTCAAGTCAACCGTGGTTAAATCTGGTCAACTTTTGGTCAAACTTGATCTCTACGTATGTGAATATGAGCAAATGTGAGTATGAATTCTAGTAACAATTCAATGCAAATTCTCATTCAACCTTTCAAAATGATGAGATGAGGGTCTCTTAAATAGATTTTTCTAAAATTCATCAATGATTGAGATCGATTTCAATCAACGGTCAGGATTAAAGGTGAAGTTTAGTCATAAAGGGAGATTTCCAAATTAAAGGGAGTTAAGAGATTTAATTTGAGTAAAATAAGGAGTTAACTGATTCAATTTGAGTAAAAAAAGGAGTTAATTGATTTAACTCATTTTTGATCAATAGTGAACTAAAACTTTCTTTTTCTGAACTAAAGAGAGATTTTGTTCAGATATTTAATTTAATAAAATGAGATGTGCTCTCATAATTACTTTTTCTATTTAATTAAATAATTTTTAATTAATTAGAGACACGTTTCTTATTTAATTAAATAACTTCATTTAATTAATTAAGAATGGCTTCTAATTTAATTAAATAACTTTGTTTAATTAATTAGAAGTAAGTACTCCATTTAATTAAATAATTTCATTTAATTATTTCAAAATTCTTTACGAAAGTAGTCAACTCAAGTCAACCGTGGTTAACTCTAGTCAACTTTTGTTAAAACTTGATCTCTACGTATGTGAATATGAGCAAATGTGAGTATGAATTTCAACAACAATTCGATGCAAATTCTCATTCAACCTTTCAAAATGAAAACACAAGGGTCTCTTAAATAGACTTTCCTAGAATTCATCAACGGTTGAGATCGATTTCAATCAACGGTCAGGATTAAAGGTGAAGCTCAGTCATAAAGGGAGATTTCCAAATTAAAGGGAGTTAACAGATTTAATTTGAGTAAAATAATGAGTTAACTGATTCAATTTGAGTAGAAAAAGGAGTTAACTGATTTAACTCATTTTTTATCAATAGTGAACTGAAATATTTTTTTTTGAATTGAAGAGAGATTTTGTTGAGATATTTAATTTAATAAAATGAGATATGCTCTTATAATTACTTTTTCTATTTAATTAAATAATCTTTAATTAATTAGAGACACTTTTCTTATTTAATTAAATAACTTCATTTAATTAATTAGGAATGGCTTCTCATTTAATTAAATAACTTTGTTAAGATAATTAGAAGTAAGTACTCCATTTAATTAAATAATTTCATTTAAGTATTTCAAAATTGTTTTTGAAACTAGTTAACTCAAGTCAACCGTGGTTAAATCTAGTCAACTTTTGGTCAAATTTGTTCTTTGCATATGTGAATATGAGCAAATGTTAATATGAATTTTAGCAACAATTCAATGCAAATTCTCATTCAACCTTTCAAAATGAAGAGATGCGGGTCTCTTAAATAGAGTTTCTTGAAATTCATCAACGGTTGAGATCGATTTCAATCAACGGTCAGGATTAAAGGTGAGGTTCAGTCATAAAAGAAGATTTCCAAATTAAAGGGAGTTAACAGATTTAATTTGAGTAAACTAAGGAGTTAACTAATTTAATTTGAGTAGAAAAAAGACTTAACTCATTTTTGATCAATTGTGAACTGAAAATTTCCCTTTTTGAACTGAAGAGAGAGTTTGTTAAGATATTTAATTTAATAAAATGAGATATGCTCTCATAATTACTTTTTCTAGTTAATTAAATAATCTTTAATTAATTAGAGACACTTTTCTTATTTAATTAAATAACTTCATTTAATTAATTAGGAATGGCTTTTCATTTAATAAAATAAATTTGTTCAATTAATTAGAAGTAAGTACTCCATTTAATTAAATAATTTCATTTAATTATTTCAAAATTCTTTTCAAAACTAGTCAACTCAAGTCAACTGTGGTTAACTCTGATCAACTTTTGGTCAAACTTGATCACTACGTATGTGAATATGAGAAAATGTGAGTATGAATTCCAGCAACAATTTGATGCAAATTCTCATTCAATCTTTCAAAATGAAGAGAGGAGGGTCTCTTAAATAGACTTTCCTATAATTTATCAACGGTTGAGATCGATTTCAATCAACGGTCAGGATTAAAGGTGAAGTTCAGTCATAAAGGGAGATTTTCAAATTAAAGGAAGTTAACACATTTAATTTGAGTAAAATAAGGAGTTAACTGATTCAATTTGAGTAGAAAAAGGATTTAACTGATTTAACTCATTTTTTATCAATAGTGAATTGGAAATTTCCCTTTTTGAACTGAAGAGAGATTTTGTTGAGATATTTAATTTAATAAAATGAATTATGCTCTCATAATTACTTTTTTCATTTAATTAAATAATCTTTAATTAATTTGAGACACTTTTCTTATTTAATTAAATAACTTCATTTAATTAATTAGGAATGGCTTCTCATTTAATTAAATAACTTTGTTTAATTAATTAGAAGTAAGTACTCCATTTAGTTAAATAATTTCATTTAATTATTTAAAAATTCTTTTCGAAACTAGTCAACTCAAGTCAACAATGGTTAAATTTGGTCAACATTTGGTCAAATTTGATCTTTGCATATGTGAATATGAGCAAATGTGAGTATGAATTCTAGCAACAAGTCGATGCAAATTCTCATTCAACCTTTCAAAATGAAGAGATGAGGGTCTCTTAAATAGATGTTCCTGAAATTCATCAACGGTTGAAATCGATTTCAATCAGCGGTCAGGATTAAAGGTGAAGTTCAGTCATAAAGGGATATTTCCAAATTAAAGGGAATTAACAGATTTAATTTGAGTAAAATAAGAAGTTAACTGATTCAAATTGAGTAGAAAAATGAGTTAATTGATTCAATTTGAGTAGAAAAAAGAGTTAATTGATTTAACTCATATTTGATCAATAGTGAACTGAAAATTTCTTTTTTTGAACTGAAAAGAGATTTTTTTGAGATATTTAATTTAATAAAATGAGATATGGTCTCATAATTACTTTTTCTATTTAATTAAATAATCTTTAATTAATTAGAGACACTTTTTTTATTTAATTAAATAACTTCATTTAATTTGTTAGGAATGGCTTTTCATTTAATTAAATAACTTTGTTAAATTAATTAGAAGTAAGTACTCCACTTAATTAAATAATTTCATTTAATTATTTCAAAATTCTTTTCGAAATTAGTCAACTCAAGTCAACCGTGGTTAAATTTGGTCAACTTTTGGTCAAACTTGTTCTTTGCGTATGTGAATATGAGAAAACATGAATATGAATTCCGGCAACAATTCCATGCAAATTCTCATTCAACCTTTCAAAATGAAGAGATGAGGGTCTCTTAAATAAACTTTCTTGAAATTCATCAACGGTTGAGATTGATTTCAATCAACGGCTAGGATTAAAGGTGAAGTTTAGTCATAAAGGGAGATTTCCAAATTAAAGGGAGTTAACAGATTTAATTTGAGTAAAATAAGGAGTTAACTGATTCAATTTGAGTAGAAAAAGGAGTTAACTCATTTAACTCATTTTTGATCAATAATGAACTGGAAATTTCCCTTTTTGAACTGAAGAGAGATTTTTTTGAGATATTTAATTTAATAAAATGAGATATGCTCTCATAATTACTTTTTCTATTTAATTAAATAATCTTTAATTAAATAGAAACACTTTTCTTATTTAATTAAATCACTTCATTTAATTAATTAAGAATGGCTTCTGATTTAATTAAATAACTTTGTTTAATTAATTAGAAGTAAGTACTTCATTTAATTAAATAATTTTGTTTAATTATTTCAAAAAAAATTTTGAAACTAGTCAACTCAAGTCAACCGTGGTTAAATCCGGTCAAATTTTGGTCAAACTTGAGCTTTGCGTATGTGAATATGAGCATATGTAAGTATGAATGCCAGCAACAATTCGATGCAAATTCTTATTCAACCTTTCAAAATGAAGAGATCAGGGTTTGTTAAATAGACTTTTGTAGTGCCTGTCCTTAGTTTTCATTTTGTTATCATTGCTAAACTCTTTTAGAGCTAGTTTCATATTGATGGTTAGTAACATTATTATGAGATTATCAGATATAGTGTTATGGATTCAGTTGATATGTGATGAGATTACTTAGACTCTACATTTCATGTATGTATGATGATTATTTTCAGTGTTTGCAGTTATTAATGATGATTAGTAAGATAATTTATTATCATATGTGTTTTCTTATGGATACTTACCCCATACTTGCATGTGTATGGTGTGTGTGTTTTCTTTGTGTGTTTGCTTTTGTATGGTGTGTCTGATGTGGTTAAGGAAGGGAGTCGTAGTCACCTGCTAGTTGGGATCTACACGATGCACCACTTCATGCCATTGCCTATTTAGTTTAGTATATATTGTGCTTGTACATGCATAATTTTTTATGCAGGTTGCAGGTACTGGGTATCGACTTCCCTGAATTGCTAAGATGAGCGTACCCTATCACATTATCTCAATGATAAGAGAGGGGAGATAAATTCTCAAGTCCAAATCTCAACCCTTTAAGCCATTTGTTCTAATTGAAAAATTAGGACAAGTATCTGAGTTGAGTACCCTCCGAATGCATCAGATGATGTAATTCGTGATATAAACCCCTTGATTTGATTTGTATGTATTTTGGCTATGATAAACTTTTTCATATTTTTACCTTTGTGATTCTTTGGAGTATTTTCTACTAATTAAGCCTAATTAAAAAATTTAGTTAATGGTTTAATTTAATAAAAAATTAATATGGTATTTTGATATTTATTTTATTTAATTAATTAAAAAATTAATTAAATAAAATAATTAAATTGGAAGATAAAAGTTATAATATTAAATTTAGAATTTGACAATATTTATTTTAATAATAATATATTTGAAGCTCATTTTTAAATAGATGACTAAATAATATTATTATTAAAGTTAATAAATATTTTAGCAATAAAGTTTTGGAAAATTAAATTTAAAAGTGAAAAATATATTTTAAATTACTAAAAGATTCTAAATCTCATATGATTAAAATATAAATATATTAAGATTGAATAGTGGAGCTATTAAAGTTAGTGCATGAGACTTAATAAATAAAATTGGAAAGAGTAAAGTAAATTAGAGTTATAAGCTTGCATGAGAATTAACATGTGTCAACAACACGGGGGTTAGTGCATCAATTAAGCACAAGGTGTCCACAATTCTATGACTCATCAAAAAGAATTGGAAAAGACCCATGCTTAGTTGGTGACACCTTTCAGTGATTTCAAGAAGCATTCAAAAGGTTTTTTGAGAGCTCTTGATATTCAAGCATTCATAGAAGCTTAAAAAAAAAGCTTAATGGAAGCTATAAGTTTAATGGAAGCTACAAGCTTAATGGAAGCCACACGTTACAAGTAAAAAATAGAAGCTTCAAAGCTTACATGCATGGGAGAAGATTCATATGCACATATATTTTCTACTTGCTTCTATGCTCCTGCTAGCACTTCTAATCACTTGGAGGATTCGATCAGCTTAGATTCTTGGAAGAATTGTGAATGATGGAGAAGGAAGGGATTTTCTATGGACTTCTGAGGCATGGAAAATTAGAATCAGTGTCTAGGTGCACTTGTGATATTCTCATATTTTCTTTGCACTCTTTCTCTTCTTATCTTCATCATATCTGTTTTATGTGTTTGAATACTCTCTATGATTGAATCTACTATTTGAAATTGGAATCAAGATATTTTATTTGGTTGAGAAGAAAACAATAGAAAAATTTTAGATCCAATTAAGGAGAAATAATTAGATCTTAATCGGGTTTGGGTTCGAATTTATATTGTGAAATTAGATAGGCAAGGTTTGGAATTAAAATAAAAATTTTATGGTAAAAATTCGAATGATTAGATGTAATATTTCTATCAATTATATTTTTAGATGCATATGAACAAACCCTTTTATGGTTAAATTTAGAGAACAATTATTTTAAGAGGAAATTCTTAATTCATCACAAATTGTCCCGTCGTTGCCTCTTGGATAGACTCAAATTCAGTCATTCATAACTTTTTATCGAGATTGAATTTATTCGATCGCTCTAGTCAGAATCGGCACAACTTGGCCCTCTCCAACATATTTAAATTTTAGCTCGATCCAACAGTTCATTAGGGAGATATGGCCGTCGTACTGGGACTGTTTTATTCAAGAACGGATGTCTCTTCATTTTCCACAACCAAGAGTTCTTTATGCCTAAACTTCACAAAAATAATATATCAAAGTAATATAATTAGAATTTAATAATTATTTAATTAGTCTAAAGACTAATAAGAATTTTCTAAATGAATTAATGGAAATTTTTAATGGAAAGTTTGTGGATGGAGCTGATGGATAGAGATATTGAAATCAATAGAGAATGGATGACTTTTTATTTAATGTATATTAAATACTATTTAATATATAGTTAAGGGGTGGTAAAAGTGTTTAATGATGATTATTAAGAGACTCAAATTTTAATGATATTAGATTTAAATTTGAATAAGAATTATTATATTGACAAGGAGTCATAGTTACATTATAATATTGTTATAACATAGCTACGATTTGAATTATTGATATGCTTTAAAAGATAGTTAAATAATAACTAATGGGGCTTATAGAAATATAGTTTGATGAGTTTATTATTTATTAATATTTGTTAGGTCTAACAAACTATTAATAAATAATGGTTTAAATAGTTATCAACAAATTTGATTAGAGATAATCTATTGGGGATTATTTAATGAATTAAAGATATTATTGCAATCTTTCCTTATTAGAATCTTATTAATATCCATTAATTTTATATGGTCTATTATCTAACCTAATTAAATCAAATTTAATTAAGATTAGTTAATAGTAGAAGAATTGTAGTTAATTATTAGTCAATCTAAGTAAATGGATTAAAAGAAAAGAGATTTTAATATAGTTTATTTACTAGATTTTTTATAATGTATATTGAATACTATTAAACAATTTTAGAGTTGTTTAATGGAGATGATAATGCTAAGAATTTGAAAATTATTCATGTTAAAATCTACAATGAGTCTTATTGGTTTGTGATAGGAATCTTTTTCAAACAACTTTTGTATAGACAAAATATTATTAGAACAATTAAAAAATGAAGTCTAATGGTTGATTTTAATATTGATTAAATAATTGTAAGATGATAAGTTATATTATGTTGATTTAAATTTAAAATTTTTAAATGATATTGGATTAAGATTGAATTATTATGTTATTGGTTAATACGTTTGAATACCTTAATGGTATTAAAAGTTAGCTAATGAAGTTCTATGTAAAAGTTCTCTAAATTGATTATTTATAGTTGTGATAAGTTTATTATTTATTAATGTTTGTTGGGTCTAACAAACTATTAATAAATAATAGTATAAATAGTTTAAATAGTTATCAACTAATACGAACAAAGTTACTCTAGAAGAGATTAGTTAATGATCAAAGTACTGTAAAAGATATTAATCAAATTGAATTAGTTAATAATTTGGAGGATTATCAGTTAACTGAATCAACGTACATAGGGAAAACTTATTTGAGATAATGATACCTGGTATTGAGGATTTATTATAACTTGTTATTATTAAAATATAAATGAGAACATTTTTGCAGAGTGATGTATATGATCATTAAAGATTAATAATAAGATTCTCAATATAGCGTGTCATTAAATATTAACAAGTTATTATTATTGAATTATTAATATGATCATTTGAGTATTGAATTATAGTTGACTTTTAACTTATAGAATTCTAGTTAGTTATTAGTCAACTGATGTTAATTAGAACGTTCCTATGGTTATACAATTATTAATTAAATCAATTGAGAGTTAATTAGATTTAATTAATAATTAAGTTATGTAATAGAGATTTATTTGATATAATTCTTTTAACGAGATTGTAGATTATCTATATTGAAGTTGATAGGTCTTATTCTTATGACTTGAATTATAACTTTAGATATTGTATGGTTGTCAACGATGGTGACGATTAAATTCAAAGACTCAAACTTTAGTAATACTTAATTAAGTTTCTAATTGAAAACTAAAAAGATGTTAATAGGTCATGGATAGTGTACCTATGTTAATGGATTGAGATAAATAAAGTTATAATCTCTTAATCAAAAAATGATAATTGATTCTCTTATAATATAGCGAATAATGATCTTAGAAAAGTTGAAAGGTTAATCAATTATAATATGGATCATGGTTAAATAAGAGAATAATTTAATTAAAGGTCAATGATGATCAGTTTAGTGAATATTTATCCTTAAGTTATTCTTTAAATATAATTCTTATTAATGGAAGGATAATGTTATCGGAGAACAAACAGGTTGACTTATAGGTCAAATGATGAAACTTAAGACACTTGAAAATATACTTGCAAACAGAAAACTGGAAACCTCTACACTTGATTCAAGTATGTGAGATAGCAAAACCAAAACATGTGTTTGCATCGTGTATTCTTTATGCTTCTTGTTTTGGGTTTTTGGGTTGACTAGTGTTGACCAGTCTTAAGTTGTTACCAGATGCTTGGGGGTTATGAGATGTGTTGGCATGTTGATCTTATTTGGTATCGATCTTTATAAGCCCAACCATAGTAATGTGATCGTATGCTCTATGAAATGTTTGTATTTACTGATTGTTATTGTTCATCAGTCTTCATGTGTGAAGCTAAGATGTATGCATATGAGACACTTGAGCTAATAATTTTTGAGTCATTGATCAGTTATCTTTGGATTACTTTCTAGTCACCATGATGAGACTAAAATGTGGATTTATTCTTGATGATGTCATGTTGTGATATGTTTGACTCAACCATTTTAGAGTTTTTGATCAGTATGATTTTGAGATATTCTTGGTTGCTTGTTGAGAACCAATGATTATGGTGATTTATTTCGAGATATATTTTGGTTATTGAGAACCAATGGATACTTATGATTATCAGTGATGCCTTCAGTTGCCAATAGAGAACTGTTATGGTCATAATTTTCTATGGATGCTTTTCGGATGCTCATGGAGATTTGATGATTTTTATCTTGGAGATTTGATGATTCTTATTATGGATATTTGATGCTTATTTGATGATTCTTTTTATGGATTATCTTTTGGATTTTCTTTACAGTCGCTTGTACAGGACTGTGGTGATTTATGATTCCATGAGCCTAGGGTAGGTAATCTACTTGTAGTGTCGAAAAGTGGCTTGCAATGGGGGCCGGGGCCCTAAGAGGTTGCCAGGGTAACTCATTGTAAGTTGGATTAATAAGTGACAACATTCACATCTAATACTAACTAAATGAACCTAAAAATATAAGAGTTTTGTTCTCGCCCATGCCTTGAGTGCTTGTATAGGCTAGGATGGGAGTAGTGAGAATGCATGGTTGCGACCTTGCATTCCATAGTATGCCTTGTCAATATGAGAGGATACTAGTGGCCGCACGAGATCTGTATGGAACCATGGAGTTTAGCTAACTGCTAGGGTAACTTGTACGAGATAAATGTGATGACACTTTTTCGCTTGCAGAGTAGGTTTCCTACATGTCATTGTGTGCCTCTAGGAATTAGATGTCGATTTTGTGTGTGTCAGAACCTTTGAGTTAGTATACTTTTAGGATTCCTAGACTATAGAGATTTGTGCTATGTGTTATGGATAGCTTGTTTGGGACTTGAGATTGTCTCCTCAGCGCGGTGAGAGTGGACCACTCAGGTACCACGTGGTCAGGTGGTAGTATATTTTCCACTCTTATCATTTAAGATTCATTGAGACATCGTGGCTGATGCATCCTTCGTGATGGTGGATATGTATCCTTTCATTGATGATTAGTGTATGTTAGATGATGTTATCTTATGCTTATATTTGCATGTTAGATTACTTTATACATATGATGTTGTATATGTTAGGAGTGACATTCCTATTATATTAATACCGATGATCTCTTCGGTGTTTTGGGATGTTACACACGGAGGGATGGCTAGGGCCCACAATGGTCTAATGATGCTATTAATGGTTGGGAGGAACCGTGCACTTAGTTTATTTTGTTTGATCTTTATGATAGATGTATATGTCTTCTATGATGATGTATCATGTGATTATCTTTACTTTGATGTATCATGGATTAAAATAGGATGATGTACCTTATTCTACATATGTATATTCTTTGAGCTTGTCATACCATGTGACATGTACAGAGGATGAATGAGCATTTGAAATGTAATATTTAAACATTGGACTTATCATTATTATTTCATGTGGATGTTGTACTAGATGGATTCATGTACGTAATTCAACATTAAAGGATCTTTAAATAATGTAATCGGTTATGTATGTTTTAATTTTAAAGAGGAGTAAATGCTTTGACCTGGAGCTATGAACCAGTGAGGCCACAAACGGGAGACCTCATCCCCATGAGATTTGAACCTTGATGGCAAGGATAACAACATAACAACTTAACCATCACAACATGCCACTATTGGCTAATCGGTTATGTATGTTATGTTTACTTTCAGATGGACATTGCTATTCCTTCCGTTATTAAGTACAAGTTATATGTGGTATTTACTTTCATGTTATTTTTTTTTTAAAACAATGTTACCAAATTTAGTGAAATTCTAGGTTAATTCTTTGGATTCCTTGGCGGGGCATTACAACTTCTCTGAAATTCATCAATGGTTGAGATCGATTTCAATCAGCGGTCAGGATTAAAGATGAAGTTCAGTCATAAAGGGATATTTCCAAATTAAAGGGAGTTAACAGATTTAATTTGAGTAAAATAAGGAGTTAACTGATTCAATTTGAGTAGAAAAAGGAGTTAACTGATTCAA
This sequence comes from Cupressus sempervirens, assembly GCA_028749045.1. Taxonomy (NCBI): domain Eukaryota; kingdom Viridiplantae; phylum Streptophyta; class Pinopsida; order Cupressales; family Cupressaceae; genus Cupressus; species Cupressus sempervirens. The sequence goes on from CM053787.1 coordinate 110,316,251, forward strand.
TTTGAGTAGAAAATGGAGTTAACTGATTCAACTCATTTTTGATCAATAGTGAACTGGAAATTTCCCTTTTTGAACTGAAGAGAGATTTTTTTGAAATATTTAATTTAAAAAAATGAGATATGCTCTCATAATTAATTTTTCTATTTAATTAAATAATCTTTAATTAATTAGAGACACGTTTCTTATTTAATTAAATAACTGCATTTAATTAATTAGGAATGACTTCTCATTTAATTAAATAACTTTGTTTAATTAATTAGAAGTAAGTACTCCATTTAATTAAATAATTTCGTTTAATTATTTCAAATTTTTGTTTGAAACTAGTCAACTCAAGTTAACCATGGTTAACTCTGGTCAACTTTTGGTCAAACTTGATCTCTGCGTATGTGAAAATGAGCAAATGTGAGTATGAATTTCAGCAACAATTCGATGCAAATTCTCATTCAACCTTTCAAAATGAAGAGATGAGGGTCTCTTAAATAGACTTTCCTAGAATTCATCAACGGTTGAGATCGATTTCAATCAATGGTCAAGATTAAAGGTGAAGTTCAGTCATAAAAGGAGATTTCCAAATTAAAGGGAGTTAACAGATTTAATTTGAGTAAAATAAGGAGTTAACTGATTCAATTTGAGTAGAAAAAGGAGTTAACTGATTTAACTCATTTTTTATCAATAGTGAACTAGAAATTTTCCTTTTTGACCTAAAGAGAGATTTTTTTGACATATTTAATTTAATAAAATGAGATATGCTCCCACAATTATTGTTTCTATTTAATTAAATAATTATTAATTAATTAGAAACACGTTTCTTATTTAATTAAATAACTTCATTTAATTAATTAGGAATGGCTTCTCATTTAATTAAATAACTTTGTTTAATTAATTAGAAGTAAGTACTCCATTTAATTAAATAATTTCGTTTAATTATTTCAAAACTCTTTTTCAAACTAGTCAACTCAAGTCAACTGTGGTTAAATATGGTCAACTTTTGGTCAAACTTGATCTCTACGTATGTGCATATGAAAAAATGTGAGTATGAATTCCAACAACAATTTGATGCAAATTCTCATTCAACCTTACAAAATGAAAAGATGAGGGTCTCTTAAATAGACTTTCCTGGAATTCATCAATAGTTGAGATCGATTTTAATCAACGGTCAAGATTAAAGATGAAGTTCAGTCATAAAGGGAGATTTCCAAATTAAAGGGAGTTAATAGATTTAATTTGAGTAAAATAAGGAGTTAACTGATTCAATTTGAGTAGAAAAAGTAGTTAACTAATTTAACTCATTTTTAATCAATAGTGAACTGAAAATTTTCCTTTTTGAACTGAAGAGAGATTTTGTTGAGATATTTAATATAATAAAATGAGATATGCTCTCATAATTACTTTTTCTATTTAATTAAATAATCTTTAATTAATTAGAGACACTTTTCTTATTTAATTAAATAACTTCATTTAATTAATTAGGAATGGCTAATCATTTAATTAAACAACTTTGTTTAATTAATTAGTAGTAAGTACTCCGATTAATTAAATAATTTTGTTTAATTATTTTAAAATTCTTTTCGAAACTAGTCAACTCAAGTCAACCGTGGTTAAATCTGGTCAACTTTTGGTCAAACTTGAGCTTTGCGTATGTGAATATGAGCAAATGTGAGTATGAATTCCAACAACAATTCGATGCAAATTCTCATTCAACTTTTCAAAATGAAGAGATGAGGGTCTCTTAAATAGACTTTCCTGGAATTCATCAACGGTTGAGATCGATTTCAATCAACGGTCAGGATTAAAGGTGAAGTTTAGTCATAAAGGGAGATTTTCAAATTAAAGGGAGTTAACAGATTTAATTTGAGTAAAATCTATCTTCAGTTCAAAAAGGGAAATTTTCAGTTCACTATTGATAAAAAATGAGTTAAATCAGTTGACTCCTTTCTCTACATAAATTGAATCAGTTAACTCCTTATTTTACTCAAATTAAATCTGTTAACTCCCTTTAATTTGAAAATCTCCCTTTATGACTAAACTTCACCTTTGATCCTGACCGTCGATTGAAATCGATATCAACCGTTGATGAATTTCAAGAAAGTCTATTTAAGAGACCCTCATCTCTTCATTTTGAAAGGTTGAATGATAATTTGCGTTGAATTATTGCTGGAATTCATATTCACGTTTGTTCATATTCACATATGCAAAGAACAAGTTTGACCAAAAGTTGACCAAATTTAACCGCGGTTGACTTGAGTTGACTAGTTTCGAAAACAATTTTGAAATAATTAAATGAAATTATTTAATTAAATGGAGTACTTCTAATTAATTTAACAAATTTATTTAATTAAATGAGAAGCCATTCCTAATTAATTAAATGAAGTTATTTAATTAAATAAGAAAAGTGTCTCTAATTAATTAAAGATTATTTAATTAAAAAGAAAAAGTAATTATGAGAGCATATCTCATTTTATTAAATTAAATATCTCAACAAAATCTCTCTTTAGTTCAAAAAGGGAAATTTCCAGTTCACTATTGTTCAAAAATGAGTTAAATCAATTAATTCCTTTCTCTACTCAAATTGAATCAGTTAACTCCTTATTTTACGCAAATTAAATCTGTTAACTTCTTTTAATTTGAAAATCTCCCTTTATGACTGAACTTCACCTTTAATCCTGACTGTTGACTGAAATCGATCTCAACCATTGATGAATTCCAGGAAAGTCTATTTAAGAGACCCTCATCTCTTCATTTTGAAAGGTTGAATGAGAATTTGCATCAAATTGTTGCTGGAATTCATACTCACATTTGCTCATATTCACATACGCAAAGCTCAAGTTTGACCAAAAGTTGACCAAAATTAACCACGGTTGACGTGAGTTGACTAGTTTCGAAAAAAATTTTGAAATAATTAAACGAAATTATTTAATTAAATGGAGTACTTAGTTCTAATTAAATAAACAAAGTTATTTAATTAAATGAGAAGCCATTCCTAATTAATTAAATGAAGTTATTTAATTAAATAAGAAAAATGTCTTTAATTAATTAAAAATTAGTTAATTAAATAGAAAAAGTAATTATGAGAGCGTATCTCATTTTATTAAATTAAATATCTCAAAAAAATCTCTCTTCAATTCAAAAAGGGAAATTTTCAATTCACTATTGATCAAAAATGAGTTAAATCAATTAACTCCTTTCTCTACTCAAACTAAATTAGTTAACTCCTTATTTTACTCAAATTAAATCTGTTCACTACCTTTAATTTGGAAATCTCCCTTTATGACTGAACTTCACCTTTAATCCTGACCGTTGATTGAAATCGATCTCAACCGTTGATGAATTCCAGGAAGGTCTATTTAAGAGACACTCATCTCTGCATTTTGAAAGGTTGAATGAGAGTTTGCATCGAATTGTTGCTAGAATTCATACTCACATATTCACATACGCAAAGATCAAGTTTGACCAAAAGTTGACACGATTTAACCACGGTTGACTTCAATTGACTAGTTTCGAAAAAAAAATTAAAATAATTAAACGAAATTATTTAATTAAATGGAGTACTTACTTCTAAATAATTAAAAAAAGTTATTTAATTAAATGAGAAACCATTCCTAATTAATTAAATGAAGTTATTTAATTAAATAAGAAAAGTGTCTCTAATTAATTAAAGATTATTTAATTAAATAAAAAAAGTAATTATGAGAGCATATCTCATTTTATTAAATTAAATATCTCAACAAAATCTCTCTTCAGTTGAAAAAGGGAAACTTTCAGTTCACTATTGATCAAAAATGAGTTAAATCAGTTAACTCCTTTTTGTACTCAAATTGAATCAGTTAACTCCTTATTTTACTCAAATTAAATCTATTAACTCCCTTTAATTTGGAAATCTGCCTTTATGACAGAACTTCACCTTTAATCCTGATCGTTGATTGAAATCGATCTCCATCGTTGATGAATTTTAGAAAAGTCTATTTAAGAGACCCTCATCTCTTTATTTTGAAAGGTGGAATGAGAATTTGCATCAAATTGTTGCTGGAATTCATACTCACATTTGCTCATTTTCACATATGCAAAGATCATGTTTGACCAAAAGTTGACTAAATTTAACCAAGCTTGACTAGTTTCGAAAAGAATTTTGAAATATTTAAACGAAATTATTTAATTAAATGGAGTACTTACTTCTAATTAATTAAACAAATTTATTTAATTAAATGAGAAGCCATTGCTAATTAATTAAATGAAGTTATTTAATTAAATAAGAAAAGTGTCTCTAATTAATTAAAGATTATTTAATTAAATATTAAAAGTAATTATGAGAGCATATCTCATTTTATTAAATTAAATATCTCAACAAAATCTCTCTTCAGTTCAAAAAAGGAAATTTCCAGTTCACTATTGATAAAAAATGAGTTAAATCAATTAACTTCGTTCTCTACTCAAATTGAATCAATTAACTCCTTATTTTACGCAAATTGAATCTGTTAACTTTTTTTAATTTGAAAATCTCCCTTTATGACTGAACTTCACCTTTAATCCTGACCGTTTACTGAAATCGATCTCAACCATTGATGAATTTTAGGAAAGTCTATTTAAGAGACCCTCATCTCTTCATTTTGAAAGGTTGAATGAGAATTTGCATCGAATTGTTGCTAGAATTCATACTCACATTTGCTGATATTCACATACGCAAAGATCAAGTTTGGCCAAAAGTTGACCAGATTTAACCACGATTGACTTGAGTTGACTAGTTTCGAAAAGAATTTTGAAATAATTAAAGGAAATTATTTAATTAAATGGAGTACTTACTATTAATTAATTAAACAATGTTATTTAATTAAATGAGAATCCATTCCTAATTAATTAAATGAAGTTATTTAATTAAATAAGAAAAGTGTCTCTAATTAATTAAAGATTATTTAATTAAATAGAAAAAGTAATTATGAGAGCATATCTCATTTTATTAAATTAAATATCTCAACAAAATCTCTGTTCAGTTCAAAAACGGAAATTTCTAGTTCACTATTGATCAAAAATGAGTTAAATTAGTTAACTCTTTTCTCTACTCAAATTGAATCAGTTATGTCCTTATTTTATTCAAATTAAAGCTGTTAACTCCTTTTAATTTGGAAATCTCACTTTATGACTGAACTTCATCTTTAATCCTGACCATTGATTGAAATCGATCTCAACTGTTGATAAATTCAAAAAAAATCTATTTAAGAGACCCTCATCTCTTCATTTTGAAAGGTTGAATGAGAATTTGCATCGAATTGTTGTTAGAATTCATACTCACATTTGCTCATATTCACATATGCAAAGATCAAGTTTGACCAAAACTTGACCAGATTTAACCATGGTTGACTTGAGTTGACTAGTTTCGAAAAGAATTTTAAAATAATTAAACGAAATTATTTAATTAAATGGAGTACTTACTTCTAATTAATTAGATAAAGTTATTTAATTAAATGAGAAGCCATTCCTAATTAATTAAATGAAGTTATTTAATTAAATAAGAAAAGTGTCTCTAATTAATTAAAGATTATTTAATTAAATAGAAAAAGTAATTATGAGAGCATATCTCATTTTAATAAATTAAATATCTCAACAAAATTTCTATTCAGTTCAAAAATGGAAATTTCCAGTTCACTATTGATAAAAAATGAGTTAAATCAGTTGACTCCTTTTTCTACTCAAATTGAATCAGTTAACTCCTTATTTTACTCAAATTAAATCTGTTAACTCCCTTTAATTTGAAAATCTCCATTTATGACTGAACTTCACCTTTAATACTGACCGTTGATTGAAATCGATCTACACCGTTGTTGAATTCCAGGAAAGCCTATTTAAGAGACCCTCATCTCTTCATTTTAAAAGGTTGAATGAGAATTTGCATCAAATTGTTGCTGGAATTCATACTCACATTTGCTCATATTCACATACGCAAAGATCAAGTTTGAGCAAAAGTTGATCAGATTTAACTACAGTTGACTTGAGTTGACTAGTTTTGAAAAGACTTTTGAAATAATTAAATGAAATTATTTAATTAAATGGAGTACTTCTAATTAATTAAACAAAGTTATTTAATTAAATGAGAAGTCATTCTTAATTAATTAAATAAGAAAAGTGTCTCTAATTAATTATAGATTATTTAATTAAATAAAAAAAGTAATTATGAGAGCATATCTCATTTTATTAAATTAAATATCTCAACAAAATCTCTCTTCAGTTCAAAAAGGGAAATTTCCAGTTCACTATTGATCAAAAATGAGTTAAATTAGTTAACTCCTTTCTCTACTCAAATTGAATCAGTTAACTCCTTATTTTACTCAAATTAAATCTGTTAACTCCCTTTAATTTGGAAATCTCCCTTTATGACTGAACTTCACCTTTAATCCTGACTGTTGATTGAAATTGATCTCAATCGTTCATGAATTCTAAGAAAGTCTATTTAAGAGACCCTCATCTCTTCATTTTGAAAGGTTGAATGAGAATTTGCATCAAATTGTTGCTGGAATTCATACTCACATTTGCTCATATTCACATACGCAAAGATCAAGTTTGACGAAAAGTTGACTAGATTTAAGCACGGTTGACTTGAGTTGACTAGTTTTGAAAAAAATTTAAAATAATTAAACGAAATTATTTAATTAAATGAAGTACTTACTTCTAATTAATTAAACAAAGTTATTTAATTAAATGAAAAGCCATTCCTAATTAATTAAATGAAGTTATTTAATTAAATAAGAAAAGTGTCTCTAATTAATTAAAAATTAATTAATTAAATAGAAAAAGTAATTATGAGAGAATATCTCATTTTATTAAATTAAATATCTCAACAAAAGCTCTCTTCAGTTCAAAAAGGGAAATTTCCAATTCACTATTGATCAAAAATGAGTTAAATCAGTTAATTCCTTTTTCTAATCAAATTGAATCAGTTAACTTCTTATTTTACTCAAATTAAATCTGTTAACTCCCTTTCATTTGGAAATCTCCCTTTATGACTGAACTTCACCTTTCATCCTAACCGCTGATTGAAATCGATCTCGACCGTTGATGAATTCTAGGAAAGTCTATTTAAGAGACCCTCATCTCTTCATTTTGAAAGGTTGAATGAGAATTTGCATCAAATTGTTGCTGGAATTCATACTCACACTAGCTCATATTCACATACGCAAAGATCAAGTTTGACCAAAAGTTGACCAGATTTAACCACGGTTGACTTAAGTTGACTAGTTTTGAAAAGAATTTCTAAATAATTAAAGAAAATTATTTAATTAAATGGAGTACTTAAATCTAATTAATTAAACAAAGTTATTTAATTAAATGAGAAGTCATTCTTAAATTAATTAAATGAAGTTATTTAATTAAATAAGAAAAGTGTCTCTAATTAATTAAAGATTATTTAATTAAATAGAAAAAGTAATTATGAGAGCATATCTCATTTTATTAAATTAAAGATCTCAACAAAATCTCTGTTCAGTTCAAAAAGGGAAATTCCCAGTTCACTATTGATAAAAAATGAGTTAAATGAGTTAACTCTTTTCTCTAGTCAAATTGAATCAGTTAACTCCTTATTTTACGCAAATTAAATCCGTTCACTCCCTTTAATTTGGAAATCTCCCTTTATGACTAAACTTCACCTTTAATCCTGACCGTTGATTGAAATCGATCTCAACCGTTGATGAATTTCAGGAAAGTCTATCTAAGAGACCCTCATCTCTTCATTTTGAATGGTTGAATGTAATGCCCCACCAAGGGATCCAAAGAGTTAACCTAGAATTTCACTAAGTATAGTAGCATTTTTTTTTTTCCCATAGAAGTAGACATCACATATAACTTATGCACAATAATAGAAGCAATAGCAATTACCATCTAAAATTAAACATAACATAAATAACAGATTACATTATTTAAGATCCCTTATTGTTGAATTACATACATGAATCCATCTAGCACAACATCCACATGAAATAATAATGATACATCCAATATACAAATGTCCTTTCTGAATTACATTCCAGAATGCACAATCATCCATTGTACATGTCACAGGGTATGATAGGCACAAAGAATATACATATGTAGAATAAGGTACATCATCCTATTCTAATCCATGATACATCAAAGTAGAGATAATCACATGATACACATGGTAAAGAACATATACATCCATCATAAAGATCAACATAATAAACTAAGTGCACGGTTCCTCCCAACTTTCAATAGCATCATTAGACCATCGTGGATCCTAGCCATCACTCCATGCGTAACATTCCAAATCACCGAAGAGATCATCGGTATTACATAGTAGGAATGTCACTCCTAATAAATACAACATCATATGTAAAAGTAATCTAACATGCAAATAAAAGCATAAGATAACATCATCTAACATATGCTAATCATCAATGAAAAAGGATACATATCCACCATCATGAAGGACGCATCAACCACGATGTCTCAATGAATCTAAAAATGATAAGAGTGAAAAATAAACTACCACACGGCCGTGTGCTACCTAAGTGGTCCACTCCCACCACGCTAAGGAGATAATCTCAAGTCCCAAACAAGCTATCAAAATCACATAGCACATATCTCTATAAGTCCAAGAATCCTAAAAGTATACTAACTCAAAGGTTCCAAACACAAAATCTGACATCTAATCCCAGAGGCACATAATGACATGTCGAAACTTACTATACAAGCGGGAAAGTGTTATCACAATTATCACGTACAAGTTACCCTGGTAGTTACCTAAACTCCACGAGTCCATACTGATTTCATGCGGCCACTAGTATCCTCTCATACTGACGAGGCATACTATGGAATGCAAGGTCACAACCATGCGTCTCACTACTTCCATCCTAGCATGTACAAGCACTCAAGACATGGGCGAGAAAAAAACTCTTATCTTTTTAGGTTCATTTTCTTAGTATTAGGTGTGAATGTTATCACTTATTAATCCAACTTACAATGAGTTACCCTGGCAGCCTCTTAGGGCCCCGACCCCCATTGCAAGCCGCTTCCCGTCGCTACATGTAGATATCCTACCCTAATGCTCATGGAATCATAAATCTCAAAATCACAAAAGATAATTCATAATAAAATCATCAAATATGCATAAAAGCATCAAATCTCCATGAGAAAATATCCATAGAAAATCATGAACACAACAGCTCTCTATTGGCAACTGAAGTATCACTGATAATCAAATATCCAATGGTTCTCAATAACCAAAATATATATCTCAATCATACTGATCAAAGACTCCAAAAATGGTTGAGTCAAACATGTCACAACATGACATCATCATGAATAAACCCACATCTCAGTCCCATCATGGCGACTAGAAAATAATCAAGGATAACTGATCGATGACCAAAATAATGGTTAGGTCAAGAGTCTCATACACAAGAATCTCAACTATAACAATCAGTAATCGCATCCAATACATAGAGCATTCCATCAAAAACTATGGTTGGGTTTATAAAGATCGAGATTAAAACATCAGCATGACATCACAATCACATAACCCATAAGCTTCTAGTAGACGTCCTATACTGGTCAACACTAGTCAACCCAAAACCCAAAACAATAGCATAAAGAATACACAATGTAAACACATGTTTTGGTTTTGCTAAGTTTTCAAATTTGAATTTAAAAGTCTCAATTTACGTTTTTCCAAATTATATTAAGTGGAAAAATTTCACGTTTTTCCTAACCCATGTATTTGTTTGATAGATAAAAATTTCTCCCCAAAACTATTAGACTCAGTTTTCTAATTGATCTAATAATATTTTGTTTATATAACATTGTTTTAAAATTGACACTCTCAATGAATCAAAACTTCGATTATATATTCTAATAACTAATCTTAATTAAACTGAGTTTAATTAAATTAATTATTAATATCTCTTCATAATTGGCAAGCTCAATATCAATATTTAAAATTATTAAAAGAGTGATCCATTAATTTAGAACTTTATAATATTCATTTATAATTAATTATATATACATATATACTTATATACATATACATATATATATATATATATATATATATATATATATACATACATACATAAATATATATATATAATAACATTTAATAATTAATGATATTGCAACAAAATCGAGATTCATATCCAAATCTCATATGAAATAACGTTGCGAATAAAACTTTATATAATTTAAAACCAAACTCAAATTGCAATGCGATTTTAAAATTGCGCGGCCCAATACATCCGCACCGTAGGTACACTGCGGGTTGCAGGTACACTGTGGTCTCGCAGGCCTGCGGTGGGTGGGGTATATAATACTCGCCTAATAGGTTTGGCTATGAATTTAAACCCTAGCCCCATTTTCTTTCTGATCTATGCATATAAAGATTTCCACATAAATTGAATTGCCCAAATTGAGAATGCATACAATAAAAATATGAAATTCCTCAGAAGACATATGGAAGACACGAAGAAGATAAGGAATGCAAGATGCGGAAATAGCATAAGTAAAATCACAAGAATCTACCCCAATTCTGATGGTAATTCGCTCTTCCTCAGAAAACCCACAGAGCAAGCTCCCTTCTTCAGAATTCTCGAATCCTCCAATGCTCCAATTGCACTCCAAACGCTATGTCTAAGCTTCTAGGGATGCCTGCATATAAAGAGCTCTCAGGAAACTTCTAGAATGCTTCTAGAAATAGCTGGAAGGTGTCACCAACTAAGCATGGGTATTTTCCAACCTTCAAGATGAGCCATAGGGTTGTAAAAACCATGTGCTTAATTAATGCACTAACCCCCGTGCTGTTGACACATGATAAATAGAGAAGTGCGTTAACTCCCACGCAAGCTTATAAATCCAATCCACTTTTATATAATTTCTATTTAAATATTTATAACTTTTATTTTAAATTTTATAACTTTTATTATTATTATTTATTTATTACTTTATTATGATTTTATTATTATTATTAATTTTAATTTCTAATTTTCTTTTATTTAATTCATTTTCCTCAATAATTCACATTTAATTAATTATACTCAAAATATCAAAGATCATGATATTTTATTAATTTTCTTCAAAATAATTAATTTATTAATTAAATCTATTTATTAAGACTTAATTAATAGAAAATTCACCATAGACCTCCAAGATAAAATATGAAAATCCATCATAGAAAAAATCATACAAAATCAGTCTAAAGGGTTAAAAATCACGAAATATGTCATCCGACACATTCGGTGGGTACTCAACTCTGATACTTGTCCTAACTCACTAAGACAAATGGTTTAAGGGTTTGGGATTTGGAATAGAGAATTTATCTCCCTTCTCTTATCATTGAGATAGTATAATAGGGTACGCTCATCCTGGCAATTTAGGGAAGTCGATACCTAGTACCTGCAACCTGCAGAAAAACTATGCATGTACATACAATATATATAATGCTAAGTTAAACAGACAATGGCAGGAAATGGTGCATCGTGTAGATCCTGACTAAGCAGGTGACTATGAATCCCTTCCTTAACCACATCAAAAATGCCATTCAATAAGAAAACACGCACACCATACACATGCAAGTATGGGGTAAGTATCCATAATAAAACACATAAGATAATAACCATCCATCTAATCATCAATAATAACTGAAAATAGTATAATGATCATCATGTATGCATGAAATGTAAAATCTAAATGATCTCATCATATAACCACTGAATCCATAACATAATGTCTGATAGTGTCAAAACAATACCACTAATCCACGAACATAAAGCTAGTCTATCACAGTCTGATAATAATAGCATCAATGTCAAGAAAAGATGTGAACGAGGGTAGGCACTACATTGAATGAGAATTTACATCGAATTGTTGCTAAAATTTATACTCACATTTGCTCATATTCACATACGCAAAGATCAAGTTTGACTAAAAGTTGATCAGATTTAACCATAGTTGACTTGAGTTGACTAGTTTTGAAAAGAATTTTGAAATAAATAAATGAAATTATTTAATTAAATGGAGCACTTACTTCTAATTAATTAAACAAAGTTATTTAATTAAATGAGAAGCCATTCCTAATTAATTAAATGAAGTTATTTAATTAAATAAGAAAAGTGTCTCTAATTAATTAAAGATTGTTTAATTAAATATTAAAAGTAATTATGAGAGCATATCCCATTTTATTAAATTAAATATCTCAACGAAATCTCTCTTCAGTTCAAAAAGGGAAATTTGCAGTTCACTATTGATAAAAAAATGAGTTAAATTAGTTAACTCCTTTTTCTACTCAAATTGAATCAGTTAACTCCTTATTTTACTCAAATTAAATCTGTTAACTCCCTTTAATTTGGAAATCTCCCTTTATGACTGAAATTCACCTTTAATCCTGACCGCTAATTGAAATTGATCTCAATAGTTGATGAATTCCAGGAAAGTCTATTTAAGAGACCCTCATCTCTTCATTTTGAAAGGTTGAATGAGAATTTACATCGAATTGTTGCTAGAATTCATACTCACATTTGCTCATATTCACATACGCAAAGATCAAGTTTGACCAAAAGTTGACCAGATTTAACCACGGTTGACTTGAGTTCACATGTTTCGAAAAGAATTTTCAAATAATTAAACAAAATTATTTAATTAAATGGAGTACTTCTAATTAATTAAACAAAGTTATTTAATTAAATGAGAAGGCATTCCTAATTAATTAAATGAAGTTATTTAATTAAATAAGAAAAGTGTCTCTAATTAATTAAAGATTATTTAATTAAATAGAAAAAGTAATTATGAGAGCATATCTAATTTTATTAAATTAAATACCTCAACAAAATCTCTCTTTAGTTCAAAAAGGGAAATTTCTAGTTCACTATTGATAAAAAATGAGTTAAATCAGTTAACTCCTTTTTCTACTCAAATGGAATCAGTTAACTCTTTATTTCACTCAAATTAAATCTGTTAACTCCCTTTAATTTGAAAATCTCCCTTTTATGAATGAACTTCACCTTTAATCTTGACCGTTTATTGAAATCGATCTCAATCGTTGATGAATTCTAGAAAAGTCTATTTAAGAGACCCTCATCTCTTCATTTTGAAAGATTAAATGAGAATTTGCATCGAATTGTTGCTGGAATTCATACTCACATTTGCTCATATTCACATATGCAAAGATCAAGTATGAATATGAACAAATGTGAGTATGAATACCAGCAACAATTCACTGCAAATTCTCATACAACCTTTCAAAATGAAGAGATGAGAGTCTCTTAAATAGACTCTCTTGGAATTCATCAATGCTTGAGATTGATTTCAATCAACGATCAGGATTAAAGGTGAAGTTCAGTCATAAAGGGAGATTTTCAAATTAAAGGGAGTTAACAGATTTAATTTGAGTAAAATAAGGAGTTAACCGATTCAATTTGAGTAGAAAAAGGAGTTAACTGATTTAACTCATTTTTTATCAATAGTGAACTGAAAATTTCCCTTTTTGAACTTAAGAGAGATTTTGTTGAGATATTTAATTTAATAAAATGAGATATGCTCTCATAATTACTTTTTCTATTTAATTATATAATCTTTAATTAATTAGAGACACTTTTTTTATTTAATTAAATAACTTCATTTAATTAATTAGGAATGGCTTCTCATTTAATTAAATAACTTTGTTTAATTAATTAGAAGTAAGTACTCCATTTAATTAAATAATTTTATTTAATTATTTCAAAATTCTTTTCGAAACTAGTCAACTCAAGGCAATCGTAGTTAAATCTGGTCAACTTTTGGTCGAACTTGACCTTTGCGTATGTGAATATGAGCAAATGTGAGTATGAATTCCAGCATCAATTCGGTGCAAATTCTCATTCAACCTTTTAAAATGAAAAGATGAGGGTCTCTTAAATAGGCTTTCGTGGAATTCATGGACGGTGTAGATCGATTTCAATCAACAGTCCGTATTAAAGGTGAAGTTAAGTCATAAAGGGAGATTTCCAAATTAAAGGGAGTTAACAAATTTAATTTGAGTAAAATAAATAGTTAACTAATTCAATTTGAGTAGACAAAGGAGTCAACTGATTTAACTCATTTTTGATCAATAGTGAACTGGAAAATTCTGTTTTTGAACTGAAGAAAAATTTTGTTGGGATATTCAATCTAATAAAATGAGATATGTTGTCATAATTACTTTTTCTATTTAATTAAATAATCTTTAATTAATTAGAGACACTTTTCTTATTTAATTAAATAAATTAATTTAATTAATTAGGAATGGCTTCTCATTTAATTAAATAACTTTGTTTAATTAATTAGAAGTAAGTACTCCATTTAATTAAATAATTTCGTTTAATTGTTTCAAAATTCTTTTCGAAACTAGTCAAGTCAAGCCAACCGTGGTTAAATCAGGTCAACTTTTGGTCAAAATTGATCTTTGCATATGTGAATATGAGTAAATGTGCGTATGAATTCTAGCAACAATTCGATGCAAATTATCACTCAACCTTTCAAAATGAAGAGATGAGGGTCTCTTAAATAGACTTTTTTAGAATTCATCAACGGTTGAGATCGATTTCAATCAACGGTCAGGATTAAAGGTAAAGTTCAGTCATAAAAGGAGGTTTCCAAATTAAAGGGAGTTAATAGGTTTAATTTGATTAAAATAAGGAGTTAACTGATTCAATTTGAATAGAAAAAGGAGTTAACTCATTTAACTCATTTTTTATCAATAGTGAACTGGAAATTTTCCTTTTTGAACAGATGAGAGATTTTGTTGAGATATTTAATTTAATAAAATGTGATATGCTCTCATAATTACTTTTTCTATTTAACTAAATAATCTTTTGATAAGTAGGAGATGATTTCCACAGCTAGTCAAATTGTGATGTGAATATCAGGATTTAACTGTGTGATTTTTGAGTCAAACTCGATGACCCATTTTTCATGAGTAGTGATTCAACATGAATGCATCTCTCATGAGAATAAATGGAACACTTAGCACTCATTGTATCTAGGTGATGCTCACAGGGGTGAAGCACCGGGACTTCCTGGGAGGTCACCCATCCCAGTACTACTCCAGCCTGAGCGCGCTTAACTACGGAGTTTCCTCCACAGTTAAACCCAAAGCTTGCAACCCCATTTGCAAAACCTTCACTAAGTGTTGTGCCTTATGAACCATTCATTAGAAAGCCCCTTAAGCTCATCAATTGATAAGTAGGAGATGATTTCCACAGCTTGTCAAATTGTGATGTGAATATCAGGATTTAATTGTGTGATTTTTGAGTCAAACTCGATGACCCATGTTTCATGAGTAGTGATTCCACATGAATCCATCTCTCATGAGAATAAATGGAACACTTAGCACTCATTGGATCTAGGTGATGCTCACAGGGGTGAAGCACCAGGACTTCCCGGGAGGTCACCCATCCCAGTACTACTCCAGCCTGAGCACGCTTAACTACGGAGTTTCCTCCACAGTTAAACCCAAAGCTTGCAACCCCATTTGCAAAACCTTCACCAAGTGTTGTGCCTTATGAACCATTCATTAGAAAGCCCCTTAAGCTCATCAATTGATAAGTAGGAGATGATTTCCACAGCTAGTCAAATTGTGATGTGAATATCAGGATTTAACTGTGTGATTTTTGAGTCAAACTCGATGACCCATGTTTCATGAGTAGTGATTCAACATGAATCCATCTCTCATGAGAATAAATGGAACACTTAGCACTCATTGGATCTAGGTGATGCTCACAGGGGTGAAGCACTGGAACTTCCCGGGAGGTCACCCATCCCAGTACTACTCCAGCCTGAGCGCGTTTAACTACGGAGTTTCCTCCACAGTTAAACCCAAAGCTTGCAACCCCATTTTCAAAACCTTCACCAAGTGTTGTGCCTTATGAACCATTCATTAGAAAGCCCCTTAAGCTCATCAATTGATAAGTAGGAGATGATTTCCACAGCTAGTCAAATTGTGATGTGAATATTAGGATTTAACTGTGTGATTTTTGAGTCAAACTCGATGACCCATGTTTCATGAGTAGTGATTCAACATGAATCCATCTCTCATGAGAATAAATGGAACACTTAGCACTCATTGGATCTAGGTGATGCTCACAACGGTGAAGCACCATGACTTTCCGGGAGGTCACCCGTCCTAGTACTACTCCAGCCTGAGCGCGCTTAACTACGGAGTTTCCTTCATAGTTAAACCCAAAGCTTGCAACCCCATTTGCAAAACCTTCACCAAGTGTTGTGCCTTATGAACCATTCATTAGAAAGCCCCTTAAGCTCATCAATTTATAAGTAGGAGATGATTTCCAAAGCTAGTCAAATTGTGATGTGAATATCAAGATTTAACTGTGTGATTTTTGAGTCAAACTCGATGACCCATGTTTCATGAGTAGTGATTCAACATGAATCCATCTCTCATGAGAATAAATGGAACACTTATCAATTGATGAGCTTAAGGGGCTTTCTAATGAATGGTTCATAAGGCACAACACTTGGTGAAGGTTTTGCAAATGGGGTTGCAAGCTTTGGGTTTAACTTTGGAGGAAACTCCGTAGTTAAGCGTGCTCAGGATGGAGTAGTACTGGGATGGGTGACCTCCTAGGAAGTCCCGGTGCTTCACCCCTGTGAGCATCACCTAGATCCAATGAGTGCTAAGTGTTCCATTTATTCTCATGAGAGATGGATTCATGTCGAATCACTACTCATGAAACATGGGTCATCGAGTTTGACTCAAAAATCACACAGTTAAATCCTGATATTCATATCACAATTTGACTAGCTGTGGAAATCATCTCCTACTTATCAATTGATGAGCTTAAGGGGCTTTCTAATGAATAGTTCATAAGGCACAACACTTGGTGAAGGTTTTGCAAATGGGGTTGCAAGCTTTGGGTTTAACTGTGGAGGAAACTCCATAGTTAAGCGCGCTCAGGCTGGAGTAGTACTGGGATGGGTGACCTCCCGGGAAGTCCTGGTGCTTCACCCCTGTGAGCATCACCTAGATCCAATGAGTGCTAAGTGTTCCATTTATTCTCATGAGAGATGGATTCATGTTGAATCACTACTCATGAAACATGGGTCATCGAGTTTGACTCAAAAATCACACAGTTAAATCCTGATATTCACATCACAATTTGACTAGCTGTCGAAATCATCTCCTACTTATCAATTGATGAGCTTAAGGGGCTTTCTAATGAATGGTTCATAAGGCACAACACTTGGTGAAGGTTTTGCAAATGGGGTTGCAAGCTTTGGGTTTAACTGTGGAGGAAACTCCGTAGTTAAGCGCGCTCAGGCTGGAGTAGTACTGGGATGGGTGACCTCCCGGGAAGTCCCGGTGCTTCACCCCTATGAGCATCACCTAGATCCAATGAGTGCTAAGTGTTCCATTTATTCTCATGAGAGATGGATTCATGTCGAATCACTACTCATGAAACATGGGTCATCGAGTTTGACTCAAAAATCACACAGTTAAATCCTGATATTCACATCACAATTTGACTAGCTGTGGAAATCATCTCCTAATTATCAATTGATGAGCTTAAGGGGCTTTCTAATGAATGGTTCATAAGGCACAACACTTGGTGAAGGTTTTGCAAATGGGTTTGCAAGCTTTAAGTTTAACTGTGGAGGAAACTCCGTAGTTAAGCGCGCTCAGGCTGGAGTAGTACTGGGATGGGTGACCTCCCGGGAAGTCGCGGTGCTTCACCCCTGTGAGCGTCACCTAGATCCAATGAGTGCTAAGTGTTCCATTTATTCTCATGAGAGATGGATTCATGTTGAATCACTACTCATGAAACATGGGTCATCGAGTTTGACTCAAAAATCACACAGTTAAATCCTGATATTCACATCACAACTAAATAATCTTTACTTAATTAGAGGCACTTTTCTTATTTAATTAAATAACTTCATTTAATTAATTAAGAATGGCTTCTCATTTAATTAAATAACTTTTTTTAATTAATTAGAATTAAGTACTTCATGTAATTAAATAATTTCGTTTAATTATTTCAAAAATTTTATCGAAACTAGTCAACTCAAGTCAACCGTGGTTAAATCTGATCAACTTTTGGTCAAACTTGATCTATGCATATGTAAATATGAGCAAATGTGAGTATCAATTCCAGCAACAATTCGATATAAATTCTCATTCAACCTTTCAAAATGAAGAGATCAGGGTTTGTTAAATATACTTTTCTGAAATTCATCAACGGTTGAGATCGATTTCAATCAACTGTCAGGATTTAAAAGTGAAGTTTAGTCATAAAGGGAGATTTCCAAATTAAAAGGAGTTAACAGATTTAATTTAAGTAAAATAATGAGTTAACTGATTCAATTTGAGAAGAAAAAAGAGTTAACTCATTTAACTCATTTGTGATCAATAGTGAACTGGAAATTTCCCTTTTTGAAATGAAGAGAGATTTTGTTGAGATATTTAATTTAATAAAATGAGATATGCTCTCATAATTAATTTTTCTATTTAATTAAATAATCTTTAATTAATTAGATTCACTTTGCTTATTTAATTAAATAACTTAATTTAATTAATTAGGAATGGCTTCTCATTTAATTAAATAACTTTGTTTAATTAATTAGAAGTAAGTACTCCATTTAATTAAATAATTTTATTTAATTATTTCAAAATTCTTTTCGAATCTAGTCAACTCATGTCAACCGTGGTTAAATTTAGTCAATTTTTTGTCAAACTTGATCTTTGCGTATGTGAATATGAGCAAATGTGAGTATGAATTGCAGCAACAATTCGATGCAAATTCTCATTCAACTTTTAAAAATGAAGAGATGAGGGTCTCCTAAATAGGCTTTCCTTGAATTCATCAACGGTTGAGATCGATTTCAATCAACATTCAGGATTAAAGGTGAAGTTCATTCATAAAGGGAGATTTTCAAATTAAAGGGTGTTAACAGATTTAATTTGAGTAAAATAAGGAGGTAACTGATTCAATTTGACTAGAAAAATGAGTCAATTGATTTAACTCATTTTTGAACAATAATGAACTGGAAATTTCCCTTTTTGAACTGAAGAGAGATTTTGTTGAGATATTTAATTTAATAAAATGAGATATGCTCTATAATTAGTTTTTCTATTTAATTAAATAACCATTAATTAATTAGAGACACTTTTCTTATTTAATTAAATAACTTCATTTAATAAATTAGGAATGGCTTTTCATTTAATTAAATAACTTTTTTTAATTAATTAGAAATACTCCATTTAATTAAATAATTTCGTTTAATTATTTCAAAATTCTTTTCAAAACTAGTCAACTCAAGTCAACCTTGGTTAAATCTGGTCAACTTTTGGTCAAACTTGATCTTTGCGTATGTGAATATGAGCAAATGTGAGTATGAATTCCAACAACAATTCAATGCAAATTCTAATTCAACCTTTCAAAATGAAGAGATGAGGGTCTCTTAAATAGGCTTTCCTGGAATTCATCAATGGTTGAGATCGATTTCAATCAACGGTGAGGATTAGAGGTGAAGTTTAGTCATAAAGGGAGATTTCCAAATTAAAAAGAGTTAACAGATTTAATTTGAGTAAAAAAAAGTGTTAACTGATTCAATTTGAGTAGAAAAAGAAGTCAACTAAATGAAAATTTTCCTTTTTAAACTGAAGAGAGATTTTGTTGAGATATTTAATTTTATAAAATGAGATATGCTCTCATAATTACTTTTTCTATTTAATTAAATAATCTTTAATTAATTAGAGACACTTTTCTTATTTAATTAAATAACTTTATTTAATTAATTAGGAATGGCTTCTCATTTAATTAAATAAATTTGTTTAATTAATTAGAAGTAAGTACTCCATTTAATTAAATAATTTTGTTTAATTATTTTAAAGTTTTTTTCAAAACTAGTCAACTCAAGTCAACCATGGTTAAATCTGATCAACTTTTGGTCAAACTTGATCTTTGCGTATGTGAATATGAGCAAATGTGAGTATGAATTGTACCAAAAATTTGATGCAAATTCTCATTCAACCTTTCAAAATGAAGAGATGAGGGTCTCTTAAATAGGCTTTCCTGTAAGTCATCAATGGTTGAGATTGATTTCAATCAATGGTCAGGATTAAAGTTGAAGTTCAGTCATAAAGGGAGATTTCCAAATTAAAGGGAGTTAACAGATTTAATTTGACTAAAATAAGGAGTTAAATGATTCAATTCGAGTAGAAAAAGGAGTCAACTGATTTAACTCATTTTTGATCAATAGTGAACTGAAAATTTCCCTTTTTGAACTGAAGAGCGATTTTGTTGAGATATTAGATTTAATAAAATGAAATATGCTCTCATAATTACTTTTTCTATTTAATTAAATAATTTTTAATTAATTAGAGACAATTTTCTTATTTAATTAAATAACATCATTTAATTAATTAGGAATGGCTTTTCATTTAATAAAATAAATTTGTTTAAATAATTAGAAGTAAGTACTCCATTTAATTAAATAATTTTGTTTCATTATTTCAAAATTCTTTTCGAAACTAGTCAACTCAAGTCAACCGTGGTTAAATCTGGTCAACTTTTGGTCAAACTTGATCTTTGCGTATGTGAATATGAGCAAATGTGAGTACGAATTCCAGCAACAATTCGATGCAAATTCTCATTCAACCTTTCAAAATGAAGAGACGAGGGCCTCTTAAATAGGCTTTCCTGGAATTCATCAACAGTTGAGATCGATTTCAATCAACGGTCAGGATTAAAGGTGAAGTTCAGTCATAAAGGGAGATTTCCAAATTAAAGGGAGTTAACAGATTTAATTTGAGTAAAATAAGGAGTTAACTGATTCAATTTGAGTAGAAAAAGGAGTCAACTGATTTAACTCATTTTTTATCAATAGTGACCTAGAAATTTCCCTTTTTGAACTGAAGAGAGATTTTGTTGAGATATTTAATTTAATAAAATTAGATATGCTATCATAATTACTTTTTCTATTTAATTAAATAATCTTTAATTAATTAGAGACACTTTTCTTATTTAATTAAATAACTTCATTTAATTAATTAGGAATGGCTTCTGATTTTATTAAATAACTTTGTTTAATTACTTAGAAGTAAGTACTCCATTTAGTTAAATAATTTCATTTAATTATTTCAAAAAAAAATTTGAAACTAGTCAACTCAAGTCAACCGTGGTTAAATCTGGTCAACTTTTGGTCAAACATGATCTTTGTGTATGTGAATATGAGCAAATATGAGTATGAATTCTAACAACAATTCGATGCAAATTCTCATTCAACCTTAAAAAATGAGGAGATGAGGGTCTCTTAAATAGGCTTTCCTGGAATTCATCAACGGTTGATATCGATTTCAATCAACGGTTAGGATGAAAGGTGAAGTTCAATCATAAATGAAGATTTCTAAATTAAAGGGAGTTAACAGATTTAATTTGAGTAAAACAAGGAGTTAACTGATTCAATTTGAGTAGAAAAAGGAGTTAACCGATTTAACTCATTTTTTATCAATACTGAACTGGAAATTTCCCTTTTTGAATTGAAGAGAGATTTTGTTGAGATATTTAATTTAATAAAATGAGATATGCTCTCATAATTACGTTTTCTATTTAATTTAATAATCTTTAATTAATTAGAGACACTTTTCTTATTTAATTAAATAACTTCATTTAATTAATTAGAAATGTCTTCTCATTTAATTAAATAACTTTTTTAAATTAATTAGAAGTAAATAGTCCATTTAATTAAATAACTTCGATTAATTATTTCAAAAAAAATTTTGAAACTAGTCAACTCAAGTCAACCATGGTTAAATTTGGTCAACTTTTGGTCAAACTTGATCTTTGCGTATGTGAATATGAGCAAATGTGAGTATGAATTCCAGCAATAATTCGATGCAAATTCTCATTCAACCTTTCAAAATGAAGAGATGAGGGTCTCTTAAATAGACTTTCCTAGAATTCATCAATGGTTCAGATCGATTTCAATCAGCGATCAGTATTAAAGGTGGAGATCAGTCATAAAGGGAGATTTCCAAATTAAAGAGAGTTAGCGGATTTAATTTGAGTAAAATAAGGAGTTAACTGATTCAATTTTAGTAGAAAAAGGAGTTAACCGATTTAACTCATTTTTGATCAATAGTGAACCGAAAATATCCCTTTTTGAAATGAAGAAAGATTTTGTTGAGATATTTAATTTAATAAAATGACATAAGCTCTCATAATTAATTTTTCTATTTAATTAAATAATCTTTAATTAATTAGAGACACTTTTCTTAATTAATTAAATAACTTCATTTAATTAATTAGGAATGGCTTCTCATTTAATTAAATAATTTTGTTTAATTAATTAGAAGTAAGTACTCCATTTAATTAAATATTTTTGTTTAATTATTTCAAAATTCTTTTCAAAACTAGTCAACTCAAGTCAACCGTGGTTAAATCTAGTCAACTTTTGGTCAAACTTAATCTTTTCATATGTGAATATGAGCAAATGTGAGTATGAATTGCGGCAACAATTCGATGCAAATTCTCATTCAACCTTTCAAAATGAAGAGATGAGGGTCTCTTAAATAGACTTTCTTGGAATTCATCAATGGTTGAGAACGATTTCAATCAACGGTCAGAATTAAAAGTGAAGTTCAGTCAAAAGGGAGATTTTGAAATTAAAGGGAGTTAACAGATTTAATTTGAGTAAAATAAAGAGTTAACTAATTAAATTTGAGTAGAGAAAGGAGTTAACTGACTTAACTCATTTTTTATCAATAGTGAGCTGAAAATTTCCCTTTTTGAACTGAAGAGAGATTTTGTTGAGATATTTCATTTAATAAAATGAGACATGCTCTCATAATTACTCTTTCTATTTAATTAAATAATCTTTAATTAATTAGATTCACTTTGCTTATTTAATTAAATAACTTAATTTAATTAATTAGGAATGGCTTCTCATTTAATTAAATAACTTTGTTTAATTAATTAGAAGTAAGTACTCCATTTAATTAAATAATTTTATTTAATTATTTCAAAATTCTTTTCGAATCTAGTCAACTCATGTCAACCGTGGTTAAATTTAGTCAATTTTTTGTCAAACTTGATCTTTGCGTATGTGAATATGAGCAAATGTGAGTATGAATTGCAGCAACAATTCGATGCAAATTCTCATTCAACTTTTAAAAATGAAGAGATGAGGGTCTCCTAAATAGGCTTTCCTGGAATTCATCAACGGTTGAGATCGATTTCAATCAACATTCAGGATTAAAGGTGAAGTTCATTCATAAAGGGAGATTTTCAAATTAAAGGGTGTTAACAGATTTAATTTGAGTAAAACAAGGAGGTAACTGATTCAATTTCACTAGAAAAATGAGTCAATTGATTTAACTCATTTTTGAACAATAATGAACTGGAAATTTCCCTTTTTGAACTGAAGAGAGATTTTGTTGAGATATTTAATTTAATAAAATGAGATATGCTCTATAATTAGTTTTTCTATTTAATTAAATAACCATTAATTAATTAGAGACACTTTTCTTATTTAATTAAATAACTTCATTTAATAAATTAGGAATGGCTTTTCATTTAATTAAATAACTTTTTTTAATTAATTAGAAATACTCCATTTAATTAAATAATTTCGTTTAATTATTTCAAAATTCTTTTCAAAACTAGTCAACTCAAGTCAACCTTGGTTAAATCTGGTCAACTTTTGGTCAAACTTGATCTTTGCGTATGTGAATATGAGCAAATGTGAGTATGAATTCCAACAACAATTCAATGCAAATTCTAATTCAACCTTTCAAAATGAAGAGATGAGGGTCTCTTAAATAGGCTTTCCAGGAATTCATCAATGGTTGAGATCGATTTCAATCAACGGTGAGGATTAGAGGTGAAGTTCAGTCATAAAGGGAGATTTCCAAATTAAAAAGAGTTAACAGATTTAATTTGAGTAAAAAAAAGTGTTAACTGATTCAATTTGAGTAGAAAAAGAAGTCAACTAAATGAAAATTTTCCTTTTTAAACTGAAGAGAGATTTTGTTGAGATATTTAATTTTATAAAATGAGATATGCTCTCATAATTACTTTTTCTATTTAATTAAATAATCTTTAATTAATTAGAGACACTTTTCTTATTTAATTAAATAACTTTATTTAATTAATTAGGAATGGCTTCTCATTTAATTAAATAAATTTGTTTAATTAATTAGAAGTAAGTACTCCATTTAATTAAATAATTTTGTTTAATTATTTTAAAGTTTTTTTCAAAACTAGTCAACTCAAGTCAACCATGGTTAAATCTGATCAACTTTTGGTCAAACTTGATCTTTGCGTATGTGAATATGAGCAAATGTGAGTATGAATTGTACCAAAAATTTGATGCAAATTCTCATTCAACCTTTCAAAATGAAGAGATGAGGGTCTCTTAAATAGGCTTTCCTGTAAGTCATCAATGGTTGAGATTGATTTCAATCAACGGTCAGGATTAAAGTTGAAGTTCAGTCATAAAGGGAGATTTCCAAATTAAAGGGAGTTAACAGATTTAATTTGACTAAAATAAGGAGTTAAATGATTCAATTCGAGTAGAAAAAGGAGTCAACTGATTTAACTCATTTTTGATCAATAGTGAACTGAAAATTTCCCTTTTTGAACTGAAGAGCGATTTTGTTGAGATATTAGATTTAATAAAATGAAATATGCTCTCATAATTACTTTTTCTATTTAATTAAATAATTTTTAATTAATTAGAGACAATTTTCTTATTTAATTAAATAACTTCATTTAATTAATTAGGAATGGCTTTTCATTTAATAAAATAAATTTGTTTAAATAATTAGAAGTAAGTACTCCATTTAATTAAATAATTTTGTTTCATTATTTCAAAATTCTTTTCGAAACTAGTCAACTCAAGTCAACCGTGGTTAAATCTGGTCAACTTTTGGTCAAACTTGATCTTTGCGTATGTGAATATGAGCAAATGTGAGTACGAATTCCAGCAACAATTCGATGCAAATTCTCATTCAACCTTTCAAAATGAAGAGACGAGGGCCTCTTAAATAGGCTTTCTTGGAATTCATCAACAGTTGAGATCGATTTCAATCAACGGTCAGGATTAAAGGTGAATTTCAGTCATAAAGGGAGATTTCCAAATTAAAGGGAGTTAACAGATTTAATTTGAGTAAAATAAGGAGTTAACTGATTCAATTTGAGTAGAAAAAGGAGTCAACTGATTTAACTCATTTTTTATCAATAGTGACCTAGAAATTCCCCTTTTTGAACTGAAGAGAGATTTTGTTGAGATATTTAATTTAATAAAATTAGATATGCTATCATAATTACTTTTTCTATTTAATTAAATAATCTTTAATTAATTAGAGACACTTTTCTTATTTAATTAAATAACTTCATTTAATTAATTAGGAATGGCTTCTGATTTTATTAAATAACTTTGTTTAATTACTTAGAAGTAAGTACTCCATTTAGTTAAATAATTTCATTTAATTATTTCAAAAAAAAATTTGAAACTAGTCAACTCAAGTCAACCGTGGTTAAATCTGGTCAACTTTTGGTCAAACATGATCTTTGTGTATGTGAATATGAGCAAATATGAGTATGAATTCTAACAACAATTCGATGCAAATTCTCATTCAACCTTAAAAAATGAGGAGATGAGGGTCTCTTAAATAGGCTTTCCTGGAATTCATCAACGGTTGATATCGATTTCAATCAACGGTTAGGATAAAAGGTGAAGTTCAATCATAAAGGAAGATTTCTAAATTAAAGGGAGTTAACAGATTTAATTTGAGTAAAACAAGGAGTTAACTGATTCAATTTGAGTAGAAAAAGGAGTTAACCGATTTAACTCATTTTTTATCAATACTGAACTGAAAATTTCCCTTTTTGCATTGAAGAGAGATTTTGTTGAGATATTTAATTTAATAAAATGAGATATGCTCTCATAATTACGTTTTCTATTTAATTTAATAATCTTTAATTAATTAGAGACACTTTTCTTATTTAATTAAATAACTTCATTTAATTAATTAGAAATGTCTTCTCATTTAATTAAATAACTTTTTTTAATTAATTAGAAGTAAATAGTCCATTTAATTAAATAACTTCGATTAATTATTTCAAAAAAAATTTTGAAACTAGTCAACTCAAGTCAACCATGGTTAAATTTGGTCAACTTTTGGTCAAACTTGATCTTTGCGTATGTGAATATGAGCAAATGTGAGTATGAATTCCAGCAATAATTCGATGCAAATTCTCATTCAACCTTTCAAAATGAAGAGATGAGGGTCTCTTAAATAGACTTTCCTAGAATTCATCAATGGTTCAGATCGATTTCAATCAGCGGTCAGTATTAAAGGTGGAGTTCAGTCATAAAGGGAGATTTCCAAATTAAAGAGAGTTAGCGGATTTAATTTGAGTAAAATAAGGAGTTAACTGATTCAATTTTAGTAGAAAAAGGAGTTAACTGATTTAACTCATTTTTGATCAATAGTGAACCGAAAATATCCCTTTTTGAAATGAAGAAAGATTTTGTTGAGATATTTAATTTAATAAAATGACATAAGCTCTCATAATTAATTTTTCTATTTAATTAAATAATCTTTAATTAATTAGAGACACTTTTCTTAATTAATTAAATAACTTCATTTAATTAATTAGGAATGGCTTCTCATTTAATTAAATAATTTTGTTTAATTAATTAGAAGTAAGTACTCCATTTAATTAAATATTTTTGTTTAATTATTTCAAAATTCTTTTCAAAACTAGTCAACTCAAGTCAACCGTGGTTAAATCTAGTCAACTTTTGGTCAAACTTAATCTTTTCATATGTGAATATGAGCAAATGTGAGTATGAATTGCAGCAACAATTCGATGCAAATTCTCATTCAACCTTTCAAAATGAAGAGATGAGGGTCTCTTAAATAGACTTTCTTGGAATTCATCAATGGTTGAGAACGATTTCAATCAACGGTCAGAATTAAAAGTGAAGTTCAGTCAAAAGGGAGATTTTGAAATTAAAGGGAGTTAACAGATTTAATTTGAGTAAAATAAGGAGTTAACTAATTAAATTTGAGTAGAGAAAGGAGTTAACTGACTTTACTCATTTTTAACAATAGTGAGCTGAAAATTTCCCTTTTTGAACTGAAGAGAGATTTTGTTGAGATATTTCATTTAATAAAATGAGACATGCTCTCATAATTACTCTTTCTATTTAATTGAATAATATTTAATTAATTAGAGACACTTTTTTTATTTAATTAAATAACTTCATCTAATTAATTAGGAATGGCTTCTCATTTAATTAAATAACTTTGTTTAATTAATTACAAGTAAGTACTCCATTTAATTAAATAATTTCATTTAATTATTTCAAAATTCTTTTCGAAACTAGTCAACTCAAGTCAACCTTGTTTAAATCTGGTCAACTTTTGGTTAAACTTGATCTTTGCGTATGTAAATATGAGCAAATGTGAGTATGAATTCTAGTAAAAATTCGATGCAAATTCTCATTCAACCTTTCAAAATGAAGAGATGAGGGTCTCTTAAATAGACTTTCTTGGAATTCATCAATTGTTGAGATCAATTTCAATCAACGGTCAGGATTAAAGGTGAAGTTCAGTCATAAAGGGAGATTTCAATATTAAAGGGAGTTAAGAGATTTAATTTGAGTAAAATAAGGAGTTAATTGATTCAAGTTGAGTAGAGAAAGTCGTTTACTGATTTAACTCATTTTTGATCAATAGTGAACTAGAAATTTCCCTTTTTGAACTGAAGAGAGATTTTGTTGAGATATTTAATTTAATAAAATGAGATATACTCTCATATTTAAATTTTATATTTAATTAAATAATCTTTAGTTAATTAGACACTTTTCTTATTTAATTAAATAGCTTCATTTAATTAATTAGGAATGGCTTCTCATTTAAGTAAATAACTTTTTTTAATTAATTAGAAGTAAGTACTCCATTTAATTAAATAATTTCGTTTAATTATTTCAAAATTCTTTTTCGAAACTAGTCAACTCAAGTGAACCGTGGTTAAATCTGGTCAACTCTTGGTCAAACTTGATCTTTGCGTATGTGAATATGAGCAAATGTGAGTATGAATTTCAGCAAAAATTCGATGCAAATTCTCATTCAACCTTTGAAAATAAAGAGATGAGGGTCTCTTAAATAGACTTTCCTAGAATTCATCAACGGTTGAGATCGATTTCAATCAACGGTTAGGATTAAAGGTGAAGTTC